>MTQE01002208.1:32716912-32783186 GCA_014337955.1 Aspidoscelis marmoratus
ATTCATTCATTCATTCATTGGCCAGCAGTCTGAAAACACAGGCCATCCCGCCCCATGCCTTTATGTTTCAGCCAAGAAATATTGAGTAGGGAGCTGGATTCCCATAAAACTTCAGAGTGAATTGCTTCAGATGGGAAATTATGTATTAAAAATTCATGGCCACCTTCAAAACTTCATGAGGTTTTGGGATTTTGTTAAATATCAGAAATCAGTGGGTGGGACCTGACATGAGAAAGATGACTTTGGCTGAGGAGCTTAAATCCAAGCTTCTCAAGACCTCACCTGCACCAAATAATACGCTCAGGTTCCGAAACAATGAATATGTGAATAACAATCCTCAAATGAACTATTAAAATAAATTTACTCTGTAACAGTACTCTTTTATTAATAGGAACAGTGATTTGTGGTGCAATCAGACATGCTTTCTCTTTAAGACAAGCTAAGCAGGAAGCCAGAAAAGCAAAGAGGCAGGGGATTCCCACCAAGTGGCCAATCAGCAGCAAGCACCTGTGATCAGGGTAGGTGTTGCCTGACTTGGAGATGAATCTAGAGGGGTTTCCCACTAGCACTAAGTAGCCATTAGGGACCCATTAGGCTCAGAGCAGGAAGATGTTGTTTCCACTGCAGACCCCATTAGAGCCACGTTTGTTTCCACCTGTTCTAGGGAAATCCGGATTAAATGGGTTCTTCAAGACCTATAATCCAGACTTCCTGTAGACCCCTTAAAGGGGTCTAAAATAGGGTCTTCAGGCATCAAATCCGGATTATATGGAGCACGTTTCCAACATGATAGGGCAATGGGTGGGGCTCCGGGGGAGGGCACCCATGGGGGAGTGCCCCCAAACCCGAAGCTCCAAAGTCTGTACATAATCTCTGAAGATGGCTCTGAAGGAAACTCCGGAGAATGGCACAGGCTTTGAAGATGACCCGTCAGAGCAATGCCATTTCTCCAGAGCTTTGCCCAAAGCTCTGGAGAATCTCTGAAGCGAATCGCCGCAATCTTCAAAGATTCTCTGGAGCCACTCCAGAAGATCGTCAAAGAATCTCCAGAGCATCTATGGAGTTTGCGCACACATCAATGGTGCCCC
Organism: Aspidoscelis marmoratus; assembly: GCA_014337955.1. Classification (NCBI taxonomy): domain Eukaryota; kingdom Metazoa; phylum Chordata; class Lepidosauria; order Squamata; family Teiidae; genus Aspidoscelis; species Aspidoscelis marmoratus. Next base: position 32,718,001 of record MTQE01002208.1, read on the forward strand.
TCCAAACATATGGGGTGATGGGCAGGCCCCACATGGGTAGATTCAGATTTGCCACATGGGTGCTTCAGCATTTCCACTGCAAGTATGCCTAGCAACCATTGCTACCATTAGTGCCACACTAATCATGGAGATGCGTTAAGTACCTCCTTAGATCCAGATCTACTAAATCCGGATTAGTTGAAGGACCCATTCCTTAGATCGGGATCACCTTATATCTGGATTAAGGGAGGTAAGTCGAAAAAACCCCATAGACTACAGTGTGTAGCAATGTAAACTAGATTATCAGGGACAACTGGAAAAAGGCCCGATTTTCATCACAAGAAAATTCTTGATGAGTTTTTCAAGGAGATTGGTAACTGCTCAGGAAGGAAAACTCTCCGTTTATGACTCTTCTTTATTGTAACTCGGGAAAAATTCAACTAAACTTTTGAGAAGGCCTGGCATTATTTCAGCTACTTCTTACAGGTAAATAGTAACAGGAAATGGGAGACCACTTCCTGACTGGCTATTAACAAGGGCCATTTTAGATAAGACTCGTTATACTACAACATGATATCAAAGAGAAAAAAAGATTCTGACTAAATACTAGGAGGTCTGATTCCCAGTAAATAAATCTTAGGAAAGTGTGAGGCCTCTTGTTGAGTCAGAATATTTAAAGCAGTTGCCTCGTGCATTGCAGCTACTGTACTGAGTAATGATTACAGTGGATTACTTCTGGAATAATATCCACATCTGTAATTCTACCATCTGGTATCATACCAAGAAGTGCAGAAAGGCAGAGGAAGGGACTGGGCTTAGAGGTATGGAAGGGAGTGTCACTCCTCCTTTGGTGCTGATTATTTAAAAGGCCTACTCAGTTCAGAGCAGTGAGATTAATTATCCTATTTTTAAAGCACTGGCAATTAATATTCCCTACTCAATTAATTCAGAGGCTAAGATCATGCTTCTCCCAGGGGATGCTAAAATAGATTCTTGAAGTAGAAAGGAACTTAAACAGGAGGTGGGGGGAGAAATATTGAAAATTGTTCACGCTGTGACTCATCAAGGAATAGTTAACTATTTCTGTAATAACCAAGAAGAAAGGAGGAAGGCATTTTGGGAACCTGGCAACAACTGAAGGATATCTAAGTGCTGCTTATGATCTTTAACACAGCTAAGGGGAAAGCAGAGAAAGAGAGAAGGAAGATGAGGGAGAGAGGTTAGAACTGCTACTTTCACCCAAACAGTTTATCCTAAACTGTGATTCGCTCATTGGTCCATGTAAGACATTTATCAGCATACTGAACTCTACAAGCACAGCATAAGCATTTTTTCCTCTTTCTTGGCTAAATTTGCTTTATACTTGGCCTCTCCCAAGCTGCCCATGGACCATCAACACATCTATATGTGCCCACAGTTTCATTAAAATATTTACTATTTGCTTTAGACCACAGAGTTTACAGAATCCATTCATTGAAGAGAAGCACGATCTATTAACCATTACCTGAGGGGGGAAAAGTGTCAGCGACAGCAATTAGAAAGGCATACCTGGAATTACTGGGAGGGGAAGAACAGGTTGTCAGTTTCCTTGGGTTGAGGCTGTGTTCACACATAACAGCAACAATGAAAAAGAAGCAGCTCAGAAGTGCCCTAGAGACAGTAGCGCATGGCCCTCTTGTTCTCATTCCATCCCTAATCCACCTTTTCTCGCTTTGAATGTTCATGAGAGGGAGGAGAAGCAGGCTGGTGTGTGAACAATCCCACCTCCAAACAATCTCAAAGCTGCTTTAGAGCTGCTTTTTTACTTCCACTGCATGTGATCACAGCCTCGGTCTATGCATGTATATATGTGAGCATCAGTGCCCGCCAAGGGTAAAACAAGCAAGTTTACGCCTAAGACACAGCTCCATGTACAAGTCCAAAATATGCTGCCACCATGTACAGAGAACTATCCTTACACCAAGGTAAATGGAGAAAGTAATAGTATAGGGCCTCTACTCTGTACATTTTGGTAAGGATCTAATACAAAATATATGCCAAGATAGACTCCTAGTACAGAAAATTAGATGCCAAAACAGGAACAAACAAATCCTTCAATTAAAGATAAGGGAGAAAAGCCAGTAAGTCAATGGAATTTCCAGATCATCACTATTTCATACATAACTACAAACCTGAAACCAGACAGGTAAGACCACAGCTGCCCAGGTTTAGCTTGAAACCAAGTAGGTAAGGCTGCAGCTGCCCAGGTTGAGATGCACCCAATGAAAATTCAGCACTAGGAGCAGTATAGCAAAGAAGAGCAGGGGCTGATTGTGGAGATTTGGGGTAAACATTATACTAAGAGTTATATGGATACAAGAGTCGGTTGCAGAAAATGAAGCATGGAGATTTGATCCAAAGGCCAGCAGAGGAAAAGAAATCCAATTTCCATCAGCCAGAGGAAGGCAAAGGAACGTCAACCAGTAGGACTTTGTTTCAAGCATGCGAGTCAAGCTCTGAACTGACCAAACATCTACACAGAATACAGTTCTTTAATAGAATGATCACAATTGTCCAACAGAGGTAATTCCTCTGGATATGGACAACACATTCCCTTCCCCCACAGTCTACGACACCCGTCATACTATGTTGCGATTCTGCCTGTGTTTTGTTTTTTTTTAAGTCAGTCCAGAGCACTCGCAGGAGTGAGGTTTGGAGCAAAAGGAAAGGATCTGGCATGGGGGGGGGCAAAAATGGTGAACTTACAACTATACACAGTCAGGGATACCTCTCAAAACCTGGCCACTTCAACATCCGTGCTGTAATGGAAAAATAGAAAGGCGGTTTGTAGACTGCAATTTGGCACGCACTCACATACTCTCCATCAGTAACGCAGGAGAAGTTATACATTCAGTTGATGCAGAAGAAGCTGATTGAAGTTGTCCTTGGCCTAAAGCTACAAAACAAGGAATCTAGGCAAGGTTGAATTTCTTTGGCCTTGCTAGTTTCATTGGGCTACATACTAGCTTGTTAACATCAAATGACAATGACAGGATGATTGTTGGAAAGATGGCAAAAGAGGATCTACGGTAGTTCTTTCTAGTATAACCAAGGATTAAGAAGTTTTCACAATTTCATTTCTAGCTATACAAGTTGATTGTACAGTTCCCACCTCTTCAGTAAAATCAAGCAACCTTCTTCAAAGAATCATTCTCCAGTTGTAATGACCTTAAAATTTGACAGGGCATTTGGTAAATGATGTTGTGGAATGGAGGTGACAAATCTTAAGTCTTGTATGGTGATTAACTATGCCCTATGTCTCAGCAACCTGACAGCTTCATGCAGCTGTGGTAATTTCCAGCACCATGTGGGTAATGTGAGGTTTATCTGTGTTTGGGGGACAGACTTAGGTTCCTCCAACTTTTTTGTTTCACTCAGACGTAGAGAAAAATCTCAGCTTCTTATATGATCAGCATTCTCCACAATGCTTGCTTACTATTCTTTAGCTGCTATGTGGCTTGAATAAGAATCAAAGTACCAAATGAATGACAAAACCTACAGAAATATATTTGATCATGAGATCTTTTATGCAGCCTGGCTTAAGCTTTTCAGCGATAAACTCCTGACAAAAATACTTTAAATTAATATCCTATCAGAGGACCACGGGGATTCTGTGCTGGAAGAGCAGATTTCTCACCATGCCCTCCCCAGGCAGCAAACATTCAGGCCAGCCACAGATGGTCTTCAGAAAGCTGCTCTGCCAACTTTAACTCTTCAGCTGCTAAACTGAAATGATGATGTGACTTCCCAGGATTTTTAATTACAATAAAAAACGGCCAGAGGAAGGATGAAACCCTTCAGAATTACACATGGAATAAAGGTACTGGGCAACACACACACACACACACACACACTATTTTTGCATGATAAAAACTGTTTTTTAAAGAAGTAAATCACCCAAACCCAGCTCAGTGGAAGAAATCAATTTTTATTCAGACATCTCAGTACAGGCCAACATTTCTCTTCTGCTTTTTTCAATATATATATATATATATACTTGTTGCACTTCCTTTTTGGAAAAAAAACCCACACAATTTTCCCCCAGCACATTCACAACTGTCACATGTTTTTGTGGATTTTTTTATTTTCAGTTTTATCACCATCATCAGTATTATTTTGCTTTGCTGTTTTTAACATTCATTCATTCACTACAGAATACCCCGGATGTAAAGTTTGTTTGTTTGTTTGTTTTGAGCAAAGTTATGACAACAATGTAAGGAAATCCTTATTACATATGCCCAGTTCTATTATATAAAACAAATAAAACCTTTGCTGTGTGTGAAGAGAGATGTCATATATACATATAATCAAAATAATTTTGCCGGAACATCCTATGCGGGTTAATTTAAAAACAAAACACATTGGGGTCATAATAGGTATACAGCTTTATACTGTAGACTTTCAACTGGAACTGAAGGAATTAAGTTTTACAGGGGGCATTTGACTGACTTCCCAGAATTCAGGGTCTGAACAAGCAATACCAATAGCCAGGAGTTAATCAAAGCAGAGAAGATTGACAGAATTTTAAAAAATGAAATAATAAAGAGTTTTGCCAAAGATTGTGAAGATCAAAATCCCACCCCAACCACTCAAACACAGCCTGTTTGTTGACTCTACCCAACGAGGGAGAGAAAGAGGAGACACCTTAGTTTTATAAAGAGAAAATCTTTGGGTTGATTTGGCAAGCTGCATAATTCAATGGATTGTCCTTTCCCTCAACAAACTCCAATACCCCAGAGCATTAACCTTGAGGTAACAATACCTTCCTACAAAATATATATATATGTGTATGTATATGTACTATATGCACAACTATGTACAAGTATAAAACAATGCCTTTTAAAAATGTATACTGGACTCCTGCTTGGTTTAAATGGCTGGATCAAGATATCAATGCAGTCTTGACCACCAGTCCTTGCTCTTCACCCCACCAACAGAACTGACTTCTTTTGCAGCAAGTGCTAAAAGTAGTTTGAGGGGGACCCGTTTCTTACCACCTCTATGCACCTTGCCATTTTACAGAGAAAACTGGCTTCATGGTAGAACAGTTCAAAAGAGAGAGTTAAGTAACAGTACATATACCATAGGCCATGCATATTTTTTCTTTAAAGGAAAATGTCTCCATTTTGCTATTAATGTGCAGGTCACATTAAAATTTTTGAAAAAGGGTAGTGCAGTGTTTGCTTGTTTGTTTTTAAAAAAATTACAAAGTGCAAAGGGGGAGAGAGAGAGAGAGAGAAAGACAGACAGGCAGATGCAGGTTCCCCATACATTTTAGACTAAATGTAAACTGCATCCAGGAGGTGGCGGCGGCTGTGAAAACTAACAATTCCTGATTGATAGTTTCTGCTCAGAAGAGAATTTTTGCGAACATCAGTTAGCGGAAAGGTTCCAGCACCATGGGTTCCTTAAATGATCACAAGAGTTAGAAATCCAAGGAGCAGAGGGGGGGAAGTGACTTTTTTAAATTAAAAAAAAAGGCTAAGTGGGAAATAGCTACGCAGGAGTAGAAAGAAACGGAAGGGGACAGAGAAGCAGAAAACTCTTCCAAGCAGCAGCTGCCATTTCTAGCCATGGTTCCTTCTCTCACACTGTTGATACCAAAGTGCCACTGCCGCTGTGGAATAGAAAGAAAAAGCACAGAATACTGCCAAACTGCACTTTAGCACAAGAAGAAAGCATCTGACGGACAATACAGCAACACATATTGAGCACATCGTAGCATCCCTTGGGCTTCAATGTATGATGTAGGCTAGAGGATGAAGGGATTTATTTCTGAAGTTTCTCATGGCACACATGGACAGATCCATCCTAATTCATAAGAAGCGTCCACAGACTTTAAGGCTGGTACAATAAGGACAATCAACTATTCTTTATTATTCATGTCAGCTAGCTATTAATCTATGGGGGTTTTTCCACTGACCTCCCTTAATCCAGATCAAGGAGATCTGGATCTAAGGAATGGGTCCTTCAACTAATCTGAATCCAGTAGATCCTGATTAAGGTAGGTACCCGATGCGTCCTCAATAGCAATGGGTGCTTGCCTGCCCACAGTGGAAACTCTGGAGCACCCATGTGGGAAATCCAGATTGACCCACGTGGGGCCCACACATCACCCCAGGTTTTTTGGGGCACAGGGGGTGCAATCTCTGTAGACGCTCTGGAGAATCTCCGGAGCTTTGTCATAAGCTCCGGAGATTCTCCGGAGCCATCTGGCACAAACCTCGAAGATATTCTGGAGCCTTTGACAAAGATCCACAGGACTGGCATTGCTCTCACATGAGGTCCTCTTTGGAGCCTTTGCTATTATTTGGAGCCTGCTTTGGAGACTTTGCACAGGCTTCAGAGCTTTGGGTTTTGGGGCACCCCCTCCCCCATGAGTGTGCTCCCCCAGACTCCACTGCCCAAACACAGTGGAAATGCATTCTGTATAATCCGGATTTGATGCCTGAAGACCCCATCGTAGACCCCTTTAATGGGCTCTACAGGACATCCAGATTATAGGTCCTGAAGGAACCATTCAATTAGGATTTCCCTAGAAATGGAGGAAACAAATGTGGCTCTAATGGGGTCTGCAGTGGAAATAGTATCTTTCTGTTCTGAGCCTAATGGGTCCTCAATGGGTCCTTAGTGCTAGTGGAAAAACCCCCTATGTCTCCCCAGCCCATACAGGACCCTGAAGGAGATGAAAATAACACAGAAATCAATTTCTGTGTCTTTTATTATTATGCTAATCATATAGCATCTACCATGTCATCTTATCTAGATTCATCTCATCATCATCATTATTATTATTGCTGTTGCAATAAATTATCAACTTCTATCATCCAGTGCTCGCTGTTTTCCCTTTTTCAGGATTTGGCTTGGTAGTGTCTGATTATCTATTTAGATGCCCAGCAGTGCTAACTACAAGTTGTAATTTCTAGTTATAATTTGTTCCAGTTCTATATAGTCCACCCAAACTCTTCAACACACTCTCAATTACTGAGGACAGCAGATCATTTTAGGAATGATGAGGAGTTTCTTTTTACCCTAGGATGTTATTATCAGCAGCCACATGCTTAGAAGAACATTCTTTCCCTTCAGAAAATCAAATCTCCAAAAATGCTAAATTTTAGCAGTTCCTTAAAGCAGGCACTGATTTTTAATTATACCAAAGTCACAAGGCTATATGAGCAGGGCTGTGTGCAGCTTGCTGGGGCAATAAAAGTACATACCTATTTAAAATTTTAATTAAAAAGAATATATGAACTTTAGCAATTCCAGGAATGCAGGGATTCCAACATCAATGAACATAAACATATGCAAATCTAAACGTGTGCTGCTTCTTAAATTAGAGAGCTCCTTTTCCCCTATTGCTTGCTTAAATAGTGAACTTTCTCTCTTAAACAAAAGCACAGATGATTGTAACTGGTCAGTCTCCAAGCTCCCAGAATTTTTGAACAGCTTCAACACCAAGTTTGCTTTTTTCCTGCTTCCCTACTTCATCTGTCCAGTTTACCAAAGCATAAAAGTTCTTGACTGCTGTAAAGCTCACTTTAACATCAATTAAAATGTACTGAGTGACAGTGAATTCACAGATGTTTCTCTGCTCTGGTTGCCTGCACTAATGATTCACAATCTGTGATTTAATCTCAGTTTGCAGGAAGAACCTAAACAGCATTTAAGGAATGGGGAATTTGCCTCTGCAATTGGGCAAGAAGGAAAAGGGAAGAAAAGAGCAGAAATTCCCTAATTCATCACTTACAGTTGCTTCAAAACATTATAAAAGTTAGTACATTGTTAAAACCAGGAGTGTTTCATTTGAACTGAGTCATAGATCAGGAAAGCTCACACAGCAGCCTGCCAAATGCTGCAGGCCTACAACACCTATGGCAGGCATGCAGGGAGCATCTCTGGAGGAAAACAAGCATTTGTTGGCCCTGACTGCCAACATGCATGGCACACCTACTAAAGGCAAGCAGGGAATTGTGGCTCAGCTAAGATGTGTGGTAACCAAACTTTGAAATGACACGGTCATCCTTACTTCTGTTATCAGTTCAAGGCTTGATATGTTGTGCTTCTCATATATCAGAGGTGAGCAGCAAGATTTTACTTGTCCGAAAAGGTGCTCCACATGCCTTGGCAACCAGAACTGGAAAATCTTCATGGATTGCCCACAGAGCTCTCCAAGGCCCACCACAAGTGTTAAGAGTCTTGAACATCTGGCAAGTTAGATCTGCCATGGACCCATCTGTCAAAAGTCCCCTACTCAAATAGGTCACACAGCTGCCCTGTTCAACAGCATGCGCATCATTTTTCCATCACCACACACTAAAAGGGAACACATATGGCAGGAGATAAACTACTGTTCCCTGAAACTTCTTTTAATGAGGATATCAAAAATGTTAAGAAATGCTTTGATATATTCCTCTATGGTGGGCCTAATCTACCCTATAAAACTCAAGGCAAGGGGAACTGTGGTTTTCGAGTGGAGCAAAAGATGGTGTCTTGGTGGGAAACAGTTACATGCTGTCTTATCAAGAGATATTGTAGGTTTCCTTAAATATTTTGTCTACCTATGAGGCAGCTGAAAGTGTTCTTACCTGTTTGAGGATCTTGTCCCATAGTCATCCAGGCCCTGTGATGAGATTAAAAAAGCCAGAATATAAGACATCAAAAGAGGCTTCCCCAAAAAGATCCATTATTAAAACTAAACAGATTTGTAAAATTATTAGGCCAGACTGTGACTGGATAGCAAAGCTGTTTGAGAGGGAAGATAAAAAAACAGTCTGTTATTCAGCTTTGCCTTGGAACAGAACACCTTCCTAACCCAGCAGAAACACAATGCAGAATGTTGAAGAAAGGATTTGTAAAATGCTTGTCACCATGCAGTAACACACAGGTGTTTTTTGTTTTTTTTGTTTTTTAAGGAGGCTGATAGCAACTTCTGGAAACAGGGGACAGGATTCTGCACTCGTCATCTCTTTTTATCACTGTTTTTTCTCCCACAGGATAAATGCCAAAGAGATGTTTCAAAGCATCAGTGGAACAAATAAAACAAGACTAGCAGTGCATAGAGAAATGCAGCCTGTCTGTTTTATTCCTTGTTCTGATGTCTAGAGAGGGAAAAGGGGAAAGGGAAACAAGCGCTTATTTTTCCAAGCTGGGCATTTTTGAAGTTTAGATGCAGTATACTTGGATACTCTATGGTTTTCTTGAGGGAATGGGGAGTATGACTACTTCTAAGGCAATTCCTCTTTTTGAGCCTACGTAAAAGCAAGCAAACAAAAACTAACAGCACCCTTTGGCTCTACTTACACTGTGAACCACAGAAGATCCAAGGGGGCTGAGGACTTCAAATGCACCCCTGGGCAGCAATTCTCTCTTCCTTTTTTACCTTCGCTGATAATTATTACTTGCTTTCAGTAAACATATAAGGCTTTCTGTCAGATTTTATGTTGCATCTGCTTAAAGCCAAGGACGACCACATGGACCAAAAATATTGGTGGCTCTTGAGTCAAGTCTCACAGAAGGCTAGCCTCAGACTCTCAGCTGTACTTATGGTCTAGACCTTGTACCTTTTTTAGGAAGGCATGTGACACTCACAGTTTTCATAGTAGCTAAAATGGTAGCTTTGCTATCAATTCTGATTATAAGCTTCCTGATCTTGGGAAGTCCCAAATAGCCTAGCTTAACAGCCCAGCTTATTTGCAGTCAAAATATTGCCCTTTGGTTCTAACTATATTAGACCTCAACAATATTTCCAGTTTGCCTTTTTTGATTTCGTATCTGTGTGTACTGCCTTATCATGGCAAATCTGAGAGTAAGATTTGGGACTGAGGATGCAAGAGGAGCCCTGCTGGATCAGGCCACAGCCCATCTAGTCCAGGATGGATCCTGCCTCAGGCAGAGGCCCACCAATTGCTTATGGGCATCCCAACCAGAATACAAGGGCAAAACCTTCACCTGCTCTTGCATCTCTGTAAATGGTTGGTTAGAAGCATCCTGTCTGTCTCTTCAGCCTGGGGGAAGTACCTAGAACATCCATTCTAGTATGAATGTGTTTATCGCTATCTAGTCTGGTTGTCTCCTGGTATGTTACCCACACCTTTTCTTTGCTCACCCCTTTAGAACGGCCTATCTCCAGTGCCCAGCTAAGCATAAGCAACATCCTCCTGGACAAAGCTCATGGTTCACTTAATCTAGCATCCTTTTCTCATGGTGGATGAGATGTTTTTTAGAAGGCCTACAAGCAGGATATAAGCACAACAACACTCCTCTCTATTCATACTCTCAGCCTTCTACTAGTTTAACAGCTGGCCCATTTTGATCCTGCCTTCCTGACAATCCTCAGCGGGAAAAATTAATGTGGTACTTTCCAAGAGGCTGAACTGTAACCCCTGTAATTCCTAGCCAGCAAAGTCAAAAGAACCTGCCCATCATCATCACCTGGAAAGCACCAAACTGATTATTTTGTTTCCAATTCTCTGGTATGAATTCAGTGTCATAATAGCTAGAATGACAAGTGAGGATCTGAGAATCTCTGGGCTATGGAAGCACTTCACCTAATTTTAGGATCCTCACTGGCTCTCAACCCAGATGATCTCACACAGTTGTTGTAAGCTCTGCTCTAAAACGGGGAAAAATAAGCTTTTAATTTGTAAACAACCTGTGAGGCAACTATTTCTTGCAGAAGACACTCAGAGAGAGAGAACAAGCAAATGTTACCAGTTGGGCATCTGTGTTCCTGTTTTGCTACCCTTCTTTGTGCCTTACCCACAATTGGTTTGCCAACCTGTTAATTCTACCTAGTAATTTTTGCACAATTCTTTCCTTCTGCTTAAAATTTGGAAATTCATCTCACAGCCTCTTTTGGAAGAACAAGAAGGATGAAAAAGGCCAAGACACACGTTGTTAGGTAAGCCACAAAGATGCCTCAAGCAGAAAACAGGCCCCAGAAAAGCCCCAATGGGAACATTGTGTTCTTGAGACTTACGGCTGTTGACCTAGGGTAAGGCTGGTAGGAAGGAGGTAGCACTTGGCAGAGGCCATTGGAATACTCATTAACCGCACACCCGTAGGGCATATGGTACTCCTATAAATAATGAACATAAGCACCCGTTGGCAAGTTAAGCCTCACCTGCTTGTAAAAAGACCTATGTTAGAAAACAGACACTTGGAGGATGTTCACTTCAGCAACGCTGTCACCAGGACTCCTTTTAGCAAAACGACTTGCCATCCGCCCAAGGTGCAGATACAGCTCTGTGCTTTGGGCCCAGCTCTGCTTCTGCCGGCTGGCTACAGAAAACAAGGGCAACTTCATTTTCTGCAGGTGTGGCACAGGCAACAAACCAGAGCCTGCCACTGAAAAAAAAAGACTAGGAAAGCTGCTGTTGCCATCAGAAATATTTTACTTCCTTCCCCATCCTAAGAATATACTCTGCAGAGGTTTACCAATAGGTGGCAGACAGCACAGTAGATGCTAAGCTGAAATGGAGCATGAGGGCCATTAAGCCAAACATAGGGGGCGGGGACAACTGCTCTGGCCCATGACACTCCTTAAGTCACACATTTTTCCTGGGTGATGCTGAAGAAGAAGAGTTGGCTTTTCTACCCTGCTTCTCTCACCCACTTAAGGGGACTCAAAGCGGCTGACAAAGCTTTTCTATTCTTCTCCCCACAACAGAAGACTCTCTGAGGTGGGTGGGGCTGTGAATGCTCAGAAGAGAGCTGTGACTAGCCCATGGCCACCCAGCTGGCTTCATGGGGGAGGGTGGAATCGAACCCGGTATTCCCAGCTAAGAGTCCAGCTCCCTAACCACTAGACCAAACTGGTTCACAGTCACTTCGAGGCTACCATCTAAAACCTTGAAGGTGCGGCGACCAGGCAATCTTAAAGGATTTCCTGGTTCTATCACATTGTTTAAACTATGTGAATTTGTCATACGCTAAGTAAATAGCCAAACATATTGATCTGCAAAAGATAAAGGGACGGCTAATGGAAATCATTTATTGCAGTCATGGGCCAATTCCACAAAGAAACTACTTGTTCCATGATCTCAGAATTCCATCAAAAATGTCTCACTCTCATCAGTGGGCGGAATAAACTCAAAACAGGTATTACTGGTGCTGCTCTCCTCCTTGCCAGAGTGAACAGAAATTGCTCCCAAAGTTTGAATGCTGCACGCGTGTGTGTGTGCGCACAGTACAGGAACTTTGCTGATTTCTGCCTTTCCGATCAGAGGTGCCATGCAGTGGCCAATCAGTTTTGTTTGACGCTCTCATGGCAGTATGGGAACTTCAGGAACAGGACTCACTGCCAATGTGTGGGAGCATCGAAAAACTTCTGCCAGGCAGAGCAGAGCAGAGCAGAGGAGGTGCTTCTGCTTGCATGACACCTCCAAGCTGATGTCCTTACCAGCTCAGCTTTTTAAATTTGGGTAGGATACAACGTTTTTTGGACGCTGACTCTCATCAGTCTAAGCTAGCACAGGTAATGGACAGCGATGATGGCCGGAGAATCTCTCAAGATCTGCAAAGCAACAGACCCTTCCTTTTGGCACTCCATCACTCAGAGATCCTGAGCAGAAATGGGCTTAAGGCACTTCTCCTTAGCTTTCCCAGTCTACATCCCATTTTCATTTACGTTACTTCTCTACTAACAATGCAAATATACATTTTGGAAGAAAACAATATGTGCCACTAGAAAGCCTCCACCCACCCCCCAAAACAGGATGTCCCTGCTTGAAAATTCATTATCTCATCCCAGGCCTAGCAGTAGATTTTCACGGACAGCAAACAGCACATTTTGCACCCACAGTCACAGACCAAATGAGACGTCTCACCTGGGCAAACGCCGGCACTGCCACACTGTATGGCCTTTGCTTGAAAGTGCTGACATTCTGAGACTGGAAAGCTCGGGAAGACATGCTATAATCCGGAGGGGGGATGTCATCTTTGTCTAGCAAGTTGCCTGTACTACTGCTTTTCCCCTGGCTGAAGGAACAGAGAAGATTTGGTTAACATCTCCCACCTCACCAAAGGCTAACTAACTGATCAAAGAAGCCAGCAACTGTATGTGTTTTTGAATATTCCCACCCAAGGAATGGATTTAAGGAATATTTTGACCATCCATACACCAGCCCGAAGCGAGGACTCGTTGCCTTCCTACAAACCCAATCAGTTCTTATTTCACCTTTCGGCTTATCAACTCGCAGCTCTCAAGATGTTCTGGAATTACAGCTCCAGCATTCTATAGGGCAGCCCAGAATGCTGTGAGTTAGTCTGTATATTTAGATTTATATACCATCGATTGTGGAAGACTCAGCATGGTTAACAAAGAAAAAGAAAAAGCTCACTGAGACAACAACAGAACAAAAACTAAAACTAGGCCACAATTGCTGATGGCCATCGTCCAAACAGGAACAAAGATACAATTGAAAAATTATGTTTTAAAAGATTTTTTTAAAAAGACATCAGTGAAGAAGTTATCTGTAGCATAGCTAGCAAAGAGTTCCAAACAGTAGGTGCTATGATCAAAAAGGCTCCCCTCCTTGCTCCAGAAACCTCATGAAGGCCAAGGATTTTCAGATAAAAAAAGTGAGCCAGGTAGGCAGGCTGGTTACTAGCTGAACACCCTGTGAAAAAAATCTGCTGCGTGATTTTCTAAGGGTTTTCAAGAAGTCAAATCTGTCCACAACCCCCACCTCCCTTGTAGGTTTGAGTCCTTTTATGCTGTGGCTATGCCTGCTCAGTGCATTTATCATTAACAAGTATTCTAATGAACAAGTCCTTCAACCATATTTGTTTTAGCCTACTCCTGATAGGTTCAGAGAGATGCCAAATATTTTCACAACAAAGCTTGAAATACTGGTTTGACATACTTGAAACAGGAGCAGCATGTTACCAGCAAAACTCAAACAGGAAGAGAGAAACTCAAGAAAAGTCCTAGTTCTGGTCTAGTGAAGGGAGAGCTCATTTCCATATATCCGAATGTTATTAAAATACTTTGTGAAGGTGCTGTCCTTAGATGTATTCTTCTTACCTCATGTGTAACCTGTCGCTCCCATCACTGTCCAGCACACGTGTGTAGGAGAATGGAAACCAGCCTCTCCTAAAAAATAAACACACAATAAGAAAACTGAGCTTATTTTTTTCCTCATCTCCTCCACTTTTGCATTCCCTTAAACTCAATACACCTTGTGAGCAAATAGTTCTTAAAATGGCTGAGGTGACAGCAGTAGAATATTCATCCCTCTTATAGTTCAGTTTGCTCAAGTTTCAAACTCATGTTTAATTTGCAAGCGCCTCCAGTTCCAATTTACTGGTATACCAGTTGATTTTTGCACATCTCTGGTATTTATTTCTGAGAAATGCACCCTTTTGGGTTAGAAGGATGTACAGGAAAGACTGGTGCAGAAGAAATAAAACAAGGAATTAGTTTTCTAAAACCCTGCTTTAGGATCTAAGCTTTTGTGTATTCATGTAATCATTGGTTGCATATCACTGAAAGCTATAACAGAATCTACGCTGCTTTAATCACTAGGTTTCTCTTTCAGGAAAACAAAAATTCAAGATGCTAAGAAATCTTCAGGTAGCCCAACAGTGACTGTATACAGCCATATGTACATATGTGCTTGTGGGTGTCTACACACACACACACACACACACACACACACACACACACACACACACACACACACACACACACACACACACACACACACACACACACACACAACATCTCTACATAAGAACATAAGAGAGGCCCTGCTGGATCAGGCCACAGCCCATCTAGTCCAGCATCCTGTCACACACAGTGGCCCACCAAATGCTCATGGCATCTCAAACAGAGACAAGGACAAACCTTTTTCTGCTCTTGAAACCCAGCAAATGGCATTAGAAGCGTCCTGCTTCCGCACACACACACCCAGCCTGAAAGATGTACGTAGGCATTCATTCTAGTAGCCATTGATAAATCTGTCATCCATAAATTTGTCTAATGCTATCTTGAAGTGATCTAGACTGGTAGCTGTCAACACCTCTTCCAGCAGCACATTCCATAAACCGATGACCCTCTGGGTGAAAAATACTTCCCCTTGTTGGATCCGACTCTCCTACCCATCAGCTTCATAGAGTGCCCCCTGGTTCTAGTGTTGCGTGATAGAGAAAATAATTTTTCTCTATCCACCTTTTCTATACTGTGCATAATTTTATATACTTCAATCAGGTCCCTTCTTAAACGCCATCTCTCCAGACTGAAGAGACCTAGATGTTGCAGCCTGATTTTGTAAGGGAGGTGTTCCAGACCCTTAATCATTCTGGTTGCCCTTTTCTGCACCTTCACTAGGTTCCACAATATTCTTTTTAAGGTGTGGTGACCAGAATTGTACACAATATTCCAAATGTGGCCTCACCATATATTTATAAAGAGGCAAAATGACACTTGCTTACTTATTTTCTATTCCCTTCCTAATTATTCCCAGCACTGAATTAGCTTTTTCATTGCTGCTGCGCACTGGGTTGACACCTCCATTGAACTGTCCACCAAAACCCCGAGATCCTTTTCCTGGTGTGTTGCAGAAAGCTCAGACCCCATCAGTTTATAGATATAATTTGGATTCTTGGTCCTGATGTGCATTACTTTGCACTTGTTAAGATTAAAGCACATTTGCCACTTGGTTGCCCACTCACCCAATGCTAAGAGATCCCTCTGGAGCTCTTGGCAAGCTCTTTTGGATTTTACTACCCTAAATAATTTAGTATCATCAGCGAACTTTGCTATTTTACTATGTACCCCTTCTTTTAGATCATTGATGAATAAATTAAAAAGCATTGGTCCCAACATTGAGCCTTGAGTGACCCCACCTTTTACCTCTTTCCACTCTGAGAATTTGCCATTTATTGCTCCTCTCTGCTTTCTGCCCTTAAGCCAGTCACAAATCCAGGACAGAACCTGTCCTTTTATTCCATGGCTGATGAGTTTACTCAGTAGCCTTTGATGTGGAACTTCGTCAAAAGCCTTCTGGAAGTCCAGATAGACAATGTCTACTGGTTCACCTTTATCCACTTGTTTATTGACACTCTCAAAGAATTCCAACAAGTTTGTGAGGCATGATTTACCTTTGCAAAAGCCTTTGCAAAAGATCTCTGAGTATCAAGGATCAAAGGTATACTAGTGATCTCAGGGAAAGTGCTCAGAAGCTGATTCGTAAGCCCCAAACAGGAAACTCCACTTGGATTCCTCATCTTAATACATTTCATCTCCATTACAGCCTAATGTATTCAACTAGCACATTCCCACCTATCAAATGGATCTTGCAATTCTTGAGGCTACTCTGTCTAGCATCTCTTGTAGAAAAAAAAAAGCAACCATATTGAATCAGTGCAGAAAGATCAATCAAAAAAGAACAGGAAGTGGTTAAACAAAGAAACCTTTGGTTCAACAGCTGCTGTGTGTGCCATGACAATAAGATCTTGGGGCAAGTTTTCTGAATCATGAGATTTGTATCTCTTGCTGTCCTAGAACTACAGTGGAAAAGATATTAACAGTAGTTGGCATTACTTTGTTTGCAGCCACATGTTTTTCAAAGTGCTTATGTATTTGAAGTCCAAACTCGATTTTTATTGTTGTTGTCCCGGTAGAAAACTGGCCCTTTAAAACAGAACAGCTTGACTCTTAAGCAGGCAAACACACAACAGCAGGATCCGCACAGGAAGGGTTAGGGTGTTACAAACACATTGTTCTTTCCTCAGTGAATACACTGAAGTAATTGTTTCACTTAAATTTGCACTGTGCTTTCCACATGCTGCCAGATGTCCTTGCCTGTCAAACCACACTCAAGACACCTTCCCAGCTGTAATTTTGTGCCTGAAAGGTAGAGGCTCTCTCTCCCACCTCCATTCCTCCTGGTCAGGAAGAGGTAGCCTCTATGCCCCAGCCTTAAAATTATAGCAGATCCTGCCATGTTGGAGGGAGGGCAAAGCCTCCCACACCCACACAAAAAGCAGCTGGGGATTTCCTCGCTGCTACCTGACAGGCAGGGAGGAGGGCTTCCCCTGCTCTCAGAATTGAAGCAGAAGGTGAGGAGGATTTGAAGACCATTCCCTGTGTCTGGATAGGGAAATGCCACTGAGGAGACCACGAAGTCCCCCTGAGTGGCAGCGGCAGCAGGGCAGCCACAGCAAGAGAGAGAGAGAGAGAGAGAAAGGAGGAGGGAGCTGTCTGAAAAGCTCTGAGAGCCATCCAAACAACTCTACTAAAGCACCATAAAAGTGGTTATGGTGCCACATAGGGGAGCACCCATGCAGATATCGCCTTCTTCTTCCACACTGCATGTACAATGAATGTGCAGTGGCATGCAGACACTGCGCCCTCCCCCTGTGCATTCAAGGTGTTATAAAGGCACTGTACAGTTTCTACCATAGTCTCAACACTATATAAATGGCTTCACGGGAAAGAGGCAACCATTCAAATAGGAGATTCCTGAGTCTGGGGGGCGGGAAAGACTCTCGGATAATTTCAACTTGGAATCCTTCAAGGACAAGCTGCTGGTGTCCGGAGCAGTTCCAATTAGGTCAGAAATCATGTCACCACCATCTGGAGCACCTAGCCTTCGAAGCAGATTGCAAAAGCTTTCCCTGGGCTCAATGCTGTATAGGCTGACCATTTATGCTGCCTCCTCTCCCAGGTTCCTCTCTCACCCTGGCAAATCCATGTGTGAGATACAAGGAACTTTATACCTCAGTTGCCCTGAGCTACTGTTCTCTACAACACTATTCTTCCAATCAAGTCTGAAATTTACTTGGCAACTGATACTTGGCAGTGAATCCAGCCAAAGGCAAACTGCTCAGAGATCAAATTCTTTCCATTCCCCGTGGAAAGAGTTCTAAATGCCAGGATATTTTCAGGAAGACAGAAGAATGCTGGAGTGCTGGATTTAGAGCTTAAAACCTCAAGATCCAGGTTACAAGAACACACACTCCCAAATATTCAGGGACCGAAGAGCAGCTTACCTACACAACAGTTTCCAAGCAACAGGCTTGTTCTATGCCTTTGCAAACACATTGTGCACAGTTTTTGCTCCTAGTTTTGCCACAAACATGGAGAGTTAAGTGCTTGCTATTTTTGCCATGCTCCTTTGTTTTTCTTAGCATTCTCCGATTAGTAAGATTTCTTGCTTCCCCATGTGTGTATAATCCTGCTACCCGCCACACCAAATTCTGTCTTAGGTGCAACCAGCTAGGAAGTCTGCAAAAAGGTGGAAGGCAATATTTCCAGGAAAGCCAAGATCTAAGAAGTAATCATTTCCTTAAAGGGAATCCCGTGCTCAATATACACAGGCGCTCTGCAAGATGCACTATCCCTCACAGCTTAGAAATTTCCTTCTTTCATGCATGATCTTCTCATACTGCTTCTGTCTAACACTGCAAACCAGATGCTAAATGCAGTCTGGACTAAGAGAGCTATTTGTTGAACCGGGTGCAAAAGCAGTCTGTTGGTAAGATGTGTGCCTCTATCGTGAGGGAACTTGGCTGCAGAAGAAATCATCCAAACAGATTACGATCTTAAATTAGAAAAGCAAATACACTCACAGTTTTGTCTTCTCGCTTTCCCCATAATGCCACCCATCTCTGGCCTCAGGTACTAGCAGGGTAATGAGGTCTCCCTCTTTGAAGCTCAAAAGGGTGCTGTTATCCCCAGCAGCATGAGAGAAGATGGCTCGTACTCTTGTTCTGCCATTCTTTTCCAGTCCAGCCGCCATGGAGCTGGAACGGGGCAGAGTCTTGTTTTCAGCTGATATGGGGAACAAAATGGAAAGACAAAGCTATCAGAACTGTTAGCTACCTTGAAAAAGCTGGATGAAACCCACAGTATAAAGAAAACTCGCAGAAATTAAAGGAGTGCTTGCTGTCTGCCTTTTTTTAAATTGAAGTGTTTCTTTTAAAAGTGACCAACCCCACAACCAGCCAACCAACCAACCCCCTCTCCTGTCTGCTTTCAATGAAAAGCAAAGGATGGTAATGGGTTAGTTCATGCAATTCTATGTGGCAGAGCAATACCCAGAAATGGAGGCCACAATCTATGGATGAGAGTGAATGAACAAGATACAGTGAAAATAATATTTAGTAGCTTCTGAACTACTAGCTGTACCAGTAGCAATGCATAATCAGAAGCTTACCAGGGCTCCATCAAACTGTAACAAGTTAAAAATTAAACTACTCATACCTGTTATCTGGTTAAACAGACAGTTGGCCTGTGAGTTCTATACCAAATTTAGAGGGATTTGCATCATTCTATCACTATCACTTTGGGTCATTTGTACTAAACTAGACCTCTAAAAGGGCTTGTATACAATGTTTCATTCGTTATTTCCCTCTTAGCTTTCAAGCATCAACAGAACAAGGAAAAAGAAAGAGGCTGAGTGCATTTCCTAGGAGAATACAAGGGTTGTGGAGGTTACTATGCAATTGGCTGTCATAGCAAATATCATGGCATAAGTGATTCACAGCAGAATAGTTCACCATTCTTCTTCAATGCCATCCCTTTTCCTTATGCAAAGCCAAAATTACTTCTTTTCCTCCTTTCTCTGTTGTGTGGACCTTTCCAAGCCACACCAGGATGGATTGGCTTGGCAGAGACCATGTGAAGGTCTGGCAACCACAGGATCACAGTGAGCCGCATTAGTGATGTCATCTCAGGTTTTAAGGTTTCTCACTCTTTCCTGGCTGCCAAACCTGCCAGGAGGGGAAGCAAAGAGGCTGGGGAGATCAACAGAAGCAGAAGAGTTTCACTTTTGATCTTGATGAATGTTCTCTTGTGCTCTTCCCTCCCCTTGCCTTCATATAGACCCAAACCTGCAAAATGTTAGACCTAACAAATCTGCCCCTGACAAGTTCATATGCTGAGAGCATCATAATGAACCTGCTCGTACACACATCTACCTAGAGCCAGAAAGAAATCAACTATGTCCCCCAAAGCAGGATCTTGCTACCTGGTTGCCCTAGGACCCAATGGCCCCTCTCATCTCTTTCACATCACATGACTTACTGGTTGCGTAGCTGTTTTTTGGCATTACACTTTTGCGCACAGGGAGCGTGTTAGAGTATGAGTCACTCAGTTGCTTCTGAGTCTGGGGCGGGGATAAGGACTTAGGCTGAGGAGGTTTTCTGTCAGACCAATGGTTGTAGTCCTCACTTTCTGAGCCAGAGACTCCATTCATCACGGGAATGGTCTCTTGTGCAGACATTCGCTGGGGGGAAGGAAAAAGTACAGTTACTTGAGTTTTAAACAAACATCCCTAAGGACTAGACAAATAGGAAAGGACATTCACAAATTCTAATGCCCTACAACCATTTGTAGAGATTCTACAATGGAGCTATCTATACACTACAAACTATTTTTAAAAGAAAGAAAAATCTAAGCTTTAGAGCATCTAGAACCAAATCATCTGAAAGATTACTCTGCCATTCAGTGAATTATCAATAACTTAAAAACATGAAAAAAATCGCTACTTTTGGTGCCCCTACCAAATCAAGTAAACTAGTTGACTATCGGGAAAAAGGCCCTCAAAGCAGGAGAAAGCGAAGTACTGAGAAAACTTCTTTAATTAGGTTCATCTTGAGCCATCAATATGGTCTTTGAGAGGCAGGCCTTTTTAAGGACATATGGCCTGAGTTTCTTTAAAAACTGATTTTTTTATTGTAATTTTAATTGCTCGTGCTCACAGAGTTGCCACATACATCCATGACCACAAACACAAAAATTTGGAGGGCAATTTAAAAATATAACACTTTCTAATTAGCAAGGCTCACATTTCATAGCCCCACGCAGGAATTGGTTAGCTCAGCCCCTTTACATGTGCATTCACAAGTTACATGGCCTTGTATTGCACAGAAATCCTTCATAGTGCAGTAGTGAATGGCTCTGACTGAGCCAATATATATTTTGGACAGCAGTCACAAAAACTGTTATTACAAGCCACTGGAAGAATCATGGAATTGTTTAGTGGGGAACTCATACAGCTCAGCACAAGGAGAACATCAAACCTTAAAAGAAAAGCACAGCTGTCTCCAATCTGAAATTAAGTTACCTAAAGACCTTTGCAAGTTGACCATGATACATTAATAGGCTTCCTCCCCTTTGTCTCTTTTTTTTTCAGGAATAAGCAAGTATTTCAGAACAACTCAAACTGAGAGGACTTGACAAGCGTACAGCAGGTAATATATTAGTTTAGCAGGCTTATTAAATGGTCATTGTCCTAATCTGTCAGAACAATCCTAAAATCAGTTAATATTCTGTAACAGTAGCAATAGATGTAACAAAGGAACCAGACATGTAGTGTGCACCCCATGCAAATAATCACAGATTCAACCCCTGTAATAAATCTCAAAAAGTTACTTCATAGACCACATTGAGCTAGATCAGCGGTTCTCAACCTTCCTAATGCCGCGACCCCTTAATGGAGTTCATGTTGTGGGGACCCCCAACCACAGGGGCAGAGCAGCTGGGAGGTGGGAGGGAAGGGTGGTGGGAGACCCGTCGCGACCCCTCTGAAAGGGTAGTTCGACCCCCAAAGGGGTCCCGACCCCCAGGTTGAGAACCACTGAGCTAGATGGACTTACTCTAAATTGTTATCCTCCTGATACAACTGGGACACACTTGCCATCGCCCCCAGTTCACATTGCCCACTGTCAGGGTTGAGAGAAGATGGAGTTCGGCAACAAAGGGCATCAGGTTGGATGATGCTGGTTCAACAGTGGCTCCAAAGGTGCTAACTTCTAGTGGTTTAAGTCAACATGGTCACTCATCAAGGATTATGGGACTGTAGTCAAGCCGCATCTGTTCTAAATGGTTCCTGAATGAGAGAGGGTGAACTTCCCAACCTTTCCCCCAAAAGTATGTTCATGTATAGAAAACTTACTCCAACAAAAGGTGCCAACTCAGGCGGGACTGGAAGTGGTTTGGCACCAGGGATGGGATCTGAAATGATGAGATTTGACTTTGATGAAGTAAGGGGGCTAGGCATAATGGTCCCATTGCTGCTGATGGCCATTTGCTGCATGAGCTGGATAGCACGATCCGGAATCTTGTTGGGATCAGCGCAGGATTGCTGCCACAAAGGAAGCTTCTGAGTCAAGATCTCTTTTCCCTGAAGCACCATAAAAAAGAGAGAGTATGTGAGAATTCAAAGAGATCTGCAAACCAAAAGGCAAGCATGAAACACCGCCTATCACTAAAACTACTTTGTCAGTTGTCACATCAGGCTGGTTGGTCTTTAAAGGCTTCCAAGAGACATGAGACTTAGGCCGTGTCTTCACGGCAACCTTATCTCGGATTCAAAATGTTTTCAGTCCTTGGAGTCCACACGGCAGTTTGGCTTAACACACTTTCCCCGTGTTAAACCACCCCAAAGCGTGGTGAATCTCAATCCTGATTTCAACAGGTCTCACTCCGGATCGTGCGCTTGAAACATTTTACATTTTTTACTGTGTGGACAGTACCATTTTAAGAGATGAGAATCCATGTTTAGGGTTTCCCTCTCCCAATAGCTTACTTCCAAAGACAGTGATTTCAGTGTAAAAATCCACTTAACAGGGATCGCTACACTGTAGCGATGGAACCACTTCACACCTTGATGGTTGGAATAACAATGTTGCAATTTTCCACAATTCTAAAAGATCTGACTTTAGAAAGGGAAAGGAAGGGAGGAAAGCAGCTGAATGTGAATGTTTAAAGCAAAGGGACTTTAGTTGCCGCTGCTGCTGTGCGCCCTGAGCAGTGGGGAGAGGAGGGGAAAGAATTGCTGGATGGCTGCCCGCTGCCATTTTTCCTTCATCCATGGAAGTGGCAGCCACCCAGCCACCCAGCTAGGCTCCCTGAAGGGGTCCCTTATGGGTGGCGCGTCCATGCCAGGAGGAAGAGGGCAGGGCAGCCCCAAAAAGCAGCTTTTAGAAAGTAGCCACTTGAGTCCCCCCTTGAGTCATGCATGCCACATACGATCCTCAGAATCCGGATCGAACGCGATTAAGTTAAAAGTAATGGGAACAGGCAAATTCGCGTTTTCATCCAGTTCTATTATTTCGGTTTAGGGAAAGCGAAGTAAGCTTGCTGTGGGGATTCGCTGTTAGAAATGTATAACTCACACATACTCTTCAGATCTATTCACTATTTATCCAGTACGAGACTGACTGAGATTAATCTGGGCCCTGTGTGAGCCATAAACAAGATAAAGCCCTATCAATATGTCAGTTATGATAGCTGATAGGCCAGTTAAAATGTGCATGCAACATTTATGAAGTACGAGGAATTAATTTCCCCTAGTGTGCCTTGAAACACTCTGTTTGGAAACAGCTGCTCAGGTAAAGCACATTTGGGAAATAAAAGACTCTGGAAAAAGAGCTCATTCTAGGATTCTTCCCCAAAGGGAACAAGTTTTTTCTCTTCCCCTATCAACAACCCTGCTCCCACTAATTAAATCTGGAAGCAGTGACATCGCAGATTCACAGATAACAAAGGAGCAAACGTTCTCAAGTAGGAAGGGAAATATTCTCAAATCCCAACAGAAATATCAAAAGGTAGTATGGGAAACAGATCAGGAAGCTCAGCTCTCAGGAAGTTCTCCAACCTCAATGTGACTGAATCAGTTATTAGAAGAGCAGGAAAAAATAACCACAGGCATTTGTAAAAAAATATGCTCTAAGACTGAAGCAGTGGTTAACCACTGTAAGACACTTTCCCCTCAATCTTCTTAGCCTTGGATAATCACACGTTGACTACAGTGCTATTTTCTGATTTTCATTTCAGTTGCTGCTTAGTTCCATTAGTACGGTGATCACACTTACGTGAGATCATTGCACTTTCATGCTTCTTTTACACCATCACACTGTAAGCATATTCATCTTGAACCTGGGATGGACAACCCTCCCCTGTCCCACAGAAGAATGGGGTCCATCTCCTTCCCTCTCTGATTCTTTACTGTATCCTGCCACTCTTTGAGATGCTTGATTTAAGTGCCACTTTCAAGAGGGTGGATCTCAGCAGCAGCATCCAGACAGGTAAGTCAGTATTGCTACAGTGGAGAAACATGGGCTGAGAGTTCTTTTTTTCCCACTACAGCGATACTGTGTATATAGCCCCTATATCCTGGCTTTATGTTGGGATTGTCACAGACATGTCTGGCAATCCCAACAGAAGGAGAATAAGAAGCTTTTTGGGGAGTAAACTATCTGAATTTGGACATCCTTCAGAAGCTCTATTTGATTTAATTAAAGCAGGAAAACAATGCAGAACAATATTCTGAACTAAAGAATATTCTGAACTAAAATGTTTCAAATTTGAAATAAGTTTTTTAAGCCTTTTAAATATAAAACAGCTAAAGAGGCTTGATCTGAGCTGAAAACAAATTTCACTTTGATTAACTGTTTTGGAAATACTGACATCCTTTTTGTTATATTAAATTATATTCAAAAATTCTTAAAAACCAAGGCTCTCTCTCTAGGCCCTCTGCTGCCCACTCCTCAGTCCAAAAAAGTTGGTTGATGTGATTTTAAAAACTTTGTTTTTTACTAAATAAAACTAAAATCAGGGGATATTCAGCTGTTTCTTAAGTTGTGTGATAAGAAACATCTATGATACCTTAACAACCACCAAGGTATGCTCAAAGGCACACTCCTCTTAAATAATTTTAAAATTTTTAAAGGTCAACTGTCTGTCGAATCTCAGAAGTGCTACCCAAAAGGGGTGGATAGTAGCCACGATAGAAGATACCACAGAGAAGATACCATCCTTCCCACCTTTCTGAACACAGTATTTTCTTCAAAACTCAACTGTTTCCTACAGGCGTTTTGGACAGATGGGTCAAATGTTTTGTAGCTTGGGCGGTGGGAAATAAATTCCCTGCCCTATTCCTCAAACCCTGTACCAGGTTCCTAGGACACCCATATAGAAAAGGAACTTAGAAATCTTTGCCAGTATTTGCTGTGACCAGAGCATTCAGAACAATTTAAGCATTCTGATGGAACATCTTGAACTGTTTATATACGTTTTGAGTTTTATTCCAACTTAGAAAAACATTAAAAATCAATTTCTTGCTCACATCCACTCTTGCTCTTCCATGAGGCCTGACAAGGAAGTTTCCTCTTTCTTTGTTCTTTCTTACTAGTCATACCTCAGCATCATTGGTCTAGTCAATATATGTTAAACCATGGTACAATCCTAGCCCAGGAGACTAAGGCTGGGTTCAGACATAACAAAATGGACGCCTCAGGGGCATCTCAGAGAGACCATGTTCCCAACCCTTTTCTGATCCACCTTTTCTAGCACAGAATGTTCAGGAAAGCAGGAGGGGCAGACTGGTGTGTGGACAATCTCAACTTTAAGTCTTCTCTGAGTAGCTTTTGTTTGCTTTCGGATCCTGGTCTAGCTATGAGTTGCTCTTGACCAGTGAGCCATAATGTGTATCCCTGATTTGTTGAAGGCTTACAAACAAAGGCTCACCTTAGCAATGACCTAATATTATGTTCCAATCTAGTAATTTTGCTTAACTATGTTTTACTTTGCTATACTGCCAGAGAGTCTTTTCACAGAGCAGCAAAGGCAGCTAGGAAAGAAACTAAGTTTTGGGAAAACAGGCCAGTGCGTATGTAGCCACTGGCAAAACATTCGGACTGGCTCCTACCCCAGATTACCAAAGAGGTTAGAAGAGAAGTGGAGTGCTGTCACACACGGGAAACTTCTTAAGAAGAAGAGTTTTCTCACAGCGCAGTTGTGTAGCAGCAAGATGCTGTCAACATACGGTGTCGGTTACCAAGCATCAAAGACCAAATGCTCCATAGCAACAGTACGGTATGTAAGCAGGCCTTAGAAAAGCCTTTGGCAGTCTCCAGGCAAGTGTAGGATAGCTGCAAATTGCTGGGGGAGCATTGTAACAGCTGAAATGCAAGGGCTGCAGTTTATCTACTTTGGGTTTAAACAGAAATACAAGATTTGTTCTTTCAAGGAGACTAGAGATCAGGGTTACTGGAAGCTGCTGCTTTGCTACAACCTGGGGATGATTGAATAAAACTGAGAACATTAACTTCTTGCTACTTTGCAGCACATCCTAGGCCAAGGAAGGCTTTCCCTGAAAGGCAGACGGCAGCTTCAGAGATGTGTTTATACTGCAAAAGTGAGTTTTAAGATCTTCCTCCATCCCAAAAGCCTACGGAGAATCAGGGCTCTACTCTGCTGCTATTTGCACAGCAAAACATGCAACCTATATAGACAATTAATGTTGGTGCTCCTACACAGGGTTAGCAGAAGGTTAATGACATAACAATGCAAGAGGAGCCCTGCTGGATCAGGCCACAGCCCATCTAGCCCAGCAACCTGTCTCACTCAGTGGCTTAGTAATTGCTTCTGGGTGTCTCAAGCAGAAGACAAAGGCAAAAGCTTCACCTGCTCTTAATTCCCTGCAAATGGTCTTTGGAGAGACAGGCAGGGTGCCTCTAATATGGAGATGATACCTAGACATCTGTCCTAGCAGTCATTGATATGCCTGTCCCCCATGAATTGGTCTAACCCTTTCTTAATGATACCTAGGCTGGTTGCTGTCACCATCTCTTCTGGTAGTAAATTCCATAGGCTGATGGCCTTCTGGGTGAAAAAAGACTTCACCTTGTTGGTCCTGACTCTCTTTCCAGTCAGCTTCACATAGTCCCCCTGGTTTTAGTGTCGTATGATAAAGAAAATAAATTTTCTCTTATCTACCTTTTCCATACACTGCATGATTTTATGTACTTCCATCAGATCACTTATTAAATGCCATTTTTCAAGACTGAAGAAGCCTAGATTGCATTTATTTACAGCAAAAAATTGTTGCTGGCCTCTTTTCGTCTCCAAAATATAACCAGCAAGTAAGAGAATGGTTGCTTTTCTTTCTTTCCAATTAATTTTTTAAAAGAAGGCTAAGGAAAGAATAATCATGGAAATGCAGACTATGCAAAGCGTTTTCTTCGAAATACCAAGTGTTCCAGCATGTTTTTCTCTGTCAAAAAAATTCTTAACATGACCAGTTCTACTATTCCCAGCGGGCAACAGCTACCACCAGCTGCAATCTGCTGCTAAAATAATGGGATTTCTATTGCACTGTCCGTGCCTAGCAGTCAAATGCTATCCAAACAACCATTCCATAGGGACTTAAAAGATAAAAAAAGAATTGATCATGCTGTTGGTTCTGCAAGAAAGAAAAAATAAATATTCCTCTTTCCTTCCACTGTACTGACTGGAAGGAATTTGGATACCATCTTATCTCCAAATTCAACTGGAAGACTTCCTCTCTATAGGATCTCCTCCTCTTATTTTTGCATCAGATTTAAGCAGATATATTAGAAGCTAAGAAGGTTGGTCTAAGAAATATCAGATTCAGTAGCATTCTTAGTTTACAGATTCAGGAACAGCTATTAAGGAGGAAAACTCTTTTTTAGCTACAACTGCAGGGATTGTTCCCAAGCTCGCAAGCTCATACTGTCTATCAATCAGTCAAACTGTAAAATAAATTTAGTTCTCTGGGCAGCTTACAAAATAAACATTAATAAAAACAATAATTATAATCAATCAATCAATCAATAAAATGGAAGCTGGATAGCTATTTGATCAGGGTGGTATAGCAAATCCTGTGTTGGAGGTTGGACTTGTACCCTTTTGAGATCCCTTTCAGATCTATGATTCTATGAATTCAAAATAAGATAAAGTAAAACTACACCTTCAGCATTATCTAAAATATCTGGGAGAATAAAAATAATACACGAGAAACAAAGAATTTAGTGACAGAAATGAGGATCTCTGTTGGGACTTATACAGTGCAAGAAAACTTACACAATGCAAGAAGTTTTAAGGAAATCAAGCATGGAATAGTCTGTGCATCATCACTCTTTTCTGTCTGATCACAAGAGTGTCCCAGGGTGCGTCACTGATAGAAGTCCCGCCCCCCCGCCCCCGGCCTCTGTGCCATATTGCTCCATTTTTTGATGTTCCTGAGTTTCAGCAAGTAGGCTTCTTTTTGATGTTCCTTTGGTGCTGTGGGGACTTCAAAAAGAAGCCTACTTGCCAAAGCACAGGAGTGTTGTTTTCAGATAAAACCAGTGCTGCTGGGAGGGGGGGGGCACTTCCCCCTGTGCCCCCCACCCAACTTGTTACTGAGTAAATATAATCTTGAGACTATAAACCTGAGAGGCATTTTCAACTGGAGGTGCCTACATCTGAACGTTTTAATTAAAGTTCTGTCAAAGTTATTGACCTCTTTGACCATCTCACCCTGGGTGAGTCCAGTGACTAAGCCCAGAAATGTGGATGATCTCCCGCCTTTGCAGCCTTGGGTTTTTCTCTTGTCCACCCTGCTGTTTTGAAAGGTGGCTCCTGAAACCTGTCACAGATTGTATCATATCAACAGGCCACAGAAACATCACCTGGCTGAAGCCAGGGAGGTCTGGGTTGGCTCACTGCCAGCAGCCTTCTTAGGAGCCATATATATCCTGCCCTGAGACAAAGAATGGAAAAAAGACAGGATATATGTGTAACTAATCTAGGAGTTTATAAATCGTACTGGACAAAAATACTTACATTCTGTGAGGCTTTTGGCCAACTGTTCCCTAAGCAGTTAATTCCAAGGCTATGGCGCTCTGATACAGCCGCTTGCTTACCTTGGAATGGTATGTGAGTGCATTTTTGGCCACAGCACACTGCTTTTCCACCAGGAAACAAAATCGTCGCCTCTCCTCTGTGAGTGCTGTCTTGTATCCATCGGAGACATAGTTCTCTAGCTCGCTTTGCTTGTTAGCGATAGCTTCGATAAACTGGGAGAAAGAAAAGAAAGAAACGTGAAGCAATACTGGATACTCAAACACACCAGAGACCACCATCCTACATCAAGGCATCATAATTAGGAGGAGAACCAGAGAGTCGTCAGTCAGAATCCCCTTTCTGCAGTGACAGAAATTCTTATTCTGCACATGAAGCTGTGATTAAGAGTGAGCAGCAGGGGGCACCAGGCAACAGAGCATGTGCCAACTTGAAAAGAATATATATTATTCTCCCCACCAACCATCCTTAGTCATCTGACCTCCCCCACACAAAAGCTCCTGACTCAGAACGTGGGCTTCAGATGTTGTGTGGGTGGCAGAAGAGCAGCGCGATTCTCTCTGCCTCCCTCCTATTTAGCCCGCACCTGGATAGTGCATATTCTCTTGCTGGGATTGTTCTGCGAACTGGCTGTGTTGTTTGAATGGAGCTTAAGTGCTTTAAAAAGGCCTTTGCTCAGGTGCAAGGGGGACTAGGCGCAATAGGGCTTTTAACCTCTGGCAGTCTGGACAATTAGAATTGACTGTGTCGGTCTCTCAACAAGATGGGGAAGGGGAGGAGAGGCCCTCGCTAAGTGCACAGGGCGAACAATTTGTACCTGCCTTACCTGTTTCACAACCCTCCAATGTGCTCCTAGAAGGCCCACCCTTCTCTTTACACATTTGCTAAGCAATCCTTTACTCACATTAGGTTTGACATAATGGCCCCATAAACGTCACCCTCTCAGGAACCCGCCATCAGGCCTGTAATTCCCAGAAATCCACATTCAGTTATTCATTCTGTTCAGATTTGCACAGGCCAGCAAATCAGATGCAGCAATGGAAAAGGGAGGGAGACGGCACATTTGAAAGCACAAAACTTAAATCTGATCAGCAGCAGATCAGAAAACTGGGGCAGAGAAGCCTAAAAAGAACAAAATTACTGTGCCAATCTACCTCCCCCCCCCCAAGTTTCATTATACACTGCTGCTTTCTATCCCTCAGCTGTCCAGTGCTAGGAACCCCCATGTACTCCCACCTCTTCAGCCTGAACTTTGAGTGCAAAGAAATGAAAGTAGTTCTTTCACTACTAGTAATTTTTCCAGCTCTGAGGTTGTATTCACAAATAGCAAAAAGAAAGAGATGGAGAGAGCCCTCAAAAGCCTCAGAGACAGTTGTGTGTGGTCCTCTGTTCTCCTCCCATCTCTGATTCACCT
The DNA here is from genome assembly GCA_014337955.1 of Aspidoscelis marmoratus. NCBI lineage: Eukaryota > Metazoa > Chordata > Lepidosauria > Squamata > Teiidae > Aspidoscelis > Aspidoscelis marmoratus. Next base: position 32,748,033 of record MTQE01002208.1, read on the forward strand.
ACTCCAGCCTAGAATGCCCGGAAGCTGAGGGCGTGGCCTGGAAAAAAACAATTTGTGGAACCATTGCTAAATTTCTTAGCATGAGCTCTTTTTTTTCAACCTGAGGAGCTCACAGTGGTGGGACAATGCCCACTTTGCCTTTACAGGCCAGCTACCACTGGATGGGTCTCTCTCTCTCTCTCTCTCTCTCACACACACACACACACACATACACACACACACACACACAGACAAAGAGAAGATTGTAAAAGCAAATAAAACAGTTTGGCTAGTCATGGATTGCATACAATCTATAGTATATCTGTTAACTGCTGTGGGAATGGGACAGAAATAGCTAAACAAAATCCAGCTGCTTCCTAGAGGCATCAAGCAGAAACTTGTGTACTTTGGGCCTTGGGCCTTACACTTGGCAAGGTTGATGGAAACAGAAGGGAAAGATAAGAAAGATGGTCAGGGATCAAACAGATTAACTGGAAGAGCTTGTGAGATATTACTACAGTTAAAAATGGCAAGCATTTGTCCACACAGACCCCATTAGTTGAACCTAACTAGACTGCACCCACAATGACAATCCTGAGGGAGTTTATGTTCTGAACCAGACTGCACCTACTTTCTATTCTCTGATGTCCCATACTTTGGGTTCATAATGTACCTCCTGTGTAGGTGAGATCAGACACACTTAATGAGACACCTCTGGGTGATTTTGAGACTGTAAGGGAAGACATAAAATGCCTAAAATTGCCTTACTTTATCCTGGGCCTGGGAATGGGTGAGGAGCTTCATAAGCACAGAGTAGGGAAATGTAGTTAATTGTAGTAATAGGAACAAATGTTGCTAGCAAGTGACCAATAAGGGCCAAGGAAAGATGGGCAGGCAAATGGCCAATCAGGGGCAAGCACTTGTTGTCAGGAAAGAGTTCCGAGACATTGAGGCAAAGGAAGATCAGCATTAGTAGGCTTATTTGTTTAACTGTTTGTATGGTGTTTTGGGTGACTCTAGAAGAAGGGACACACTTTCCAAAAGAGGCATTTGAAAAAAGCCATGCCTGATTAACACTTTGTATAGACGGTGCAAAGACTTCCCTGGCACTGTACTTGGGCGAAGATACAACTCTTTCTGGAGAAACTAAAATTATGACCATTGTGAAGGGGCCTATTGTTTACTTTTCATATTCAGAGAACTTTATCCTCATTTTTCAGTATATTCACAGATGTTATTCAAAGATCTCCATATCCCACTTCATTGTTTTCTGTTATGATAACTCTGATTGACATTTATAGAGTAATCACTATATAAAAATGTCATATTTGATGTGTTGGTGCTTTGAAGTGGAAATGTCTTGTATCTGTTAGAGGCAGAAGTTTTATTATAAGCCACTGTAGGCATGGAGAAAAGTTTAACCAGTGATTTCTACCATTCAGACCATGCTACACATGCAATTTGATATTTGGATAAACAGCATGTAATATCATGCCAAAATACATAGTTTCATTGGGGGGGGGGTTGGCCCCCAACACTGGTGCAAGTTTCAGTCTGCCATATTCTTGGGGGTCTAGAAACTTGTCATATTGTGGGAACATCAGGATGTTTCTGCCCTCTCCACCTCCATAATTTCCATAAAAAGTGATGGTGACTCACAGATATCCAAACCACCAATTGTATCTCAGATTATCTGCAATCATGAATAATAAGTGATGAGATCAAAATGCTGACAGCAGATACCCTAAACTCAAGAGTGCTACACATGCAAATCCCAGAGGAGTACTCCTCATCACAGCAGCTATTTTGCGTCTGGTAAGCAAAAGCACACATGCTCAACATTTGAAAAAGGCTGAGATCCTTGTTGTGTACCTCTACTGTAATTCTTATACAGGCAGGTATGACACATCAGCCTTTCCATAATGGATGTAAACCAAGTTTCTGCCCCACATTATTGCTGACAAGGCTATAAAGTTACCTCCTCTGGCAATAGGTAGTAGAAACATTGTAGATCCACCATTCTGCTTCTGAATGCTTTTGCAATGTTAGGGTTACAGTGTTCAAATCAACCACCAAGACTGATTTAAAAGGTAAAAATATATAACCAGGCAGCAATTTTTTAAATATATAATTTAGGTAGGATACTGCTACCATATTGGAAGAAGCAAAGATGCCCCCACCCCATGTCAATTTGGTTTCGTGGTTAATGTTGGATTCTTATCTGGCAGTATCTTGGTTTGAGTCCACACTCCTCAACAAAGCCAACTGGCTGATCTTGGGCTAGTCACAGCTCTCTTTCTGAGCTCTCACAGGTCTACCTACCTCAAGAAAGCTTTGTCAGCAACTCTGAGTCCCCTTAAAAGGGTGAGAAAAGCAGGGCATAAAAGCTTATTCTCATGTAATAAACAGAAAGCAAAAGGTTATTTTCTAAAATGATGTTTAATGGATAAAACATTATCTAAAACAGACATCTCGTCTACAGATTTAGCTCTCATTCATATGCACAAATTTATGCAGATCAAAACCTGCATGATCTATTTACTACAGGTTCATTAACTGGACGGCAACCAACTTCTACCCAAGGATGCAAGTGACTAAGCAGTAGTATAAAAAGATAACAGCTCCAGACTTGTAGTTCCTTCTATCATACATCACAAATGCAGCCTCAGACCCTCCAAACCACTCAAGGCTGCCACATCTGGCACTCCCCACAGATTATAGATTACCTTTTGAACTGGCAGCTGGCAAGTTTACTTTCTACTGGCAGCCTTATCATGCCAGCCCAAGCTTGCTTTCCAGAATACGGTTCCACCCAGACTTTGGGTGGGAAACGCTACTGCAATTAATACAAATGCAGCTGTCTTTATGTAAAGGAAAGAGAAAGGGAGGTTAGTTTCTTTGCACTTCAGGTGTTCCAGACTCGCCCTGAGCACATCTTTTAAGCATTCTTTACCTAAAGTTAGGCAAGTCATTATTCTACGCCTGCAAGTGTAGTATATATACATGCCTAAGTTTGCCAAATGTCTCAAGACTGCCTTGCTGCACATTTTAACAGAACCAAATAGGAAAGGGAGGGAGCAGTGATTTTTACCTCGAGGATTACATTGGATTCTTCAGCAAAATCAGAAAATTTCAGCTTCATGGATCTAAATTTCCTGGCAAATTTCTTAAAGATAGAGCTTTTCTACTAGGCTCTGATCAAGTGTGGAGTAGGACAGGTTTTGAAGACATTTGATAATAAAAGCCAACTGGAAGAATCCAAAAATTCCTCATGGAAAGATCCAGTACTACTGGCATAGCTCAAGAGAACAGGATTCAGTCAATTTTAAGTATACTGAAATTACATTTTTCAATGGGAGAGTTCAGCTGATGCTTAGCAATCTTCCATCGATATAAGTGAGATTTCCAAGTCATCAATGGACCAAAGCAACCACGTAAATCTCCAGGTCATAACTGAAATGCCTACCTACTATAATCAAGGTAGCCTATGGATTCTTAACTTCCAGCAGCCATGCTGCATGGCCATTAGTCAGCACTAATGGGAGATGAAGGATGCCTTACGTGGTGAAACGCAGCAGTGGGCATTCCAGCATGCAATTTATCTCATGTCACTCTTAGTTCTCAGTTATATTAAGACTATAATTCTGTCTATAAATTAAGAGAGCCAGTGTGGACAAGATTTGCAAGACTGGCCTTCCCACTTGGCCATAAAGACCACTGGATGATCTTGGCCCAGACCCTGCCTCAAAGGCAACCAACCTTAAACAACTGCTGTGAACTGAGCTCCTTGCTGTCTTGAGATCTTTGAAAAGAAAGGAAGACTACAACTGTAAAAATAAAATATTTTCTTGTATGTTTTTGTTTTCATTCCCTAGAATTTATTTACTTTAGTAAAATCACACATAAGCGGGGGAGAAAGCTCACGTTGCTGTTTACTTCATTTTAGATTGTCAGATCTCCCACCTATACTGTAATATTTTGCATTTTAACTTGAAAAAAGAACAGGCATAATATTTTTTTAAGGTTTTTGAGTCCACTGATAAATGTTAAAAATTGCCAACACATCCAACTGGATCCAAAATAGATCTTAAGAAGAAATTGTTAACTTTTATGCATATCTACCACCCCTCATCATCTTGTCTTAAATCTTCAGTGATATTTATACAGCAATTATGGAACAGCTATAAGATCCATTTTCTGGGACCAGATATAACTGCAGCCAGCAACACCGCTATTTGATTTATCATAACATCTTTGGAAAATCTCTTGATAAGATAATCAGGAAGAACATTTCCTATTCTTAATTAAAGTTGTATTTCAGAGTATTAATGGTGGTCTTTCTTGGTTGCATCTTTCTTCTGGCAGAGAAGTAGCTTAAGATATAAACAGTTCCCCCATCTGCTTGATAACAGAGAAACTCATGGCTGTCACGATCCACACAGGTGGTATGAAAACAGCAATAGAAATGCATCTATCTGCCACTGCAGTGCTGCCCCCAGCTGTGTTGACAGTAATTATGTTCAACTCATTATTCCTTCCAGATCTGTATTCTGAGAAAATAACGTGTAATAAAAATCGCAGCTAAACTAACCACAAAAGAAACAGCATGCCCACCCATTGTGCTTCATTGGAAATCCAAGGAGGACTACCAGTGACACCTGGGAAGTCAGTTATGAGGTGTCAGTCAAAACAATGTCCAATTATCCATTATTTCAAAGCCAAGGTCCTGTCACCAGCAAGCTTTCTGGGTGGGGTAAAAGATTCTGCCTTGAAAACTCAAACTCTATGAATTGTGCTATGCCTAGTTTGGAAAAACAAGAACAGAGCACAATAGAAATAGCCAAGGATATAAGAGAACGCCTGCGATGTCAAACCAGAGGCCAGTCTGGACCATTATTTCATTTCTTACAAACCAACTAGATATCTGGAGAAACAGGGATGTGCTTTCTCTTGCATCCATTTCAGTGTAGATGGGGAAACAAAACAGCATGGTGACAGGAAGGTTCACTTTTGCCTGCTTGAACTGCATCTCCAGTTAAAACAGGCAACAGTAGTGCTTCTAACCACTGTGCAGGTCCATTGCCCCTGTCTGCTGAAATGATACAGTTTCCACTCTTCTTCTCAGTGCCTACTGTTCACTGCTATATTGCCTTCGACCTGGAGAATCCATGTAGCCAAAGTGATCCACATACAGCATTTATTTTTAAAGAATCTAATTCCTTTTGAAAGAGTTAAGAACATAATAGGGGCCCTGCTGGATCAGGCCACAGCCCATCTAGTCCAGCATTTTGTCCCACAAAGTGGGCTACCAATTGCATCTCAAGCAGAAGATGAGGGCAAACCTTGACCTTCTCTCAACTCCCTGCAAATGGTCTTTAGAGGCACCCTGCCTGTCTTTCTCATCTGGAGGTGGCACCTGGACATCTGTTCTAGCAGTCATTGACACACCTGTCCCCCATGAATTTGTTTAACTCTTTCTTAAACCCTCAATGACCCTCTGAGTGAAGAAATAATTCCCCTTGTCTGATCTGACTCTCCTACCCATCACCTTCATACAGTGCCCTCTGGTTGTAGTGCTGTGTGATAGAGAAAAGAAGTTAGGAGCTAGAAGCCCTCATCACAACCTACGGCACAACAGCTGTAAGTTTCATACGAGAACTGAGTGGTCTGCATTAGCCTAAAAATTAGAGATTCCTGAAAGTGTGGCATTTTCCAGAAAAATATAAGTGGCAATGTGCTGAGGTTGAAGGCATTCTATGAATGAAAGAGCATTTCCTTCAAGCAGTACAAAGGCAAACAGAGAACCTACTGCCAAAAAATATCAAAGTGGCCAGTGTGATTTTAAATGTTGTTACCCACCCTGAGACCTTTGGGTACAAGGCGGGATAAAAATGCAAATAATAAAATAGTCAGCAACCTTGAGTGAGGAAAATGCTGTTTCACTCATGCACTCTTTCTGCAATAACAATTCAAATGGTCGCTGCAAGAACAGGCTAATAGATGTAGAGTACATTTTGGGTTCAGCATTTGTACTACCCTGCTTCCCAAAAAATAAGACCTAGCATGATTTTTGAGGATGCTCAAAATATAAGCACTACTTTAAACATGAGCCCTAGTTACAGTTCATACAAAAAGTCTATTTAAATAGTGTCCAGACAGTTAAACATGTAGAAAAGTAAAATCAATTGAAGCAAAATATAAGATCCTGTCTTATTTTTGGGGAAACATAGTATCATCTACCCCTTCCTCCCTAAAGCACTCATCAAAACTGATAACATGAGCATTATTAGTTTGGGGAAAGTGCCAGGGTACGGGATCATTTATTTTGCAGTATTAGAGAAGCTGCATCCCTATATAAAGATCACAAAGTAAAGATACAGTTGGGCATTCTGCACTAAGAAATCACAGCAGTGCCCCTTGGGATGCATTTTAGTTTTTCTGCTTGATTGTCTTCAATGTTACACACACAAAAACTGTGATATGAAGACCCAAGAGGTAGAACATTGATGGATGGGGAGTCATTTAAATCTGTGTGTCACAGTGGTTCTTCTCACTGTGACAAACCACAAGAAAAACAGGTTTGTTTAGGAAATTTGCTCTAAAGATGGCATAAAGCTACAGACAAGCTGAGGCAACAAACTCATATATGCCTTTCATTTCATACAATGCTTGTTCTAAATATGGGCTTTCATTAGAGAAGTATTAAATTTCCTAGAATTTGATAATATGGAATGAAGGACAGAGATGCTTCCCCAGCAAGGGGTGAGGGCAGAAAGAAATGCTTTCCTTGGCAAGGTCACTCTGGTCAAAACATTGACAAAGATATTTTGGTGAGGCACTAAAATTATGATCCTCCCTCATATAACATGTAGGTTCCGTTCTGGGGAAACCAGCTTGTTATGCAAACCCACATTAGGGGAAGACATCACAGTGCCTTTTCCCTTAGTTACCAGTTTAACATTACTAGTGGTGCCTTTTTTAGAGAATTTAGTCAACTGCATAAAATGAAAACTATGCTATTAAAAACATAATACACATGGGACAACTTTATAGCTAACATCATTCTCTAACAGATGTTGGGGAGGGTCATCAGAGCCGTATTGATGGCAGGTATCCCATCTGATTTTATTACAAGGGATGAAAATGGGTATGATATAACTGAGAACTGGGGAAAACTATTCAGGCCTACATGAGTACCACATACAGTCATTCCTTGAACAACACTGCAGTTTGGCTCCCACAAATTACAATGTAATGCAAAAACACAAGTAACTGACACCTATGGGACCCTGTGGGTGGGGGAAACCATGGAGCCCCGAGCCTACCATTGGATTCACACAGAAAGACCCTGATCGTCAATATGTCAAAGACTCCGTGAAGGAAAAGCCCAGGCTGCTGACATAGGTCAACAACGATCAGGTGCCTGAATCACATTATCAGAAGATTTCAAGACTGCATTAAACAAGGCAAAACCATAGAACATAAAACTACATTTACATGGGATGGTTGTACTGACCGCAAAGAAAGCTGTTTGGAACAGAAAATGACCATTGGCCCATATAGCTCAGCACTGTATATGTCACCACTGACCAACTGCTATGCAGGGAGGGCCATTCAGGGTTGCAGTCCAGGTTTATAGTCTAATACACTCTGGCTGCAATTAAGATTTCCAGATGGCCTAACCCAAAGGCGACAAAGACAATGTCAAGGATGTTTTGCCTGAATTGCTACTGCTTGGAATCTTAGGAAAGAACCCAAATTGGGTGGAGGGGATCCATATAGGGCCTTTTTGCATGAACCTCTCTGAATCTGGATTAAGAAGATCTGGATCCTTGGTATTCAGTCCTTGTGGAACCCAGTCCTTGAAGTTCTGCATCATGGTGAAGAACATCATGCATCATGCATCTGCATGGGTTGTCTAGCACCCGATGGCAATGGGTGCTAAACAGGGCCGCTGTGCGGAAGCCATAGCACCCATCCTGATGCTCCAATTAGGCCAAAGCAGGAAGGCCCGTGGGTGGCGCAGCATGATTGGCCCACTTAGCCATCAATCAGGGTCACTTCTGGCTACAGTGGGTATGGCAAAGAGACACGGCTTCAAACTGCCTATGTAGCTGCTCAGCTGTGTAGACCACTATGAATATTGTGTGGGCCTACGTAGTGTGTGTGTGTGTGTGTGCCAGAGAAGCCCCACTGCAAATGGCAGCCTCTAAGCCCACTTCTGAACCCCATTTCCCCAGTACGTGTGTGGAAGCACAGCCTCTGATCCAGTCTTCATGGCAGAAGACCGGATTGAACACATCATTAAAGGGGTCTTGCATTAATCCGGATTTCAGCAGTGTTTGTGCAGACAACACATTCAGAAGGGGGTTCTTAAGGGGCTGTGTGTGCAGAAGTACATAACTGATCTGTACCAACTGCATGCCTATTGGGTTCCTAATGGGGTCTTCGTTGCAAGAGACCCAGGGCAGTGCAATGGCTGGAGTGCTGGACTAAGACATAGGGACCCTTTCAGATTCTCATTCAAATCCTCAGTGGGTGACCCTGGGCCGATCATCATCTCTCAACCTAATTTACCACTCGGGGCTCTTCTGAGGGCAAAATGGAAGGGAAGAAGAAGAAGAGTTGGCTTTTCTACCCAGCTTTTTTCACCCATTTAAGGGGACTCAAAGCGGCTGACAAAGCTTTTTCTATCCTTCTCCCCACAACAGACACCCTGTGAGGCAGGTTGGGCTGTGAGAGCTCAGAAAGAGAGCTGTGACTAGCCCAAGGCCACTCAGCTGGTTTCATGGGGGAGGGCAGGATCGAACCCGGTATTCCCAGATAAGAGTCCGGCTCCCTAACCACTACACCAGAGTAACACGAGCTATCTTAAGTTCTTTAGCAGAAGGCAGCACATTAATGCATTCAATAATATAAGCATCACCGTCCTTGGTTCTCAGTGCAGTCACTGAAATTCTTATTAATGCAAACTGTTATTCCTGCAGCTTGTCTGTGAGTGATAGCCTGTCATAACATGTTTATTTTCCAGTTACATTGATTTTTTACATCAGAAGGCCAGCTTCTGGAGGTAGCACCTTCAGGAGAATTTGATTCAGGACTTTTAGCCTGGAAACCAGTTTACAGAGCACACCTAGAACAAAGGTTTGTTCCAGTTAATTACATCAGTTCTTTCTGCACAGTAAGGCTGCAATCTTAACCTGAAAGAGAATTTGAGCATTATCAATGGATCAGTCTTACAACAAAATGGCGAGAACGTATAGGATCAGGAGAGGTGGGATGGGAGCTTGAGCCATACATTACTTAATTACCAGAGGCAACCCCAACTATAAAGCCCCTGGACTGACAATGAAGCAGAATCAGTACTATGGTAAAGAAATGAAGGTGTTGTGGAAACTGCTTTAAAAAAAAGTTGGAGACAAGAGAATGATTAAGAGATCTGCCAAAAGGAAAGAAAGGGAGAACACAACAAAAGGGGGAGAGACAATCTAAATCTTGGGAGAGAGGAGAAAAGGTATGTTATCTCCTGACGGTTGGTGACTAATAACTCATAAGCAGTTGCGGTTGCTTATCCTGGGGGCTCTGTTGCATTGTAAGCAGCCTCCATTGTTCTGTATCTGTGTGGGTGTAGAAAGGTTGCAGGGAGGAGGGAGAAGAGATAGGAGGAGGAGAACACTGCTGTTCCCACAGCTATCAAGCAAAACAGAAGTTCATCTTCTCTGTTTCAGCACAAAGCTGTTGTAAAGCAGAGTCTACTCTGAACTGTCCTTTAGCAGTAGTTTTAGTCCTTTGCTCCTTTGTTAGAGAAAGGCTGTTGCCCTTGGGGTTGCACAGTAGCAGCAGGCATTTTGCAATGCAAAATGAAAGGTGGATTTAAAGTTTTCATGTTTTTATGTGCCATTTTTAACTGTAAGTGTCTTGAGATTATAGGGTGGGCTATAAATTCACATATACTATTCAGAATTTAACATGCGCAAAGCTAGGCGTTCAGTGAATTACAACTTGTGTGCTTTCTCCTTCCACAAACTGGTATCCATGGAAGCATTCGAAAGGTAGAATGCGGTTACATAAGCTCTAAGAGCATCTACACAAATATCAGAGGAAGACCACGTCTTCCAAAATTAGGAATTGAAAGTATTATTTGAGACTAGCCATCTCAATATGAGTGAGTTAAACACAAAATTCTACGTGTGCCTTATCCCCAGCAGAGAACACTTCCCTCTCAATTCTGTCAAGGAGAGGAAAACACTTCTAACACTCATGTGAATTCAGAGCAGCCATTTTTCCCCCTTCACATGTTCAGCAGCATGATGCAACTTGTTTATGTAACTAACTTACGACTGGTTGTCTGTATGCCATGTTCTACAGCTCCGTGGAAAAGTAATAAAACTCCTCTGAATTATTTCAGCACTCGAAGCAAATGGGAGGAAACACAGAATTTTGAATTCTCATCTAGCACATGTGGCAGCCATATAAATGTCGTGCAGGCAAGTGGGTCCTTTCTGTGAAAGAAATAGTGTTCCTTGTGCTAATTGCTCTTCGTCTAATCAACAAGGGGATGCTCACAAGCACCAAACTCTCACAGCTACACTGCAGTTGCTTTACTGTTGAGTTATGTACCGTAGCTAATGATGCGGAGCGGGAGAAGTATTAAAATGTCCTGTTGCTCCTCTCTTTGAGGTGCCATTGCAGGGAGAGTACAGATTATAAATGCAAACAGCTTGCTGGGACTTTGATGCAATGATATAAGATCAAGCATATCAAAGAACACATCAGCAGTAAAACTAGCATGGTGCAACAGTTACTTAGGAAAGTAGTTAACAGTTAGTTGGGAAAGCCACTGAGTAGTATGGGGATATACTGGGAACCCTTCAGACTAACCTGGGTGCGCTGCAAAGCTACAGAGTGGCACTGAGAAAGATCCACTTCGTAGACAACCTAGCTGCCCCTTTCAAAGGCCTCTAGGCAAGCCTCTTGTATAATACTTTAATAAAAATTGCACAAACCATAAGAGAAAATGCCACCATAGTAAGTCCCCATAAAAGCAGCATCAGAAGAAAGGAGGGAGCCAAAAAGGATGACAATAATCGAATCAGGCAGGCATCACTGGGTACTGCATTCAACTCGAAAGAATGGGAAGATAGCCCTGGCAACACCCTCTGTCTTCTCCAGAGAGTTCTGTCTAAAATGGTGATGACTCTGGATGTTTTTCCACTGTCACTGGAAGTACCCATTAAGTACCCATTAATGGGTACTTAATGGGTACTTCTAGTGACAGTGGGAAAGCACCCATTAAGGAAGCTCAAGCTGGGAAAAGCAACACAGAAGATACTGAAGTGCCAAGCAGGTGAGGTTCTATAGGCTAAAGCTACCAGACGGAAACATGCTGGTTAACCAGAAGTTGGACTAGAACAGCCTGAAGGATCTACAGCTGCTACCGAATATGTGAAAGGCAGCAAATGGGACAGACAGGGTAAGTAAAGGAGAGTTAGGAAGTTCAGTTTAAGAATGTACGAAGACCACCAAACCAAAGGCACTTCTAGCTTTTAGGCTGCCTTCTAACGTTGGTTACTTATTCTACTATATTTGGATTCTCTGAAATAAAGTATGAACATTCTGGACTATCCATGCTTTTTTCAGAAATATTCAAATATAGGAGAATAAGTAACAGATGCTTGGTTGAAGCCTTATATTGGTTTAACAGTAACATATAAATAGCCCTCAAAAAGACTACAAGCACAACAGGACGCTCCCAAATTGTGGTTTTATACTACTCTTATGTTTAAAACTGATTTTAATATACAATGATTTTTTTTATGTTTTTATATGTTTATAAGGTTTAAAGCATTACTGTTAAATTGCTGTTGTTTCCTGCCTCGATCCCTAGGAAGAGGTGGGTAAGAAATAAATAAATATTATAATATATAAAATATATTATAACGAACAACAGACCAGGTTTTACAGCGTACTGTAAATGCTAGGGGGATGAATTCCCTAGAACTGGGGGGCAAACTGTTTTAAAAGGCCCTCTCAATTTATTTTAATTTGTATGTATTATTATTGATTTTTCTGTGCCTTTGTATGCAATAATATGGTCTCTAATCAATAAATTATTCTGAATTCTTTGAAAATAAATGAGTGAATTTACAGCTGATGTGCAATAGTTACCTGTTAATCCACGGTATCTACCAAGTACTTTGCAGTTGGAATACATGTCATAAACTATAAAATGCATTTGTTTCTCTGGTGTGGCCATCTTTCACTGTAGTAGGTGCAGGGCAAGGGTGTCTAAGGGTGAGTGAATGGATGTGGGCTTACAACCAATTAGGACTGATGTCCTTACAAGTGTCAAACAATCGGGATCATATGTCAACTGTTGTGTGGCATATGACTTTTCTTCTAAATGTGCACTTAAGTGCACAAGAGGATATAATACTTTTATGCTTAAGTGAATCTAATTATTGCTTTTGCACCCAAGTGCATAATCTTTTTTTAAAAAAACAGAAAATACAACCTGACTGACAGCTTGTATGGATCCCTCACTGTATCCTTCACGAAAGCAGTTTCCAACTGATGAAATGTTCTTCCAGCGTGAACTCCCTTCCTGTGTGACTGACAGATAAACATACCAAATGTGCCATTGCTACTTCCTATATGGCGCCCCTAAGCATGTATTATAAGCAGACTGCCTAAAAAATGAATCTAAATTGCAAGCTAAGCCTCTAGTGTAGCTAGGGTCTTAGGCTTCCAAGCAACTGGGCTTTAGGGGCCTGTCCTCCAGCTCTTGATTTCCTACAAATGGCTTTTAGAGGCTTCCTGCCTGCCTTTGCAATATGAAGGGAGGTACTTAGGCATCAATTCTATTAGCCATTGATAAGCCTGTCCGTCATGAATTTAAGGCAGTGAACAGACATGCTGAAATTAAACACTACCACTTATTGCATCTCCAATCCTCTGATTATCCATCCCTTCCATAGATGAGAAATAGTAACTCTAAAGGTGACTCATTGTTTGGGGAGATTGGGCAGGACTCTTACAGCCAACAGCAGCCTAGAAATGCTTACTACTGGTGACTGAACAATCGGGAAGATGGACTTCCGGGTCAACCACAAGCACAAAAGGTGAAGATGAGAAAGAGGTGAGGGTACAATCACATATAGTAGGAGTTTTTAAAGTAGATTTTTAGCCACTTTTTAAAAAAATACTCTGACATATGTTATTTAAATGCATCTGCAGAATGGGTGTTCCTTTGAAAATGGAGACCCAAAATAAGCCTTGTGTGATTGCACCCTAACCTTCATTTAAAGCTATCCAGGCTGGCTGCTGTCACCAACTCTTCTAGTACAGTAGGAAACCCCACAGACCAATGGCTCTATGAGGGAAAAATACTTCCCCTTGTTGGTCCTAACTTCCCTGCCCAACAGATGATTAAACTGCTTGCTGATTCTAGTGTAATGTGATCAGAGAAAATAATTTCTCTCTATCCACCTTTTCTACACTGTGCATGATTTTATGTACTTCAATCAGGTCACCATTAAAAATTATCTTTCAAGACTGAAACAAGAATCCCTCAATACTGTAACAATTCTTCATAGGAGATTTTCTTTAACCCTTTGATCAATCTTCCAGACTATTTTTGTTCATTTCCCATGTTCCCTATGTTAGTTAGATGAGAGCAGATTTTCATAACGTGGTTACTAAGTAACCATGGTTGCATTGCTGACAGGGTAGGTAGCACACTCAGATTCATCAGCTGACAGCCATTTCCATCAGTTGACAGATCCCACAAAATTGCTCTGCAATGGGTTCTATACAGGAGGGCCAAATAAATATATTCAATTTTTTAAAAAATGTTAGGACTCACTGAAAGTACAATTATTGTTTTGTTGCGAAGACTGGTTAGCAGAGCCATACACTCAACTCCCCCCCCCCCGCCCCCGGTGAATGTTCTACAACAGCCTTAATCAAAATTAAGGTTAATCAGCACTGGATTTTAACCAAGGGTGTTTTCCCACTGTCACTAGAAGTACCCATTAAGTACGCATTAATGGCATTTTTGTACCCATTAATGGGTACTTCTAGTGACAGTGGAAAAACGCCCCAAATCTGTTTCACTGCTTTGGTGAGCACTTTTAACTATAGTTAAGGCCCACAGAAAAATATCAGTGCACTTTCAGTAAGGAGGAACAACCTGAAAGAAGAAGAGTTGGACTGACTGATCCCAAATCCTAACCGTAATTGTTGTACTGAAAGTTTTAAATATGCACAAGCATAGAGCAAAAGGAAAGATCGCCAGCACTGAACCATTTACAGAAAAGGAGGAATGAGGAGAAATCACAGCAGTAGCAAGAACTGAATTTCAAAACCTGCAAAGACCCAAAAGGTGATAAAGCTGATTTTCCAAGCAAGGCGTCACATAGGTTAGGACCATTATACATAAACCACTATTGAGTGCAGAATCCACCTGTTATCCAAGTTTATTTCTAGCACTTGTATCAGACACTGTTCATGGATCAAGAATGTGGGACAGGTACAGGGGCACATAACTGAAAACCCCCATTCTGCTTCCCAAGTTGGTTATTAAAAAGTAAGCAAGAGGCAGAAGAAAGTAAGGTTTTTCATCATGCTACAGTCCTGATCCATAACATAGGCTTGATTTAATTCAGGAAACGCCTATCTGCAAACCCATCAGCCATATTCAACAAACAACTGTTCAGCAGCACTATGGGAATAGATGGCCATCAGGCCAGTGGATGGTAAAGTATTTTGATGTCCTCCATATTTTAGTTAATAGATTTTAATGGACCGAATGTCACATTGGACTTGAACTGCGGTTAAGTGGCTGCATGTTCAGCTGGCCTTAGAACAGGGGGGATAATGTAAAAAAAAAAAGAGCTCCCTCTTTCCTCTGGATGTATGTAAGATATAGTAAAATGTTAGCATCTTGCATTGGACTTCTGTCCTTTTCCAAAGCAATTGCTCAAAGTCTCATGAATATGCACAGTATATGTGCATATGCACAGTCTCTGGAAAAATCTAGAAAAGGTGTGTGTGTGTGTGTGCGCGTGCAAAGAACATAAGAACATAAGAACATAAGAGAAGCCTTGCTGGATCAGGCCACAGCCCATCTAGTCCAGCATCCTGTCGCACACAGTGGCCCACCAAATGCTCACGGGCATCTCAAGCAGAGACAAGGACAAACCTATTCCTGCTCTCGAGTCCCAGCAGATGGCCTTAGAAGCGCCCCAGTTCCTCCTCCCACCCTCAGCCTGAAGGATGCTCAGTGACTGAGCAAACATCACTCTCTATCAATAAGATATGTAATGGAATAAGCCTGTATAAGAAGTTTTTGGCAACTGTATTACTTGGTAATATTGCAAAAGGGATAAAACTCCAAGGAGCATTGAAAGCCTAGGTGAAAAGGTATGTTTTAGCCAGGCACTGAAAAACTTAAAAGAACTCCACTGAGACCTTATTACAAAACTGTGGGGCCACAACAGAGAAGGCCCACAACTGCTCACACCTGAGGGTAGAGGAACTACGACAAAGCCCCCACTTTGTGATCTTCAGGCACATGCCGATCTTTACAGAAGGTGGTGCTCTGTCAGATCTTCAGGGTACGAGCCATTTGGGACTTGATATGTCTATGTCAACGCACTGAAATAAGGCTCAGCGGTGGATTGATAATCAGTGCCGTTTCTTCAAGACCAGCACGACGTGCATCCAGCCAGCCAGAAACTCCCTTCAGCAGCTCAGCTATAGCATTTTGCACTAGATCCAGCTTCTGAACCACCTTTAGGGCAGCCCTATGTAAAGCACTTTTGCTTGGCCCTTTTGGGAGCTTTCATGGAGTTCCACTAGGATTTGTTCTGACTTCTTAGTTTCTTAGCAACTATATGAAGCCTCTAGGAGAAATTGTCAGCTTATACCCAACTCTGTCCCTCTGTTTCTGAGGCAAGACAGTTGAGTTTGCAGCGGGCTGGAAGTGGGACGGAAGTGGGCCAATGCATTGAACTTGAATCCAGACCAATTGAAAGATACTGCGTGTCACAGGAAACCCAGAGACTTAGATGGCAGACTAAACTGTTGAAATCTTCCCCAGCACTATTTTTTTAAGTCAACATCAAATATGGGGGGGGGGGGAGCAGAGACTTCAGTTCCCAGTCCCTGAAGTCACATGCTGTACAGCAACACAGCATGGCTGATTACATCAACAGCTACTGAGAGACCAAGGATAATCAAGGTTGCATTGCCTGTTCCTCTCCCATTAGACGTCATTCTTCAGGATAACCAAGGCAGACTCAGTACCATACCCTCACCTGTACCTAGACTGAAATGGATCAAAATAATCCATGCTCCCACCAAGCATACCGGTAACTGGGTAGCCACTTCTCCCTCTAGTAGCTCAGGAACCAGGGAGAATATCTCAAGAAGAGACTGTAACAATTGTAATAATGTGCTCTATCCGCAGCTGTCCCTGAAGATGGCTTTGAAACTGAAGCTGGTGCAGAATACAGCAGCTACACTGCTGACCAGAATGGCTGGCAAGACACACATCATGCATGCCTTAAAAGAGCGGCACTGGCTGCCTATTCACTACCAAGCCCAATGGCAAAGTGTTAACCTTGCATGGGCCACAACAACCTCTTTATTTAGCATCAAAATGGTGATAGGGACTCGGATTAAATAAATGCATGGAGGATAGATATATCAGTGGCTAGCAGAATGGATGTCCTAGGATTGGAGACAGGCAGGATGCCTCTAAAGGCCATTTTCAGGGATTCAAGAGCAGGTGAAGCTTTTGCCTTTGCCTTCTGCTTGAGATGCCCAGAAGCATTTGGTGGGCCACTGTGTGAGACAGAATGCTGGACTAGATGGGCTGTGGCTGATCCATTAAGGCTTCTCTTATATTGTTATGTTCTAAATGACTTGGCCCCCAAATAGCTAAAGGAATGCCTTCTTCCATATAGACCTGCCCATATCTTAAGATCTGTAGGGGATGCCCTCTGGTTGCGCGCACACACACACACACACACACACACACACACACACACACACACACACCATGGACACAACTTCTCCTCACTTTCAGGCAAAGTTATTGTTTTAGTATGTTCATTTTACATTTTACAGGGAGGGATAAAAAAAATGCAAACAAATAAATAAATAACTATGGCACATTTTCAGTTACTGACACTATCTATTATTCCCAAGCAGAAACTTGCAATATAAGTAGAATGGACCGGAAGGCGACAGCACATATACTCACATTTTAATAGATTCCTATGCCCTAACAGTAGAATGAAACCTCCTGGCTCTCTGGAAGACTGACCCAAACAGATTCCCTTTCTTAACCAGGGGCGGGGGGGGGGGGCTCTAGGACAGGAAATGCACAATGCTTAGAAATTTCGTCTAGCTGGAGCAAATGCTCCTTAAGTACAGTAAAGGATGCCAGATGCCTTAAGTTGCTGAAAGCCAAGAAGCAGCATCAAGCTGCAGCATCCCTATTAAGTGCTCACTTTCTGTGACTCATTCAATAATGGCACTACGGAGAGGGAACAAGATATTGTGCCATTCATATTTTTATCATCATGTATAGAAGGCCTGGAAGCAGAGGGTGAAGGATGATCAGAAGAGTGCATGTCTGAATATAATTTCAAAGCTCTACCCAGATTGAAATCTGAAGGCTTTTTTTTGTGAAAGTATGAATAAGACTGACAGTTCTCGTATCTCTGCAGCTTTTTCCTTGAACTGCAGTATCATGTGCTTTGTCACAGACTTCTAGCCAAGGTTTTCCAGTACCTTATCAGGTTAGCCACCAGTATTCTGATGAACTGTGTACCTCATTCAAGGGTGGCCCAAGAGTGAGGACGTATGGATTATGGTTTTGCAAAGGATGCAACCATGCTAAGCTCCTCTGTTGCACTTTATCCTGAGTATTACCATTATACCATTAAGGAGAAGAAAGTGGAAGATACAACCTCTTGACCTTTTCTTTGATGATAATTCTTTCCTATCACCTCCACCTCTCTTCTTCGTTCACGTTCTTTCCAACAACTTTTTAAATAATTATCAACTAGGGCTGTGTCCAATTGGTCAAATATAAAATATATGCAAATTCAAGGTCATTAAATACCAAAATATCATTTCTCAGAATCAAGGCCTCCTGTTGCACAAGCTACCTGATCTGCTGTTTTCTCTCATTATTACTTCCTCTTTTACCCAGAAGAAATAAACGGCAGAAGGTCCTACTATCTATGAAATGCCTTCCAGACACAGTGGGGTGGAAAAGCACACACACACACACAAACCCTTTAGAATACTTCATTTGTTGGGTGTTTCATTCCTTGTTACCATGTGCAATCCCCTCCACCAAGAGAACATCTGGGATCCATCTTCATAAAACCAGCCAACAGAAGACATCTGAAAAATCAGTCTCTCCAGCAAAAAGAACAGATTCCAATAGAGATGGTGGAAAGCCTTCATTATTACAACTTTGGTGTGTTTTTTTTCTAGTTCTACCAGTGGACTCAAGAGCTCAGGCACCCTGACATTTCAGTTAACCCAACCAGTTAAACCCACCTTTAATGCTACCATGTAGCTCCACCAACAACCAAGAGGTTCCTGTCAAAGAGATAAGGCCAGTCTTTCTTCATGAAACTATGTTCTACTCACATGTCTACTTTAACATTTCCAAATAAAAACTCAGCATACTCTCAAGCAGCATCTGTACTCCTAAATTTAAACCACTATGAGTCAGGCTGGAGTAACAGTGATGAATATGACTCATGCCACTGCTGGGTTCAAGGACCATTTGGTCTAGGTTTTATGAAACCTGTTGTTTCAGGATCCAAAATGCCTTCTCTGGTCAGGGGGAGCTGCTGCATGGGCTAATTGTTGGGTGTTGGGTGCACGTGTGGGGGGGTTGTTTATTCCCCCTGTCTCCTCCACGCTTTATGTGACAGTTTGTTTGAGGAGGTAGGTTCTTCAGTCCTGCCTTTTTGGCCACTGCTGAAACTTTTCTGTTGGTAGTGGAGGACTACCACACCCCTGCCACTGCTGCTTCCATCAGGGGGTCCCCTCTTGTGTGATCAGTTCTCTGTCCTCCTCATTGACAAATCCAGTGCTGTGGCTTTATTTGTGGGGAAGGCTCTCTGCACTCCAGCCATTTTCACAACAGTCACTACTGTGACATCTTTCCACAGTGGAGTGTGCCCCTTATAACTTTACTAAGTATCAATATTCATTTGATTATTGGAACAGCAACACTGTGAGAGTTCATGCAGCACTACAAATTCTCCTCCAGTACAAAATAACATCATTCCTTTTCAAAATACCATAAAGGGTTCCTCAGCAAGATATCTAAAAAGTTTTATGTCAAGAAATAGTGTAAAACACCAGTGCTTCTGATGATCAAAAACACACACTTTCCAACACAATGACCTAGGCAGGATGAAAATGTAAAAAAAAACAGATAGCATAGTGAGACAATTTGGTCTAGTGGTTAAGGAGCTGAACTCTTATCTGGGAATACTGGGTTTGATTCTGCCCTCCTTCATGAAGCCAGCTGGGTGTCCTTGGGCTAGGCACAGCTCTCTTCTGAGCTCTCACAGTCCCATCTACCTCACAGGGTGTTCTCTTGTGGGGGAAAGAACAGAAAGCTTTGTTAGCCGCTTTGAGTCCCCTGAAATGGGCAAGAAAAGTGGGTAGAAAAGCCAACTCTTCTTCTTCATACAGAAATGATGTCCTTTTAATAGCTTTTCAAAGGATTTCGAACACGCCGTTATTTTGCTAAAGTAACTACACACACATACACACACAAAAGAAAAAGTAGGGAAAAGAAGTTGGTTTATTTTTTAAATGTTGGTTCTCCCCGCCATTATTAATATCAGGAGGAGTAGACATGTATTTTTCCCCCCGATCCTGAAAAGCAACTTTCTCACTGGCTCAAAAGATTCTGCTTTAAACATCTGAAACCCTTTATTGTGTCCTGCCTCCAACAGCTACCGAGTTTTTATTACCATACGGATACAAAACACACTGTCTTCTAGCAAAGGGTCACATGTTAAACATTTTCTGCTTTTCATAGCTGCTCCAGAACTAATGACAGCTGTGTGAAGAGCAGCCTAAACCACAGAGACTGAGGAATAGTATGGGTCTGCTTTAGAAACTGAATTCAACCCAAGTAGCTGCCAGGTTGCTATTGAATCTCTCTGTCTCGCCAGTTCCCTGCTCACAGTAAAGGACACAGGAAAAAGTGCTCTCTTGCTCCGTGATGGAAGAAGCAAAGAAAGACGTGTAGATGATTCTCCACTGAGGCCTGGAGAAAGGCACTCAGAATCGGTGCAAATGCTCTTATGCTGACAGAGCAACTGATGATGGTTCGCATTAAAAGCAGTTGGTTTTAAATCACGGCCCATTTAGCTTAAGCTGATCTCAATGGGAAAGACCTTTGACTCATTTTTTCTGGACCGTGCAGAGTTTTATAGACTGTTACTTTGATGTTTTTGCTTAGAAATTCTGGGGAGGCTTCAGGTTTACCAGGGTTGGCTGATGTTTTTCTTTTGCATTTATTGGAGGACACAAGCCTAAAGAGGGTTCAGGGACAATCAGAAACTGGCAGATCACCAAGCCCTGGCAAAGGCTGCCTCTAGACATCAACTTATTTATTCCACAAATTATCAATTTACTAGTTTAAAGCACATCCAGAACTACTGAACATTGTCTATACCAGTGATGGTGAACCTTTTGAGCTCGGTGTGTCAAAATTAGCAAGAAACCTAGCTTAACTCGGGTGCTGTGTCACATCTAGAAATATCCATAATTTTGTGAATTTTGTAGCTCTAGTAATATTTTATTAAAGGCAAAAACAAATAATTATTTACATTAGTGACTTTTGTTGCTGAATTTTGCTTGCTAATATTCAATTGAAAGTTGGTATTTCGTACACTTCAAGAACAAGCAAGCACTACATGCCCAGGTGCCAGGGTGACCAGGTGTGTCACCCAAAAGGGCTTGGTGTGTCACCTGTGACACACGTGTCATAGGTTGGCCATCACCGGTCTATACATTAGATTGATACTCTGGATTTACCATTTCCATTGCAGCAGAGTGATGGTGATACACTGCAAGCATTACCACTGAAAGCATTTTTTTTCCACATGGTCTAACCCTCCTAATCGCATAATGTAATTTTTTTTCTGACTCCAACAGCTCATGCCAAACTCTCACTGTACTTCCTATGGAGTGACCCAGACAGAGTCACAACTACAGAATTGTGCAGGGGAGTCGACTCAATGACCCTGGAGGTCCCTTCCAACTCTATGATTCTATGACTCCAAATGGCTTGGGCCCCGGTTATCTAAAGGAATCCTTTCTCCCATTTTGACCTGCCTATGTTTTAAGAACTGCAGGAGAGGCCCTCCTGGTTGTATCACCATCTTTGGTAGTTAAAGGAACGGGAACCCAGGATAGGGTCTTCTTGGTGGTAGTCCCCAGACTATGGAATAGCTTCCTCCCTGAATGTGCAAGGCACTTTCCCTGTGTACATTTGGCTGAGGAAACAGCTTCCCCGATACACACTTTCAGACGCTGTTACTATTTTGTTTTATGTTTTGTTTTTATGGTTGTAACCAATCCTAAAACCTTGGAATATAGAACAGGATAAAAATACAAATCAATCAATAAATAACATTTTAATCATTAGCTTAACGTTTAATTGATTCTCAGAGTCCTCCCTGGATTATCTATTCCTAGCAGTGCTTATCACTTGAAGAAACTCCAAACATAAATAATTTCCAACAAAGCTTCTGCCCAAGTCACACACAACATTTATGACTATGTGTTGATCCTAAAAGAGAATGTAACACTTTGAAACTTAGCAGCCCTGGTGCCTAAAATCCAAGAATTTACAAAACAGAAGCAAGTCTGACAGATGAAATAAGGCCATTAAAGAATCCTTAAAACTGAGCACTAAAAGACTATTAATTGGGCTAACTTTTCATTCCTTTACCCCTAGAGAATGAATAGTTCAGTACTGAGAACAAAAACTGATATTCTTTTTACACTTAAGTACCTCTGGGCTTTTTACATAATTTTTCCCAATGTCTCTTTTACATAAAATACATAGGGCCTGGTTCAAACTCAGCTCCCCAATTATCAGAGTTCTCTGACCTATAACTAAAATTATTTCTCCTTCAGGGAATATCAGAATGAAGTTTCAATTATGGAGATTTTATAAGAACTCCAGGCTATTTAAACAAATAGTGCTGAAACATTTGAAAATATTCAGAGAAGAGAAACAGCTATGTGTCTTGCACATAGTAGCTCAGCTGTGAAGCCCACCATAAACTTCAGTTTTTATACCTACACATGCAAAATAAATCAGGAATCTGTAAGAATAAATTATTGTGAATGGTCTCACAAAATCCTAATGCTGCTTCTGTTTTTTGATCACCCAACATGGCTTGGGCCCCAAATATCTAAAGGAATACCTCCCCCCATATACACTTCCCTGTGGTCTAAGATCTGCTGCTGAGACCCTCTGGGCAGCCCACCACCTTCAGCAGTTAGCAGAGTGGGAACGCAGAGGGGGGAATTCTCAGCTTAGTCTTCAGGTTATGGAATAATCTTTCCTCTCAGTTGGGTCAGGCACCATCACTGTAAGCATTCAGATAACCTTTTCACTCTGACCTTTGGCTGAAGGAAAAACATCCCCTTCCCATGCAGGCATGATCACTAATTTGAGGCCCCTTAAGGATGAGAAAAGCAGGGTATAAAAAAGCCAACTATTCTTCTTTTGTTACCACAGCCATTCCCAAAGTAAGTTAAGAGGCAGTGCCTTCCAGAGCCACCAGGTAAGCTGTATATTTACAGTATATTCTGGTGTATAAGACTACCTTTTAACCCAGGAAAATCTTCTCAAAAGTCGGGGTCGTCTTATACGCCGGGTGTTGTCTTCTTATACGGCGAGTATATCCCAAACTCTATATTTTAACTGGAAAAGTTGGGGGTCGTCTTATACACCCAGTTGTCTTATATGCCATAATATACGGGTAAATCCTGACCTGGTCACAAATGCTAACTAATATACTACACATGAAAATGTAATGGTGCAGAAGTATCTTCCAAGCACAGAAGGCCTGGTACCGCTTGCTTAAATAAATGAAGAAATTCAATTTAAAAAAATGAAACATTGTTTCAGTGTGATTGGCTACTGAGAATGAATGGCCACTGAATCTTCTAGGATGAGGCAGATCAGTCTGTTTTCATGACTGTAATGCCACACAGCACCCACAGGTTCAAAACAAACACCTATAGAGGCAATCTGTAAAAGGTACAATGAAAAAACGGCCTTGGGCAGCTGTGAAGGCCAGCATAAGCATTTGCAAAATTGCTTCTACAGATGTCTCTAAATAAAGTGGAGAGCTGGGCTCGGACTGAAGCCTAGACCATTAAAAGCTAATTGGCCTACTAGAGAAGGAGCTTTGTTGGGTCTCCCCGCAGCCATTCTTGGAAGAACAAAATCAATAAAAAAGTATAACCAGGCCATGATAAACCAGAAACACCACTTATGCTCATGGACACAAAAGTGAAAGGGAAGCTCTGAACAAAGCTATCTTGAGTCATTTCAGAGATTTAGCAAGGCTACGGAAGACTGAATTGCTTAGCGCTACAAAGCAAAAAGGTTTCCCCAGAAGCAGCAACACTCAATCGGTTATCCTCTTGGCACCATTTGCAGTAAACTGGGCATAGCTGGTGCTCTAACAGTACCCAAGTGTTCAAGCAAAACTAAGGACATTATTAGTCTTTCCCTTCAAAGCTTATTTAGAAGGGAACATCTCAGTTTATGTACACACAAGGAGACGGGAGTGAGGCAAAAGCGCATCCCTTTGTTTTTCTGTTCCGCTCAAAAACGACACACTATAAACAACAAGCTCAAATGGGGTTAAACTACAACAGGAGATGCTGCCCTCAACCCAACCCAACCCAGCACAACAGTACAATGGATAACTGTTTTCTTTGCAAATATTATTAGAGGATAGGAAGGGTGCTGAGTTTTATTTGGATCACAAAGTGTACAGGATCAATATGAACACAGAACAGTTGCTGTACTTTTTGAACTCAAAGGAGCAAGGAGGTGCCTAAGCTTAGATGTTGTGTAGTCCACACCATTCCTGACCCTTGCAGCTGAATGGCTGCAATATAAGATTAGAACATAGATCTTGGGGAACTGTTTTTATTCTGGGTCAAAATACCTACTCTGCTCTTCACAGGTGCCATCGTTAGCATTAAAAATAATTAGCAAGATGGCCATCATGCAGAATCACATCAAGCACCTTAGCAGTAAAACCAGGAGTCCCAAGACATGGCATAAATGAACCCCCTAAAAATGCAAAAATAACAGCGAAGGGCATCTTGCTTGTTGCATGAAATGCTTATAACCTGGGCAAAATCCCATCAAGTCCAGAGGTTTGGTTTTACTAGAACTCAATTTTCTGGATGTTATGGATGGCTTCACTCCTCCAGATGACCAACTACAGTTTTCCTCTCGGAATGAGAATATTTAGAGTTTTATCTAAGCTTTATTGTAATTCTTCTTACTCCTTAAAATAAGGAATGACATTTTCCACCACTGTGTTTTCCCTAAAGCCTCCCTCCCATTCACATACGCCATCTAACTCTATCCTTGCCTTTTATATTTGTTATTCCTTTGACAACTTGGTTAGATGAAAGCCTCGTCATGTGTCATTTGGGTTAGCAGATAAAATTCTGTTTGGGACCTTCTGCACTTTCTGTACCAGCAGGCCCTGGTCTGCAACACAGAAGCATGCAAAAGACATGCTTCCAAGCTCAGGATTACCAGGGGACCCATCTTGGTGGTACACCTAAGTGTGTCTCTAAAATGGTTCCCCGAGCACTCTGAAGTTAGCAACTTTCATTTCTAGCCCTTCATGGCCCTTAAAGCTGGCTCCAAAGTTTGTGAGAACCTCAGAGCTGACCAGCACTGTCATACAGATAGTGTTGTTCCAGCCCATGTCATGCTGTGGTCCAAACCAGTGGACCTCATTGGTCTAAACCCACTGGTTCAGATCACAGTGAGACAGTGCAGAAAAGCCTTTAGATTTCTTATGTGTTAGGCCTGCATAATGCAAACAACATTTTGATATTTATTCAACCTTATCTCCAGAAGAGCAGACTGTCTTTTTTTTTTCCTAAGCAGATTCCTTTTTTTAAGCTCCAGGACAATAACAATATACTGTAAATCTGTAAACAATGGCAACACACAAAAGATGATTTTATACTTCCTGTAGCTCTTAACAGGGCAGTGTCTGATTTCTGGATATTTTGCAGCCAATTAAATAAACTACCTGTTAAAGTAATGTCTAGGAGTCTTCCTAAGTTGCAACAGACTTCTATTTCAGCAAACAGACTTTTTTCCCTTTAAGTTTTCAGCCTGGGGTGCTGGATGGGTCATGGGCGCGTGACTGGCCATACATGCAATAAAGCACGAGTACATCCTGCTTTTAGCATTAACATTCAGTCTCCCAGTTATAGCCCTAGATTAGTTATAAAGCTATTTCTCTACCAGCTTGGGTCATTTGTCACGTACGTGTGTGTGTGTGCACGCGCCCAAAATTCCATAAACCCAGAGCATCTGGGCCAAAAGCTAACCCTTTTGCCAGGAAGGGAGCAATGCTCTGTTTTTAAAATAACAACTGCTATCATGATTACACATTTGTAGAAGTCAGATCAGGAGATTCAAAGCCAAGATTTGATTGTACACTCTTATTTGACACTGTAGCCAACCAGCCGTGTGCCCCCGACCACAGGCAGGTAGCTGAAATCACAGAAGGCATTTTGGTTCATCATGTGGTTAGTATTTTAATATTAGCACAAAGCGCGGAATCCAATCTAGGTAAGAGATCCAACTTCTTGTCTTCGATAAATTCACAATCACAACAGAGGTCTTTTCTCTTTCTGCTGTGAGAAGTCAGCAGCAGCTACAATGATGGTCTAAGATCTGGCAAATCAGGATTCAAAACGTGGAAGCTTACTGGGTGACTACAGGCCAGTCAACTGTCTTTCTCATTCTAATCTACTTCACAAGGATTCCTGGGAGCACAAAATGTAAGAAACAAGTCTAAGGGTGCCACAGTATATCTTTGGAAGAAAGGCCACTACATTTAATAGCACACTGCCACTCATTCCACAGGCTTCAACCTAATTATTGTCCTTAAACTGTTAAGGAACAAAAAGATGCAGGTAGCTGTGCAACTACTCTGTTCCCACCACAAAGAGCAGAGCTAGTGGCTCATTTAGATGTGCTGCTGGGGGTCCTTGAATGTCCCAGGCATGCAACAGGAGAGCACCTGGACTACTAGAGGCAGGTCATTGAGGCAAGCTCAAAGCACTAGCTTCTTTCAGTACCCACCAAAGTTCTGGAGTGGGAATCTGCCAGTGAGAGAGGCTTAGCTGTCTGGGCTTGTGATTTTGGGACTCATCACAGTCTGATGGGCTGGCAGTCATGTCTCTGTATGTGGGAGACGTGGACAAACTACACACAGAGAAGCAACTGAACTATATGTATAGAGATCTCTGTGCAGTATTCAACATTTGACATTTAAAAACAAATTGACATAAAAGCATGGAAATAAAAATCCTATAAACAGTTGTTAAGCAGTGGCTTCATCAGTGACTGGTGAATACACAAGGGAGCATTGAAAACTTATTTTTGATGGGGTGGGTGGGTGGGGGAATCATTTAAGAATTTGCATCTTGCCTCTTCCCCGAAGATCCCAAGGCAGGTCACAACAATAAAAAGATAAAACATTTCTGCTTATTGCCAAAGCAGAAATAGCCCTGCCCTGGCTGTTGTGAGGTGGACTTCCACTTGTAGCAGAAGCATATTTATACGAAAATAAGTCTTCATAGGAGAAGTTTCCTTTTTCCAGTATACTGTATCACCAATAAATTTTAAGCAGCATCTTAATTCCCATGCTACTAAAGAGAGGTACATGCCAGCCTTCACACGACCTGTTCTAAAAACAATCTGGGTTTTGGACTCCAATCCCTTCTCTCCAGGAGCACTGGCCACCTGTGCGTAAGACCTCAGCTGAACAGACCTTGATATGAAAATGGGGCTGCAGGTGGGAGTTCAAGAAAGGAAGAATAACAGCTAGGGAAGGTACAGCTGGTTAGCTTAAGAAGCTTCCATTTTTGTCCCATGCCGTTGTTCCTCTCTGCCATTTCTCCAGCAACGCAAGAGTTTACATGTCTGCTGCAGCTCCTGTCAGTCATCATAAATGGAATTAATCACTGTAGGGTGCGTAACTGGAAATAGTATGTAAAATCTTTTGTAGTATTGCCTAAGGGATGAGAGACTGGTAATATGCCAAAGTAAGGTCTATTGAGGCACCATCTGTCTAAGAATCAGAGAAATTGTACCTCATCAAGAGGAGGGAGCCCTGTTGTCTTTCTAGATGGAGACCTTTCAGAGGGCAACAGTGCAGTTCCTCCCCATAAGCAGTCCCTAGAGGACAGAAGCTATATTCCTTGGGTATAAGGAAATCTGACTTTGTGCAAGACTTTCAGGAATCTTCTGCCTCCTGAGCAAGACACACAGGTTTTTAACACCACATGGCAACTTGTTGAACATCAAGGTGCTGGGTAAGAACCTAACATAAACGAAGCTCTACTGGATCAGGTCACAGGGCATCTTCTGCATCTTCTGTCCAGCATTCTGTTTCCCACAGAGGTCCAACAATTGCTTCTGAATATCTCAAGTAGAAGATAAGGGCAAAACTTTCACCTTCACTTGACTCCCTGCAAATGACCCTTAAAGTCATCCTGCCTGTCTCTCCAACCTGGAGGCAGTACCTAGGCATCCATTCTAGCAGCCACTGATACATCTGCTTTCCATGAATTCATCTAACCCTGCCCTCCATGAATTTATCTAATCCTGCACTCCCAACTTTGCTTTTCCTTATCACTCCATCTCCAAAAAGCAGCAGTGTTGCAAGCTCTGTGAGATCTTACACTAAGAGTTACTACGGTAGTGGAGGTAAAGACTGCACCAAGACTGTGGAGCTAAAGACTGTGGTGAAAAGAACCATGAAGGTCAACAAACCAACCAAAGCCAACAGCAACATTAGCCAATCACACAGCAGGAACTTGCTGCCCAGGAAAACCAAATTTTTCAAGCAGAAGTTCTAAGCAGTGGTGTGAACAGTACCTTAGCCACATTTAAGGTGGACTTTGTTAACATGCCCTTTGACTGCCATGCTCCAAGTTCTTCCCTATTTGTTTTTGAATAACAATTCACCCACTGGTTCAAGCTTATGCATTTTTATGCAAATACAGATACCTTTTTTCTTCAGTGCAAAGCTCCTCAGCCAATGCAGGGTGTACCTGAGGAAGTGTGGAACGCTTGAGTCCCTATAACCTGACCTCTCACAGACAAACTGATACAGCAAGTAAGAATTTCTAAATCCTTAAATGATCAGATACTGTATACATTAGGGAACTAGTTGGGAAATTACGTTCTGCCAGTAGAATATCTTGATTTTATTTTGGTATTCTGATTATTTTAGAACTTAATGCAAAGTGTAAGCTATAGACAAATTTTGCAATTTTTCTTCTTTTATGCAACGACTGTTCTCCTCTCTCTACATCCACGTGTTTTTTCCCATCTACAGTGCATTAGATTCCCAAAGTTATGCTACCCACAATCCACTTGTTGTGTTTATCCAGCAAGTTTTCTTCCACAATCCACATAAAGCCTTGATAAGGTTCTCCTGTTCTCAGTCTACCTGCTCAGGAAGAACTAAGCAACAGCTGTCAAAACAACAGTTAACCCAAAGAAGAGCACAATGGTGCAGACCCAGCATTGATTTCCCCTTAAACAACCCAAGAAGAGACTTTCTTCACATACACATTCAGGAGTAAGGGTACTTATACTTTAAAGGGAAATAAAAGTGACAAAAACCAAATGCCCAATTACTTTTGGGTGAGAACTGTCATATGACACAGCAACAGTATTTCTGGTCCATCAACTCAAGGCACAGCAGCTGGGACAGGTTCTTTCAAAACAAGCAGCTGCTGCTTACAAAGGGCTGATGACCCATCACCTGATCTTGCACATGTTTCCTCTGACCAGCCATTTCAAAAGCCGTACACAATTCAGAGACTTAAGGTAGATGTCAAATGTAATAAAGTCTTCAAGGCAACCAGGCTCAACACCTAAAAACTGGAAATGCAATCTTCTTCCAACAGCAGCATCTCAGAACAGATTCTTTAAGTGAGAGGCAGAATATTTATGGGAGGAGTCGCTAATCACCACTACCCCAGGACAGAAATCAAGCAAGCAGCAACACCCACTGACATGCTGAGCAGCTTTGCCTCCGCACAGTCTCCAGTTACTGAAACACACACTCATTGCACAGTATTGACACTTGGTTTTGAAAATCAAATATCAGCCTTTGCTTCACTTTTTCTACCTGGTTGCTATTTGTCATTTTTGTTCCTAAAGTGTACAGTTGCCTTTCAACACACACACCGCCAGCAGTTCCTTTTACCAGGAAACACTGAGTATGTCTGTCTAGAGACAAGGGTATTATATTATGTGGGGAACAAAATCTAGGGTGTTTTTCCACTGTCACTAAAAGTACCCATTAAGTACCCATTAATGGGTATACAATGGCATTTTTGTACCCATTAATGGGTACTTAATGGGTACTTCTAGTGACAGTGGAAAAACACCCCTAATTATAACCAGAATCAGAACAAACTAAAAGATTTATCAGGTGCGCTTGTAGTCAAACCTCACTAACTAGACATTTGGCTTTTATTCAGCAATTGCTTTCTAATTGTCTTTTCCACCTATCTATATATAAAGCAGTCTAGGAAATATCAGGAGCAGAAGGTACTTACTTCACACTGCATATGAGTTAAAAGAATTCAAACTAAAACCAGAAGCAACAGGGGTCCTTCAATTCACCAATAAAAAGTAACTCAGTCACTTTCACAAAGGAGTTCAAAAGCAGAATATTGTTCTGTTGGGAGGCAGAGAGGCATGGCTACCTGACAGAATACTTATTAGAGTACTGCGTAGCCTCTCTGATGGTAAGTCACACCAGAGGGGATACGAGGCCTTGGAGACGAAAACACCGTCCCTACCTGCAGCTCCTTATCAGAGTACTTCTGTGGGTTTTTGCTCCCTTGGCTCTTCTTCCGAAGTTTCTTCAGCTCAGCCTGGCATTTCTCCAGCGAATCTCCTTTATTCCTTTGCTCAGTCTGGTATTTCTTTAATGCGGCCTGAATTTTAAAAGAAGCATAGAAGCGCTGATTAGCTAGAATAACAGTAAGCTGAAAAGATAGAGTAGATTTCTTCCAAACAAAAGTTCACATCCTCCCTGTAGGCAAACAGGTCTTGACCTCACACCTGCTAAACGTTTAAGGGGGAAAAACAGACTTCCTCTGGAGGAGGAAGTGTGAATGTGCATTCCCAATAACCTAGACAACAGTGATGTGAGTTCCAGGCACTAAACTGGCAGTAGGCAAAGTTAGAGGCTTGTTAGACTTCCATGAAATTGGAAAACTTCAAAAAGAATAACCACCAACAACACCCAGCAATGTCTCATGATCCAAGAGGCAGAATTTCTAAGGAATCCTTGTCGTTGACAGTTCTACAAGAACTCAATTCCCACCCAAATCAACAACTTTTACCAATGTAATGTTTAGTTAACCTACTATAGGCAATCTGTTAAAATTAGGGTTTTTTTGTTTTGTTTTGCTAGGCTGTAAGATTTAAGCAGCAGTAATCCAGGACTTTAGGTTTTGGGAGCTCCCTACTCGGCCTGAGAAAAATAAAGTAAGATTATGATCATTTGAAACATTTTGGATTCAGTTTTCAGTTGTAGTTTGCAACGCTTCCATTTTCAGAAACCACAACATACACTATGCAACTAAGCGGAAACAATAATCTGTTCCTCTAATTGCTAGTTTTATATTACAGTTCTGACAATGATTTGTACAGCACTGTTTACAGAGTCAGCTATAGATTTATCAAGCACTTCAGTGAGTTAAAACACATGAAGTTCCTGCCAGGGGGTGGGGGAGTGTTGTCTGTGGCGTCCTTTCCTTCAAAAGTCACAGCTATTGACTGATCCCAAAATCAAACTGGAAAAGCTTCAATAAAGCAAGAAAACTTACGTACCTGCTTAGCAGAAGGCCCTAAGTAGTCAACTAAGTCACTTAATGGTAGAGCCTAGTATAGCGTGGCTTTGGACTAGAGAGGAGAAACTGTACAAAAGCAAAACCACACAAAGGCCATGCTTTACGAGGCACAACTGTATTAGAAAGGTGGACCAAGTGTCACAAAGAAAGGGTTGTCCTCCTTTACTTGCATGAAAAGTATTACCTACATTTTTATAGCACTGACATTTTCTAAGTTGCAGCATCCCAAATTTATTTTATACCTAGTTGCCACAAAGAAGAAAAGGAACATGGAGAACCCTAAAGATGAGAAGAAAAGTTACTTATCTCTTTGGAGATTTAAATTCACAATACCTGCCTGCAGTAAAGAACTTCTTACAGCAGGAGGTTACTAAATCTGAATCAATGGTTCTTCAGCAAGCACTTTTTGCTTAAGAACATAACTTAGGAAATGATTTGCAGAATCAGATCAAACCAATTACGCCTTAACAGCAAGAACTCCAAGGGAAATACATCAAGCAGTCTTTTTATTGCCACCCTTGTCTTAGGACACCCAGAAGAGTTTAAACAACAGAGGCAAATTTGAAAAGTGATCTGCTTGCATGCTACTTACGCTCAAGTACCGTGAGTCCAGTTCTACTTTTTGCTCCAGTTGTGTTA
The DNA here is from genome assembly GCA_014337955.1 of Aspidoscelis marmoratus. Classification (NCBI taxonomy): domain Eukaryota; kingdom Metazoa; phylum Chordata; class Lepidosauria; order Squamata; family Teiidae; genus Aspidoscelis; species Aspidoscelis marmoratus. The sequence continues at coordinate 32,779,887 of MTQE01002208.1, forward strand.
GCAGCTCATTGTGAAAAGATTTCAGCTGAGAAATAGATAAATAAAAAGGCTGATCAGTTTTCAGTTCTGATTTCCACAGCAGATAGCAGGAAAATGGGTGGCGTTAAGCTGGAAGGGAAGACCCAAGAGTATGCAAGGCAGAGTTAAAAATTGTAAATAAGATCCAAGAGAAACGGTAATAAGGCCCCATCTCCAACTGACAAAATATGAATGGCTGTAGGCTGAAACTAACTGATGGAAAGCCACCACTAGCAGCATATTTGGTAGCGATATCAAGGATGAAGTCATGAAACAAAGCAGCTAGAAGAACACCAGTGACTTTGCACCTCCTGGTCCAGCTTCATGCCCCTCAAGCACTCCACTCTGGTCTCCAGGAAAACAAGTGTCTTCAGTGTCGGGCAAAGGTCTGTTCTTAGCACAAGAAACTCTTTCTTTTGGCTAAAAGCATATTGGGGGCTTTGGGCTAATTGTAATCTTTTGGCCTAGCCTACCTCAGGGGCTGTTGAGAGAATAGCATGGAGGCAAAGGTAATATTGCATAGCATGTTGGGTACATCAGAAGAAAGGCAGTATATCAATGCCACAAACAAACAAGTAGAAATACCTTCTTCATCACTATCCCTCCATATGAAGCACAGGTATCCCCCTCCACCACCATCTCCTGCCATTGAGTGAAACCAACAAGTGAATCATGAATCTTGGCTTAAGATCATCGTTTGTTGCAATTCCAGTGATTTCTTTGATATTCCAGAGGCTAGCACATAATTTATGATTCTGTTTGGCTCCTTTCAACAAGAGGCTTTAATCTAAGGACTTGGCAACTATTTGACAACAGATGTATTTTAGATTCATGTGCATCAAGCCAACTGCAAGCTGCTCTTTGGTCAGCTTCAGCCAAAGGGACGTGTCAACAGGAAGTAAAGCACTTACCATCTCCTCTAACTGATTTTGAATCTGCCTGTGGACCTCAGCCATTTGGAACAGAACATCCCCTAGAAAAGAAAGCACACAAAAAAGGGGAGGGGGACCCAAGATAACATTTCAGAGATAGTTCTTCATCAACATGTTGTTTTCCCCACAGCTCAAGTCAGAGTATCTCACTAATACCAGCCAACCACTCAACTCCGCGCCTTCCTATTCTCATCACCCCAGCTAGCCATTACCTACAATGAACAGGGATGGTTTCAAACTTGCTGAAGTGCAAGGAAGGAGCACTTGGTATGAAACTCCTTTAAGCATATGAGTTTTTAAGGGTATCTACCCTGTGGTCCCTGATTAGGAGGAACACAGAACAGATTCTGAGTTTTGTTCCTACAAAACTAAACATCATTTAGAATGGTCCAAGTGTTCCATGAGAACACCCTTCTGTGATACAGAACTTACAGTCCATTCCAAATTTATTCTGAACGTGATGCCATAGGGAATAATGAAGATATTCCCAATGATGAGTTCATGGGACCCCTGAAATTGGGGTAGGGAGCAGGATGTCTCCTATCTGCCAATGGAGCCAGAAAACATCAGGTCAATTAATTGATTTTAAGGAATTTTAAAACATTTACAAAATCCCCTCTAGAAATCGTGAAGTTTTGGATAGGTATTTTTTTAAAGTTCTTTAAAACTGCTAGTTTATCAGGCAGTTTTGTGAATTGGCTACTTGGTTGCAGACATCCTTCATTACCACCCACACCACTATGAGGGTCTTAGCAGGAACCCCTGGTTTTAGAAACACTGAAATGCATTTCAATAAATAGAAATTAGATATATGTGGGGTCTCAATATGAACTGAGTAGAACAGAAAGATGTCCACTTCAAACCAGCCAAAGAAATACTTGGACAATTAGATGATTTTGGCTGGAGTCTTTTCCAAGCCCCATTGCTCCCGTCAAAAATTTGGATCCTTTGTGTGTGTGCGCGCGTGCGTGCACACATACCCTATACACAGAGGTCTCAGAGTGAATTGCAACAGTAAAAGGAATTTAAAAGAACCCTCCAGAAACAATGCAGTGCTTAAAAGGGAAGAAGACAAGCTGCTCCCTCAGTTGAAGACCAGGATAAATAGGTGCATTTTTACTAGTCTTTTGCTGTAAAAATGAAGGTGCCTGATGAACTTCATGGGAAAACCTATTTCATAGTCTGTGGGCTACCACCAAGAAGACCCTGTCCCAAACGCCCAACCTTTTAGCTACAAAAGATGTGGTGCAACCAGGAGGGTCTCATCTGCAGATCTTAAGGTCAGTATGGGAGAAAGTGTTCCTTTAGATATACAATTTAAATTTAGCTCAGAATAATTTCACATCACTCCAAATATGGATGTTTTGCATAACCCTATTCCTCATATTTTAGCACTGCCATTTTTTCAGTTTTATTTCTGTCCTGCAATTCTGAATAATTCCCACTTTAGGACACTGTAGGAAAGGGTGTGTGAAATGTGCTGCAAAACCTGATAACACAATGATGAACTATGCTGCTGCTACTGCTGCTGCTTTGTGCTTAGGCTAAGGTTGGTGGGTCCTCTAGCAGCTTTTGCCATAGGAGTCCTGTTATATCCAGCAGCCAGATTCTACTGCAAGCCACTCACCCACTAGTAGCCTGCTTTTACCATCTAATAGCACTGAAACAAGGTATTTGGTGGTAGGGCTTCCTAGCTACTGGACAGCACCAACATCACAATATTCTCGTTGGGCAGAGATACTTGTTACTTTCTCTGAGATGAGCTACATATAGAAATAAAGGATGACCTGGATCTATAGACGTCAAGCAGAACCCTTCCTTCAGATAGAACATGAAGCCAAGGAAAGGAGGGAGGGGCCATCAAGTGGAGAAAAGGAGACAGCGGAAGAGGAGAAAAGTTGACTTTTACGCCCTCCTTTTCTCAACCTTTGTTTAAGGGGACTCAAAGGGCTGACACACCTTCTATTGTTCTCCCCACAACAGACACCCTGTGAGAGAGCTTTGACTAGCCCAAGGTCACCCAACTGGTTTTGTGGAGGAGTATGGAATCAAAATGGAAGACTACTAGATAAGAGTCCAACACTATAACCACAAGAACAAACTGGCTCACAAAGTAGTAAAATGTGATTAAGCACAATGAAAATCCCAAATCTATACTATACAATAGGAGACACATAATAAATAAAGAAATGTATGTCCTGCCCTTCACCAAATGGTCCCAGGGTGGGTTACAATAAAGATAAAACATATCAAATATTAAAACATAATTAAAAATATAACCCCCTCCCAAACTCACCCAACCTCCCTAACAGGACAGCACCCTGAGGAAGCTATTTAAATGGCAAAGGCC
>MTQE01002208.1:32792100-32809245 GCA_014337955.1 Aspidoscelis marmoratus
GAAGAGAGCTGTGACTAGCCCAAGGTCACCCAGCTGGCTTCAAACCCGGTGCTTCCAGATAAGAGCAACCCAAAAAATCAAAATCAGATAGATCAACCCAACAGAGAGAACACAAAAGATCTATCAAGGAGAAAAAAAAAAAACCAAGGTCCTTCTAATACTTGTACGTTTGGTGTATTTGTTATAGCCCATTGCGGCATGTAAGTATTGTTTATTTCATGTCCGTTTTGGGAAATGGTATATGTATATGTAAATTGTTTGATTTCTTGAGAGTTTGGTTTTGTAGAGCACGCTGTCTAATTTTATTTTGTCTAATTTTACTTTGTATAACCATATAGAGACGAAAGAAGTCATCACCATTTGGGATGATCGTTAAAAGCCACTGAAGAAGACGACTTGTCGAAACGCGTCTGGCTTTAGATCCCCATTATTTGTTTTTTATACACCATTCTTTTTGTCTTTTGTAAACTGTTATTAACTTTTTTAAGATATTATATTTTCACCAGTAAATTTACTATTATTTGTATATAAGGGTGTATATATTTTTCCCCCCCTTTTTTTGGCATCAGGGCACTTTCTTTAGTTTTCTCATATTAGAAGGACCTTGGGTTTTTGTTTTTTTTCTCCTTGATAGATCTTTCGCTTCCAGATAAGAGACCAGCTCCTTAACTAGTAGACCAAACTGGCTCACAAGAAAGTTTAAATGACTGTGTTCTTAGCCGTAAGCCAATACCAGCCGCAGAATGCAAAAAAGCAGACACAAATGTTTCTGTAATCTTACAGCTGGAGATATTGAAAAGAGATCCAGAATTCCGTAGAGATTATGGGGAGACAGGGATTTTCTTTTGCTAAAGCTGAATTATAATTTTCCCACTGTATTACACAGGTGAGAACCAGAACAGGTTTGCTACTGACATTCTTCCACTGTCTACAGGAGACAAAGGCAGAATTAGATAAATTGGATAAACATGAATTGTACCCAGGGACATTGTTCTCTTCCAACAGCACTGTTTTGCTTCCAGGATCACATTTAAAGCATGTCTGGCTTCCAAGCTGACAAAGTGCAGGCCCCTCTCTATCCTTCAAGAAAAATATTTATATGTATTTGGTGCTAAGTAATGTGGTAATAAATTTTTATTTAGATTTTGAAAATTTTACATCTTATATATTTAAAAAATTTTAGTCAATTATTTTTTCTAACTTATTAAGGAATTCTGAAAGTGACCTACAAGGTCGTCCGTGCTATAAATGCATACTTTGCCAAAACCTCAATAGAGGGGCTTCAGAATAATTATGGGAAGTGAAAGAAGGAGCTTTGGATTTAATAAACAAGAATATCTATTAAAATCCTAGCAGGAAATGCAAACTTCCTTTTTCATAACCTGTTACCATAACATAAGAAAAGACTCAAAACACCTCCAAATAAGTCTGCAAATATGCTGCCAACAGTTAGTTTTCTTCAGTAACTGAAATTAGCCCAGCAGAACAATAAAGGGGAAAGCAAAGTAAAATATCAATTACAGCACTATCAAAAATCACACCAACGACAGAACAGAGACTACCTCTACAACTTTGTTTGAATCTTGAATCTATCAGTGTACTACTGGATACACAAGACCGCTCCACTGCTGACTGTGGAACCCCTCTCCATATTTTTAGGTGCACAGTTGTAGAATAGTGGGTAGAGCTCTAGGGCAAGAACGTAGGAGTTCATGGGTTCAAATGGCATGAAAGCCCATATCCTCTCAAACCTACTCACAGAATTTTTGGGGATAGGAAATGGAAAGTGATGTGCACTTTTTTGGGCTCTTCAGAGGAAAGGTGGGATACAAACGCCATGATGGATGGATGGATGGATGGATGGATGGATGGATGGATGGATGGATGGATGGATGGATGCCACAGAGGTCCCATCTATCGCTGTTAAATCAGTGTCATTACAGAGATAACACTTTGAATATTAGTAAGTCAAGAGGCACTGTAGAGGGGGTACCCAGTCTACCTGTGTGCCAATGGCACTGTGAAAGGGAGCCTGAATCTTCCAACAAAGGGCGGAAACAGTTTTTCACAGACTACAGAAGCAGGAACAACTTTTAAAATCTGTATCAATATATCAAAATATAATATTAACGATGCCAGCTGTTTAAATAAGGTAACAGAGAAAATGCTCATTTTAAAGTTAGAGAAAAATAAGACAGAAATGAACATAGAGCAAACTCTAACAGAGTGGGGAACAGGTATCCTATAAAATACTTTGATTTGACCATGCAACACTTCTCTTCTGAAACTTGCAGAAAGAAATGGTTTTGCTAATGGATTTTTTTTCATGCCTTACTTTGTACACAGAAGATACTATATTAATTTAATGTGCCTATAGTTGCTAAGTTGAGCAGCACCTGGAAACCGTGGGCTTCTGCAATAATCGCTAGGGTTAAATGGAACTCTAATTGATCCCTGATGCTTATCAAGAACCTATTTTTGCTTTTCTTTTTCAAAAAATGGCAAAAAGAACAGCAATGGTAATATTCAATTAATTTCTACATTTGATAGATTTTAAAGTGATTTTCAGGGCATATTCATCTTCCTGTGGCTGGATCCAAAATTCAACAAAATACAGAAAGTCTAATTAAAACCATGTTTGAAAACATAACGCTAATCAGCAGTGGCAACTGTGCACATTTAATACTGAACATAGACAAAGCCAGATGCATTTTCTGGGAGATGACAGCACAGGGGAACCGCCCATAGCACACTGTCTTAGAGCCCATTTTTGTGAATAAGTCTTCAACAATAGTGACCCTTTTCTCATAATGCACACTTTTTTTCCATTATCAAGTGACTTGAAAGCATTCCCGGGTAGGGAGGGATGGAGCAGAACTGGTGCTGAAAAAGGCAGTTGGGAAGGATCTCACCTTTAGCCAGGTGCAGGGAGCTAGAAGAAACAGTCGAAGGATGAAGCAGTTAGAGGCACTGAAGAAGCAAGGCATCCCAAACATGGAGCTTGCTTGCCTTATGAAGGAGAAGAGAGGCAGAGGAGAATGCTTTCACAAAAGGACAGCTATCTGAGCTAGAACAACCGGCAAAAGACAGTGGCTATTTACCATGTCTAAAAGTCAGGGGCACCCTGAACACAAACCTCACTCCCTAGAAAACCTCCTGTGGGCTCCAATCCATTAGTTCCTTTGCCTCTTCAGTGCTGCAAATTACTACCTCCTCAGGCTGCTTTTTCTGGCTTCTAGTCTTTTTTCTGTGGCTTCCAAGATGGCTGCCCCTTTCAGAAAGCAGGTTTGCCAGCCACTTTGAGTCTCCTTAAATGTGTGAGAAAAGTGGGGTAGAAAATCCAACTCTTCCGCTGCTTTGCTTCACATTATAAGGCGAGCTCTGTGTTAGCTTCTCAGCCTCTTTGGAACTGCAGATCACCTCCTTCTCCAGGTTCCTGGAGCTCAACTGAAGATGAGAAATCTCATATTGGGCAACTACTCCTTCCAGTACCGAACCACCAGTGACTCTGTATGGATTATGTTGGTTGTCTGTTTGGGTGAATCCACACCACCATGGGATGCTGGCCTGGCAGCAGCATGTCCAGCACTGAGTAACTATTCTCACAGAGTAACATATAAAAGTTTTCATGATACGACAGGACTTTCCACTAACCCAAGGGGCAGCTAAAAAGCACCCCCAGTTTCAAAATGACATTGGCTTGCCAAGGATGACCTAAGATATGTATCTCTGGTCATCAGAAGTTTGAGCTGGAGGGCTAAGCGTACTCCCACTTAGACAACCCCTTGGTGACAGGCAGTAGAAGTATGTAGCAGTCAACAAGCCTTTAAAATACAGTAAAACCTCCCATAGGTCAGGTTCTGATAAAATCACCTGTTCTATGAAACACACTATGGGAGCAATTTAAATCCAGTGTAATCCAGGGATTAGGGGAACCTCCCAGAAGCCACCTGGCCTGGAGAAGGGGATGCAGTCATGCATTTCATGCTTTCTGAGTTGTGGAGGAAGACCATTACCTAAACACTTTGTTCAAACACTTTGAACCAAGAGGATCTTTTGAACCTTCTTTCAAGGTAGATCCAGGGGAGAAAGAATATTAGAAAATCTACTGAAAAATTTATACTAACTATTTTCTGTAAAGCAGCCATTATTTATTTGGCAGTGGATCCGTACAGATCCGCTCTTGCAAAGTTTAAATGTACTGTACATACTTTTAATTCCAAAATTGATTGAGCCAGCACATCCACGGATTCTGAAAACTATTCTTGGTAGCCCAATAAGAAATTCTTGTGTCACATGTTCAGTTCTACTCAAATTCAGCTGAATGACTTTCAGGCAAACATTAACACAGCTTGGTTTCTAGAACTCTAAAAGCAGCTGTTGAATAGATGAAAAATTTCCCGATCGCTCATCAAGGAAAATATGCAACCAAAGAGGTTAACTGCCCTTTTTTTTTTTTAACCTACTACATGTTTAAGAAGATCTGTACATCAAGGAACATCTCTTCGATTCCATACAGCGGATCTTCTCCACAGAGGTATGTTGAAAAAGACTGCTTGTATCAGCAAGTCTCTAATGCCCAATTACCCAGGCAACTCGCACAAGGGAAAGGCAGTGACTCTTTTCAGGGTAAAAAACTAATTAACAGGTACAGGAGTACGGGGAGCTTTAGTGGCAGTCCGCCAACAAAGGCGGCTGTGCCAGAGCAGCAGCAGTCACTAAGAAGGGGAGGCAGAGAAGAAGTGGGGAGGGAGAGACAGCCAAGGGAGCTTAAGAAGTGGTGCTGATAATCCTTTGAGTTCCCACATAGCTCCAGCCCCCATTAGGAGCCATGTCATCAGCAGAACACACCTTCCACAAATTGAGCACATGAAAGGAAATATCTCCCTTGGAAATGAGAAGAAAATGCAGCACACGTTCACAGACATAAGGCTTCATGGTCCTCTTTTAGCACATACTTTCTACTGTGGCAGATCTACAGGAGGCCCATTCAATGGGTTAACAGATAACCAGGGAGGCAGCAAACAGCATACGGTATACGTTCAACGTTTACAGGGGGAGGGGGGGGAAAAACATCCAGCCAGGCACAGTTTTCATACAGACGGCACAAATTCCGCACAGGCCTCTTCCCACCACTGGTTCCTGACTGTTTCATGCCCAACCCAATCAAGATTTTGTACTGCTAAACCTGTGTTATAATGACGTGGCTCGCATGATCTATGTAAAAACCCTAAATGGCCCAAAAGTCAAGGTGAGTATGAAAGGACTTACTAAAAGAGAGGGAAAGAACACAGCTGCATTAAACTTTTAAAAGTTTATCAAATGTGCCTCATTTTTTTTAAAAAAAAATCCACAATGAGATTTACAGTGACACTGTCAAATATATTGCCTCTCTGAGCTGTTTTCCATTCACATGTGAATCCCCATAGTGATCTGCAAAAGATTTTATCTGTCTTGCAGAGTACACACAGCAAGAGAATTGTTGTAAATTTGGGAGGAATCTACTGAAGTGGCTCAGTGGCAAGTATTCAGATTTTTTGAAGTCAAAGTAAAGTTTACTGAGAAATACATACTTAAGTCCTCCTGAGCCTCCTAGCTACAAGCTGCAAGAAACAGAATATTGAAAGTGAAATGTCAATCTATAAATGAGAAGCAAGAAGACCAGAGACAGAGGAAAGGAGAGAAGGAACCCATTACTATCTGCTAATACTTTCACTGCCCCAGTCATTAATGATGGCGTGGAAACAGTCGATGCTTCTGGCAGTATCTGGATCACTGACAGCAATGAATCTGACAACACTTCCACCCAGTTCCAGACACTGTTTAGAACTAAGCAAGTAATTATTTAGCTAGGGCAGAAGTTCATAACCCAAGAAATTTGAGGTTTTGTTCAATAACTAACCATTCCTTCAAAAGAGCAGTGAATATAACTTGTTAACGTCAAAACTAAAATCTATATTCATCTCATCAAACTAGCATGACCAGTTAGGAAAAAAAGACCAGAATTCCTGTAGCTTAAAGTGACTGTTGAAGGCAACTGAAACTTCCATTATTACTACAGCTTGATTTTAGCTGCCTTGGTCCAATGAACTGTGTCCTCCTCAACAATAGCTTTAAGAAACAGACAAGCAAGATGCTTCTAAAAGTCTTTTACAGGGACTCGAGAGCAGGTTTTGCCTTTGTCTTCAGCTTGAGACGCTCAGAAGCAATTGATGGGCCACTGTGCGAGTCAGGATGCTGGACTAGATTGGCTGTGGCCTGATCCAACAGGAGTCCACTTTTGTTCTTAAGTTTTAACAGCATTTGGCTTAGCTTGAACCAGCAGGGTATTTTGCTGGGTATTCTTCCTGATATTGGTGGAAACCATTCAGTTGGAGCCAACTCCTAGTGACAACATGGATGCACCTGTGATTTGTGCTTAGCAAATAGAGTTGTTTATCCACTACTTTCATTTGGGAAGATGCCAAGTATTGAACTCGCACCCCTCAATTTTCCAGGGAGTTGCTTTAAGCTATTGCCATTCTGTTTCTAACAGGTAGGAGGCAAGGTAAGGTGACTGCCTCCTGATCTTTTTCACATACATTGGCAGGTTGCCATAACATGTGACAACAACTCTGTCACAAAGTATGAAGCATCCAAGGATTCTCTTACCACACTATTCACCCGCATCTTGATATTTTCTCCCTCTCCTTACTGAACCAAGCTAAATATGCAAGGGGAGAACAGTGCATCATGGGATCAGAGTAAGAATGTCAAGTAGGTCAGCAGAAACCATCTTTCTCTTCCATGGATGAAGAGGAGACAAAAATAATTTACAACTATGAATTAACTTAAGAGATGCCTAGCCAAGTATCTTGCAACAGGAGCCTACATTGTATAGTTTTTAGTGCCAGGTTAAAACATACCTCTTTGCCCAGGCCTTTGACATTTAGCTCCCTCTAGGTATAGTCCTGCTAGGGAGCATGGGAGGGAGGGTTATATTTTAAAGATATTTTAAGAATATTTTAATTTATTATTATTGTTGCTGCTGCTGCAAACCACCCTTGGACCTTTTGGTGAAGGGCAGGATATACATGCTTAATTTTCTTTTTTTTAAATTCTGCATCAAGAAAGTTGGGTGAGATTAGAGTAGATTATTATTAAACTATGATTCCATGTTATTTGCTGCATGCATAATGGTCATTCTATAGAAAAGGGTTTTTTAAATGGTTTTTCCAATATGCAATATGCAATTTAAAAGTCACAACCTGTATAAAATCTCTAGTCTCAAAATTCCTCCAACTTCAAATATACAAAAATTAAAGCTGGTTCTCACCATAGCACTTATATGCTAGAAAGGCCTTCAGCTATTGCATATGGTATAGCAGCAGCAACAGAAACAAATACAAATTTGGTGATACTATAAATAACTCTAAAGGCCAAAATCATACCATTTACTCTTGCAGTTGTGCAATTGCTAGCTGATGAGTTGATAAGATATCTTTTGTAAAATATACTTAACTGGTGTACTTGCAGCTCAGCTTTGCTAAGTGAAATAAAGCCTGTCCTTTGAATCTGAATCAGCTAATGGAAAAGTCAGACAGGTAAAAAAGCGGAAATGGGGAAGGGGAATTTCGATGTGTGTGAACCACTTCAATTTATTTACATTTAATTTGTTGCCTCAGCCCTCTTACAAGGAACTCAGAATAAGGTACAGCAGATACAGAAGCACATCAAGCAGTTCTGTAAAATTGAAAAGTGTTACCAAATAACAGAGATTAAATACAATGACCGAACATGTATTTACTTACTTTTGATTTAAACAACATTTTATAGAGTTCAATCTGAATCAAACTGAAGAGGTTCTATTCATTCTCATGAGTATTTGAGGTAATGTTGTACTCCAGACAGAGAGGAGGGTTTCATCCAGCCAGCACTAATTTAATCCCCATTATTTGGATAATCCAGAAAAGCATGCATAATCCGGAATAAAATGTATTTGGATGTGTTTTAATCCCAATTATCCAAATAATGTGGATTAAGTATGTGTTGTCTGAATGAAGCTAAAGTGTATATTTTGTATGCAGTTCAAAACTGTTAGGTGGTCCACTGTCACAATTAAGGACACTCTCAAAGGAAAAATCCCTGCCCAGATGTCACGCCAATATTATAAATGGTTCAGTTGCAGGGATCAAAAACAAGTGGGATATTAAAAAATCCATAGTTAACAAATTGCATGAGTTCTCACTTATACTGATGATTAAGCCTTTCTGACCTTGGTCAGCTGGTTGACACAATATGAGGCCTGAAACAGCCAGGCCAATCACACTTTTAGAAAAATGTTTGGTAAAAAGGAAGATTACAGGTATAAGAATGGAAGGATTGGTAGATTTGGAAGTCACTCATATGCACGTCAATATATGCCATGATCCTGCCCACAAAGATAAACTATATTGGCTGCAACCATGCTTTTGGAAAGTGAGTGGATTCTTGTGCTAACAGACTCAAGAGTCATGTGAAGGTGCAGCAAAGAGCTAAGACCTGTCAGTCCTGGGCCTCAACTACAGCTAATGTTTTGAGGAATGGCAGTTCAGCCAGCCCATCCTTAGTATGAATGTCTGGATTCTGGAAATAAAATACAGTAGAAGAGCAAGAAGCTCACGTTTGGGAAAGAGAAGGCAGTACTACTTGGCTGAGACAAAAAAAACAGACTAGAGAATGAGAAAAGGAAATGAAGCATGGAAGAATGGGGGGGGGCACACACGGAAAGGATAAGGCTGCACGGAGCATATTCCATTCTGCAGACACTTGGCAGCATGGTCCAAAGGCACATCCAAGAAACAGGAGAACAGGAGGCACTTCTGCTTGATCTGTGCAGATGTTGCCTTTGTTCTCTTGTCTTCTAGTCAAAGTTTGAAAAGGTGGCCATAAGCACATTCTTACAGTCACAGAAAAGAAGGAAATAGCAGAAAGGTCCCATCTGATCCTATGTGCCTTAGGTTTTAAGAAGAGTATTACAGTGCAACCCTTGGTATTTCTACTTAGAGGCAAGTCCTATTGTGGTTAATGAGAGTTTTTCTACTTAGAGAACAGGACTGCCACTTGAGTGATCTCCTGACCCTTAAACAGCTGAAATCAAGCCACATTAATTATAAAATCTGTCTAATACCCTCTTTCCCATTCAGAGGAGTTCAATCTTAGCAATACAGCAACTAAGTTTGGGGAACAGGATCCTTAGAACTTTGCTGGCTGGCCCTTCTTTACACCAATCCTTAATCCACTTTCTCACTTCAGTTTCAAATACTACATAATATATTTGCCTTTTTTTAGGTCAATGTCTACTAAAAAAAGTAAAAATAAAGGAACTCTCTCAGCCCATCAATGCCTGAATAGCAGACCGCTGAGTTTCTAATTGAAAGTTGTTTCTCTGCTGTCACAGTAAATCTGCAGTCATCAATGCTGAATTATCTAGGCAGAGTAATAGGACAGCAATCACATCTGAAGTAAACAACTCATGATCCATTTAGGAAAGAGAATTCTGAAAGAAAATGCCAACTGGATCTTTAGTATCCAAGATATTTCTTCAAGTTTCATCCAGACAACACTTACTTATTCCACGTTAGCAGATAATCCAGAGTAAAGATATCCAGACATGCTTTATTCAGGATTACCCAACTAATGTGGAATAAGGCAGTACTGTCTGGATGAAGCTTAACTGTAATGTTTTTATGTGAATCATGTTTTCTATTATCCACATGCTTAACACTCTTCTAAAAGTCATGAAGATGACTCACATAACATTCTCTACCTTCTGACCAAAACAAAAGCTATCTTTAATAGGAGGTTGAAGCTGCTAGGGAAAAAAGGTGGTACATAATATAGAGCTAAGTAAGAAAAGACATCACAGATGCTTGACATCTTTTTTTTCTGGGCCTCCTTCAACCAATAAGGAATAAATGGCAACACCAGTTTGCCTTCTGATTGCATATGGCTGTTAATGAATGATGAATCAATTCATTTTTGAACCTCACCTATCTACAATTTTATTGTGAACGATGTTGGATTAAAGTACATCACCAAGATGCAAACTGAGTGAACTGCAGAGTCACCAATGAAAAAAATGCATGAAGAAAAATAAATCACATGTGAAAACCAGACTGGAATAGGAAAACTTGAGTTTTTCCACATATATAACTAAGAATTGCAAAATGGTCAAGGGAAATAAACAGGACAGTAACATTTAGCAAACCTAAGGTTTTGGTTTGCTACATGCTACTAGAAACACAAAGGGAATTTTGAAGATTTTGTTGATTGCTGAGTTGTATGTTTGTTTGTGCACTATGGATATTTGTCGTCAATGTCACCCCTGGAAATGATTTCCTTGTTTGTTTCTAGGCCTTTCTATTGCACCTCTAACCTGAAAATCTCAGGGTGGATCACAATATTCAATAAAATTCTATCACATAAAAGTATGATTAAAATCAATAAAAGGTAATTAAAATGCAAACCTGACCACTGGCATTCAGCACCTTTCTGAAATAGCAAACAACCTTTCAGATATAGAAATCAACACTGATTAAAAGTGGATCTCCGGGGGTTTGAGCAGAGGATTGAATTTGGCATTAATGTTTGCCTAGGCAAAGAAGATCATAAAAAAGAACTCCTCTCACAGTTCTTCTAGGAATTCTGATAAAAACAGGCTGGAGGAAAAAAGAGTGGACCTTATGTGCTTTCTGTCTGTATATTTTTTTACCCACCCTAGAAGTATGTGATGAAGGAAAGGCTATATATGAAATAAGATTGTAAGCAAGTATATTCCACCCAGTATCTGCATCTGATTAACGCTCTTTCTTACTTCTAATGTTGGCTAACCCAGGGCAAAAGGATTAGCCCATTTTCTGAGACTGGGATTCTCTTGTGAGTAATTCTTAAGATGAGAATGCAAAGTGGACAGTTCAGCAGTTCCTGAAGAAAGTACACAGGTCACTGTACTCATCACTACTTTGCTCAAATGAGAGCATGTCCCCAATCTGTTACCAATATCTGTTGTCATATTAACTTCCTTACCCAGACAAATGACCTTTTCCCATGCACCACGTTATCACCACACTGCTTCTGCTTCTACAAAGAGCAGATACCTGAGACAAGTACAAATCCAATTAAGAGATTTATTAATCCCCCTGGGCAAAGATTCAAGAGGAACGCTTGCAAAAAGGTTTCCAATCTAGGTCAAAGGCAATGACAGAGACACTTAAGAAGAGACAATTCAAGCACTAGGTACTTAGAAGTGCTCTCTTTTATGTAGCATTTGTCACAGTAAGTGACAGATAAAATGGTTCCAAAATTACTATTAGGTCTTTTAGAACCAACATACGACGTGGTCCATAACAGTTTTTTATATATACTGTGTATATATAACTGTATCCTAATTCAAGGAACCAACAGGGGGTTTGTCCCCATCTGCTTTCGCAGTTATTTGGGTAAAAAGCACAAATGAAAGCTCTGCACTGCAGCTAGCAACAAACATAAATGACACTATTTCCCAGTGTTGTTACCAGCCAGTCTCTGCCAATATCTCATGTTAACTGCCCTGCAGAAGTGTGTTTGACTCCCAGGTAAAAAGCAAGTCCTGAGAATTTAAGACAGATTAGCCACATTGAAAGATGTGTATAACTTACTCAGAGGATGAGGAGCATTTCTCACATCTACAAAAACATTTTTCCAGTACCAAATGTGTAGACTTGCTAGCTTCTATCTGCCTTCATGACTCAAGCTCTTTTGGGTTTAACAAATGTTAGAACCTTCATCAGATGAGTTTCCCATCACTTTACCCGTTGTAACTTCCATCTTGGAAACTGCAGCCAAATTTTTCTTCCACAAAGGAGCCTTTACTGAAGAAAATCACAGCAATGCTTCCTCAGCGTGCAGACATCTACTTTTCCACTAACGCTGTTACAAATTTCAGATCGAAAATTTAAAAACGGCAGTCTCCCCAGTTTTAAAACCTAAATAACAATACATGATACAAACCTCCAGCTCAAAACAGGTCTGGCTGTTCTCTTCTGAGCATGCAAAAATCAGTTTGAAAAAAGTTCAACTTATTATGCAAAGATATACAGATTAGAAGTAGGTGTTTCTATGCAAATAGCATTTCATTTGCTGTAGGAGAAAGGCACCAGCTTGGCAAATTGTATGAAATAAATAAATGTTTTCCCCATGGCTATGATTCAGTTCCAAAAAATACTGCATTTAGGCCACAATTAGAAAACACTAGCGGTTTAATTAAATATTGGAGACTCCTTGCATATGAAAGTTACTGCTGCTTTACCAGCCAATACTCAACTGACAGTGCTACATATATTGTACAGCAGACACAAAAATGTCTCCATCTGGAGATACTTAGTATTAATGCTCTACTTTTAGCCAGCTTATTTGCAAATATAGTAGGATGTGGGAATGGGATTACATTTTAATAAGCAATATGCTGATGAAATGCAAATCCAAACTCTGCACAAAGTAGAAGAGAAATAATAGCCAAATACAACTTTCTTCATTTGCGGGTAGAGGGGGGCTTCAAGGAATACTTTTTCACAGATCTACCAATAAAAAGCTTAGCTTAACAATTTTTCCCCTTCATCCTTTTGGAGACTGAGGGTCTTTAGCTGCAAAAACAGCTTCCCTTCCCCATGTTTAGATATTATTTTAGTGTGTTGCATTTTATACTTTGTTTTTAACAGCTTTAACCTGCCCTAAGACCTTCAGATAAAGGGTGGGATGGAAGGACAGACGGACGGACAACTGTCCTAAGAATTTAGGAGCTCTGGCAGATCTGACCAATGGCTTCTTCCTCCATTGGTTAATGGATACATACATGTGCCATCTAACCACTTTCCTCAAGAACAAGACAACCTCTTCATTATGGCTGTTAACCAGATACAAATACGTTAAAATAAAACCAAATCCCAAAGCAGTCTAGCCATTTCCTATTTTTAGTGGAGCCAATGTAAAAAAAATCATATCTACTCCAATGTTTTTCCTCCCACTGTGTAAACCATACCCACTCTATCAATGGCTTTCTTCTTGTATTTTGAGACTAAAAACATTTAACTATGGACAATGACAGAGGAAGGAAGACATAAGCAGCTAAAAGGCCAAGAGGGGAAATGAATGACTCTGTGGAGTATCTGCAGAGAGATCAGCAGGTCTGAAACAGTGGCCTAAATAAAATCAGGAAAGTAGCATTTAGTTAGCTATAAATGGAGCAGGGTTGCCTTACAGATGCAAATCTCTTTACTTAGGCGAAAGAGGTGTCGGTGGAGAGAAAGAGAAGAGAATGTTGGTAGGAAATGCCAAGTCTCTCTCTGAAGATGTAGCCTAATTTCACTCCCTCCTCCTCAGTCTGTATAACAGAAATGGCAAGGTGCCAGCATGTGTGTCAAGGCAACTTCCTAAGAGAAGAAATTCCTAAGCTACACCTAAGTAAAGTGACTCAGGTGCCAGGAATCTTTCAAGCTATTTAGTATAGAGTCCCACCCATCTGAGCTACAGCAGCACACCTATGCACAAAACCTGAAATATTTTCACCCTTCTGCCACCCTTCTCCCTAGCAAGTAACCCTGAACAAATATTAAGACTCGTGTCATAGCAACTGAAGGTCATGACCTTGATGCATGCAAAGAGGCAGCGAGTCATACAGAGAGCTCCTTGGTTCTTACAACTATGCACAAACCAAGGCCAACTTGTCTAGGGACTTAATGAAAAGTGGCATATTTTGGAACTGAGGCACTACCTGAGCCAGAAGCAGAGCTATCCATTTAGTCCATCTTTTTAGTCTTACTATATTTTGTGAGCATGGATATTTTTGGTTTACCCAATAATACTGACTACCAAGAAAGCTACACGGCCTTTGAAACTGTTATTCATGTTAGCAAAACAAAGGTGTTATGCCCAGCTGACTATGGACCCAGAAAGTCCATTCTTAGGGTGCACTGCTTCCATTGTTTATGGATGTGCCAGGGCTGACAGGGATTCCTCTGCCATTACCTGGAGAAGAAGATGAGAAGGAGGACAGCACACCAGAGAGCTATGCAGAAGTAGAAGAACAGTACAGGGTAGGTCATTGTGATATGCCGGCAGCTGTTCCAGCCAACTACAGAAAATTTAAATGCTGGGCTTCTCAAGCTCACAGACTCTTAGCAATGAGCATCAATGGGAAAGAAGAAAGTCTAACAATCAGAATGACCACAGAAAAGTTATGCCATCTATTGCAGGATCTATGTGAGCCCAAAGTTCACTGCACAAGGAAAGCAAAAACTAGCTTATGTGTTCGAGGCACTTGACACGCAATATACTTTAGGTACATATGCTTTTTCTTTCTCCAACAGGGGGCCACAAAGCTCTGCCTTGCCCTATTCCTTCAGGAATCCTTTCCTTTAGCCTTTTATCCTTTTTCCCCCAAGAGCACCATAACGTTTTTTGGCAAGTTGAGATGTGTCAAAGTTTTAAATAAACCAATGTGTTCATATACTAATAGGAGAGAGCTCTATTAATCAGGAAGTGGATTGACTTGAGGCCTGCCAAATCCCACTTATTCCCAGTGTTGCTCACTTCCTTCCTTTGACTTTTAACCTCTTCCCCTCCCCCTCCCAAACAATCTGATCTATTTGTTTTTGAAACAAATCAGATACTTGCACTAGATTTAATACTTGTGAAGTCAAAGGTTTCCTCTTGCCTCTGCTGCTGCTCCACACTCACGAGCAGGAATTTCATGCTCCAGAAAGTCCTCCAAAAGGATCACACATCTTTTCTTGCACAGTACCAGAGAGATACCCACAAAGGTCTTTAAAAAGCACTTCTTGCATACACAGAATGATTGAAAGAGAAGGCCAGGACGTTTGTGGCTGCCAATGATGGAATGACCTTCAGGCCATCTCTGGCTCACTCAATTTACCTTGTGTGAACCTACCCCTAGATTAATCACAGCTTAGTTTTAATCAGATGTCAAACTTCAAGTAATCTTAAACTGCTTCCTGAATTCAGTTCTGGAGTTGCATGCTTCAGCAAAGCTGACCAGAAACAGCTGGTTGTAATGAAGGTCCACCACTACTGTTTTTTAACCCAACACATAAAGGATTGTTCAGTACGAGCTATACCAATGCAACTATAATCTGGTATGGTATAGTACTACACTTTTGAGTTTCTGAAATCCATGGTAACGTGGTTTATTTTAATCCCACAACTGTTTTTCAGGCTGACAGTCATTTCAGTTGCACTGAAAAACCACAGCATGAAAGAGCATCCTCTTTTCTTTGAATATGGTAGTCTCTTGAGCTCTATCAACAGAAACAAATCTTTGTGAAAACTGAGGAAGTTATAGCTTAGCAGATTTTGGCATTATTCTGAATACAGGAGCTATACTGAAACATGCATCAGCTTCTGAATTTTTGGTAGAAATTCATGTGATTTTTCAGTAAGAGCGGGCAGGGGAAACATGAATTTTGACAGAAGGGTCAGATATGCTCCTAAAGCTATCTCCAGAAGCAAGAAGAAGCTGTTCATATGAACCAGATGTCTAGTGTCTCCCTAGCAGCCTCTTATACCAAATAAGCCTGGAATGCCAGCTGTTGATCTAAATAGTTGTATGAATGTATTATTATATTCATCCCTATCATGACTGTGTACGATACCTGGATGAGAGGTAAGGAGGCAAAGGATCTACCTAGGGGGCAGCATGCATACAGCTGGAGTGCATGAAAATTAACAAAACAAAATACCATTTTGGTAGGACAAAATGAGCACTCTATAATGGGGCGCGGCAACTTTCAAACTTCATATTTGGCACAAAGATACTTTGTCCCAGTTCTACTGCAATCCAAATTGCACCCCGTGAGGTTTAGTATATTAAATGAGCCAGGTATATAGTCATAGCTAAATATTTCAGCCACAATAATTTCTGTCCCTCAGCTCTTCCCAGCCCATGCTACATAATTCCCCTCAAACCATTCCCCTCATTAAATAGTTTCACTTACATAACCTTCCCAGTGACTAGAGGAAATGCACACTTATTAAACAAAGCCACATGCAAACCCCACTTGAGAAGCATGTAAGAACATTATATAGCCAGCATCCTACATTCTCGCAATCTTGCCTCAGAGCAAAAACCGCAATCCCCTGGCCCTTTAAACTTCTGTGGCTAATGGAAGGCTATGCATCATCTCTTTGATTTCTTCATGGAAGAAAAAGCAACCCACTTAGATTCTTCCCTCTACATTAAAAGGAAAACACAAAAGGACACAGAACTAGCATTTTTCTCTACAGGCTGTGTTTACAGAGATAAAGAGCTCCTTCGGGGTACGACGACAACAACTTTGGCATTGCTGTTCTGTGCAGATGTCATTCATCTGCACATGTCTGTGAAGTACAGACTTGCAACAAAATGGGAGTGCACTATTTGAATATCAGATTTGCATAGGGTCTGGAAAGACTTTAGAGTCCTAATAGCTTCCATTTTGCTGAAATTCCCTAAATAATGCACTCAGCACTGAACAAACTAGAGGGTTCATTGGAGCCAGAAGGCAACATATAATACAGTCTGCATATTGACTGAGAATGATGGAGCGTGAGCTTTTGAAACAGAGCAGTGAGGAAAGAATTAAAATGTGGGTGTCTGCTTCACGGGGATTAGAAAGGCTGCAGTGAGATCTCCAAAGAAACCCAAACAAACCCTCATTATGCTGACAAGATCTTACTTGAAACAGCAACAAACACATAAATGCCTAGCTGTTCAAGACATGTGTGAAATAGCCGCATCTTGATAAGACAGCCATAGTTCTAGAGAACTGCAACTCAGTAAAAATCGGTAGCAGGAACGTATTAGAGCCTGGTATTGGCCTGGCATTAGTCTCACTGATAGTCCACAGATGGAAGTGACTCAGGCCGCGTCTCCATGGTCTCTTTTTACTTCCTTCTGGTGTCTGATTTTAAAAATGCGGATTGTAATTCGAAATAAAGCATCCCCATGTGGTTTGGGGCAACGCGGATTTAAAATGTACTTTCTTGTCTCCGTGCAAACTGCTTTTTGTGAGCCCGCACCTTTTTCTCCTCACCCTCACCCCCACCCGCTGCATAGATGAAAGGCAAAAACCTCAACTGAACCTCCAGAACACA
>MTQE01002208.1:32809431-32874410 GCA_014337955.1 Aspidoscelis marmoratus
CAACATAGTTACAAGCAAAACTGAAAGCAGGCTCCCTTTGGCTGTCAAATACAGCTGCCTGCATTCACCTAATAGCAGCTGATTAGCGCAAAACCAGACCTGCGAAGTGAAACTTAGTTTCCCTTCAGAGGCTGCATTATTAGGAGAGGGAGAGAGATTTGCTTGCTGAGAAACAATCTCCGTGGTAATGATAATTAGTATCACCTTTCCCTGTTAGCAAGCACAAAATCTCTCTCCTCCTCTGAAGTGAAACAATGTGACAGTTCGGAGCTCTGCTTGCAGGCTAAAAGAGCGGAATGTAGGCAGCTGATTCTGACAGCCAATTCTTCTGCAGAGATCAAAAATGCCAAAAAATTCAGTGGAATATGGGAGAAAATGTGGAGAAAACATCTCCATGCTCCCAGGAAAACCCGCAGCTTCCCTAAAGTGCAGAGGTAGTCTTGTTTAAAGGGGAGGGGGGTTTCTGCCGCCGATTTTCCTCCTTTGTGCCTCTGGAAGCCTGGAGTAAAGCTCTGCATGCAGACGCTCAGAAGCAAAAGAAGCTTTTTAACGGATTTTTCTTTGCATGTAGATGGGGCCACAGTGAATCAAAAAGGTTGTCTTGACATCTAAACATTCCATGGGATTAAAGAGTGTCCATCTCCACAAAGCAGGAATATCCAAGACTTTAGCCACATAGAGACAGCTTCACTGAATCTGAGTGCAGACAATATAGAGATACTATGTGGCAGGGGCTCTTGAGTCCATAAAGCGAAGATACATGCTGTTTTAAGAGGGACATTTCTGAATTGTTTGTTGCTGCTGGAGGCTCAAGTGGCAGCACTGGCCAGGAAGCCCTTTCTGGTCTGAAATAACTTGGCTACAGTGTATGATTCATATTTTGATAATACTGAGCCTGGAATGCTCTCTGTGTTGGACTACCCCTGAAGGTGGCTCAGAAGCTACAACCATGGTAGAATGCAGCACTAAGGCTGATGCTGGGCACACTCAGGTGGGTGCACATCACACTGGTCTAAAAGGAACTGGACTGGTTACCAATTTGCTATCAAAATGGAAGTTGGACCAAGTCTACGTCAAGGCTTTAACACCAACTTATGAAGCCCTAAACAACCTGAATCTGAAATATCTAAAGGAGCATTTCTTGCCATTGAGACCTGCCTTTCAGTTAAGATCTGTAGAAGAGACCCTCTCGGTGGTTCCTCTCCTATCAGAAGTTAAAGATACAGATCTTTCTCTGTGGCAGCCCCCAGGTTGTGGAGTGACGTCTCATCTGTAGCTCTATCACTGTACACTTTCAGCTTATGGTAAAAATTCATCTTTTTACTGTAGCCTTTAGCTAAGAAGATAGAATGCCATTAATTAAAGCTACAGCTAATTCTGTTTTTTATATTGGCTTAATGTAACATTCAGTGAAACCACAGAGTATAGGGTAGGATAGAAATGCAAATAAATAAGCAAATAAGCACATATCATGGTGGTTCTGCAGTTCCCAGGAACAGTCACATCTACCTTTGATTAAGCACTAATTTTAAGCAAGTACTAAAAGAGAAAGAGGAAGAGAGTTTCCCTCACGGAACTTGGCAAGAATAAAGTCTGAGTATCAATAATGGGAATGAAGAAGAATACAGGACAAGTCTTTCACTAGTAAAATGTGTCTTGCTAATGGGATGGAAATATTCAAGCTCTTCAGCTATCACATAAAATCTTGGCTTTTTAAAACAAAGCTGGAGTTTTCCCACTGCAACTCAAAAGACTCTGTGCAGATTCCCTTGAGCTATGCTGGGTTAGGCTTCCAGAAACTTTTGGTTTCATTTGGTTTTTGGGCCCTCAGAAGTTCCCAGATTCTGATCCAAAGTTGTATCAAAGAGGAGTTGCACCAAACCAAACCAAAGAGTTGCACTGTCTTGACACTTTGAAGAAAGTTCAGCCTTCTTAAGAGCCAGGAGAAGCCCAACATGGTGTCTGGTCTGTCCACCAGCCCCACCTGGATGCCAGCACTATGTCACTGCTTTAAGCACATCTGGTAAGTCCCTTACCTAAAGATAAGTATCAAGTTGTTTAGGAAGGCAATTAGAACACCTATTTCCTCTCCCAAACACTAAAGAAGTAGTTATGGAAGGATTAAAGAAGGACTGACTTGGATTGTTTAAAGTTTACTTACAAACCTTAAATTAATTTGTAAAACAGTCTTACTATTAGACTACATTTAGCATTTTCCCATTCCTGTAAAATGCATTTTCATTTCAGACATTCTAACATCAGAGGCAAGGAAGTCAACAAATTAAAAACATCGATCAATTACTGGGATTAAGTTCCCACTCGTTCAGTCTAGATGATCTATTAAAAAGTTCCCAAAGTTGCTTAAGTTTTGCCAGCTGCATCCAAACTTACTTCAAAACAGTGCAGCTTTCTTCTGCCTGCATTAGCAGCAGCACAACATTCGTGTCCCCGCTGTGAGCAATGGCACATCCCATCGGACCTACGGGAAGTCAGGACAACCAGAAGCGACTGTGTTATCCCTGCACAGCTTCCGATCATCAGGTCTGACAGATGGGAAGCACCTTTGCAGGGATGGCAAAGTATACCACAAGTCTGGACACAGCCTAAAGTTAGGTTAACAGTCACCAAGGAGACCCTCTAAAGCTGATCTTAGGCTCCATGTGGACTCATGACATCACAATCTACTCTCACTTTGACCCTCCTGTATAAGCCCTGGAGTGCCGCGTGACTGCATGTAACAAAAATTTCCTTAGATGTTTGGGAAACGTTTAGGCTTAATGGCAGAGTATCATCTGGCATAATGCAAATGTCCCAAAAGCCAGTGCTCAGATACATTCTTCTCTATCAAGGCTTATTTGGAACAAACCATAATTTTGCCAGTTCAATCTTCATTACAAAACATTATTCACCTTTTTGGGCAAATCATAGTCCATAATGAATAATAACTAGAAGTTATATACAAGATGTGAAAAAAAGAAAGAAGGCAATATGCAGGCTTGGCATATAAGTACATATTTTAAGATCTTAAAAGTATTCTGATTATTCAAAACAAAACAAACATTGAGATACATAGAAGTAAACAGAAATAAAAATCCATGTGTTTATAGCCCATCATCTCAAGAAATTGATTTTTTAGCATCCAGCTTGTTGACATTTGTATCTGTATCTCCTTGTTGTCACTCGTGCTACTTAATTTAATTCTGTTGAAACTCCAAACTAGTGAGTGTTTTGCTACAATTAATACTTAACAGTGTTGTACCTTGAATACCTGCATACTGGGCTCTACACAATAGGCAGTGTCAGGCTTTGGAGCCCTGAAGACCTGGACCCTCTGCTCTTTTCTCAAGGCAGCAAAACCCTCAAGAGTCTCCCTAAACTCTCTATTGACAACATAGGCATCAATACATTTATCATCTTAAATATATGACGACTCCAAGAGTAAAAAGTAGCCACATTCCATGCAAGCTGCAGTTTGGCACGGGCATCCATGACAGTGTCGTTTTTCTGAGTCTTCCAGTTCTAGCAAAAACATCCAATTGCGTGGCTTACCCAGTTCCTTCGATCCTTGGCTCTCACTGGCCAATTCACCCATTTTAACCAAGGCATCAAAGTATCCTTTTGCTGCATATGTCACGCCTAGAAATTGAAACACAAAGAGATTAATACCATGCATTTTTATTTTTATTATTTGCTTGGCTGCCCTTTCAAGTATAGAAATGCCCACTCTCTGAATGTTACTGCTGTTACCAAATCCTAATTCCTTACCAGACAATGGAAGGCTAAAATAGATTTAGAGCAGAACTAAGTATAAAGAAAGGGCAGATTAGTTTCCCACAGTGCCTTGAAAAGGCCCATCAAAAGAATTTAAGGAAATAATATAAAATAACATTCTTCTAATAGCAAATATCCCAAACAAACTGTATCAGACTATTTCTATAGTATTTAACTGCACACAAAGCTTAGCACTTGTGGTGTTTAGTATAGGCTAGACTTTTATCATGAAATTCAGTACTTGCTTATAATTGCATTTTACATTTTTAAAAATAAACATTTTACTTTACACAACAAAAAGAAATGTACAGCTACATACAACTAAAATCAACAGCAGTATATCAAGAGATCTGGAAACACATTTTCAGGAGATGCCAAAATCTGTGTTTCTCAACTGCACAGTCCAATGTATTGGCTTCTGTGTGTTTTTAAAATGAGTTAGAATTGTTCCAGTAGGAGAGAAAGCATTTGTCCCAGACTTCTAATTCCTTCCAATGTTGTGCCACATCCAGTAGCTGTTTCCAAATCGTTTAGAAACTGTTCTTAATATTCAGTCCTTTCATTTGATTTATCTGATGGGATATAGATTCCATTGCCATTATTTTTCCAAGTCCTGTATATCAGGTTTGTTGATATACTTCCAGTGTTGTCATCTTAGCAACTGAAATATTTTGCATTGTTCTAACCAATTCCCTTGAGACAGAGGTTACTGAAATCAGTTTGGACACTAACCACTTCTGCAGCTATCTTACCGAATGTGAGACTCATTACAGGTGGAATTGCTTTACTAGAGAGGTTCTGCACCCTGAATGGCTTCAATTTTTTCAATTCTTTGATACTGACACCTGAATGAAGCCTCTATAGAACAGCATGTCTGGCTGTACAAACAGAGCCAGCAAGGTTGTAGGTTTTCTGCATAAATCCATAACCTGAGACAAGACAGAGTGACTTAAGGGATGGGTCTCCTACCAATTCACTCCTTTATCCCCCCTCCCCTTGCAAAAGGGTGAGAAGATTATTCTATTTTAGATGAAATAAACTAGTTGAAATTAGGTGTGAGAAGTATGCAGGGATCTGAAACGGAAAGGCTAAACTATCATGTCAAACACAGATGACACTTTGAAGATGACAAACACCTTGAAGTCATACGATTGTGTGAAGATCTGGAACTATGTAATTTAGCTTGCTCTGGATATTGTCCTGCCCACAGAGGAAGGGAGGGTAGGGTTATGTTTTAAATATATTTTAGGTGACTGTATATATTTTATCTTTCTATTATTGTGACCCGCCCTGGGACTTTCAGGTGAAGGGCAGGATATAAATACTTAAATAAAATAAATTAAGTCAACTCCAAGCTGTAAGTCAGTATTTCTGAGATTGATTTTCACATAGTTCATACATCTTCTCTTAAGTTGATCTGTTCAGCAACAGTCTGTCAGTTTAACAACAGGGATGTCAAGACACCTTTCAGAAACTAAGAATAATGTTGTCTTATTCAGTCACTAAATCAGATTACAAATTGTAAGGTAAGTAGTGAGTTTCTGGACTGAATGAGTAATCTACGTACTTCACATTCCCCACACTATCAGCTATGTTGGAAGGCCAACAAGCCATACGGAAACACAGATTACACTATCAAGAACAGAAAAAACAAGCGCTGAAGCTAAACATCTGAAAAACATGAGAATTAACAACAAGGAACATTTGGCTTGAATGTTAAGATATAAACCAAATCCAATAAAATTGAAGTTCAGGAAGTGAAAGACGATATTAAAACACATCACTCCAATAGCAGCTCTGACCAGATGCTAGCACAGAAGAATCTACCTCATGGTTTGTTTCACTTAGTTACTGAGCAGAGGAGGATGGATAAAAGAAAAGAAGCTTCTCTGTATGAGATTCAGATCAAGCTATATAAACTACATATGATAAAATGAAGGCAAGATATACATCAAATGCTTAGCTAACTGGCTATGTGTCCAGTGCTGTCTCACTGTTCTTGCCTGAAGGCTCCTAGGAAGGGAAATAAAACAGACATCTGCGGACTGGAAAAGAAGAAAATGGACACTTCCAGGCTAGAAAAGAAACAAGGTTTTGGAGCCCAAGAAAAGTTACCTAGGAGAAGATATGGAGGGCTGCGGGCTGCGAGGATGGGGAAGACAAGGAGGAAGGCATGAGTGACTGCATGCTGTTGTGTTCAGGTGAAGGAAAAAGCCCAAACAGGTTAATTTGCTATAGGGAGGTTTGTAAGCTCTGGAGCTCGGGAAGAGAGGAGCAAATTGGGGGGGGGGGCGGTTAGGAGGAACACACACCCAGATTAACAAGTGGCCTTATAACAGATTGATGAGTAGTGGACATTTCAGAAAATCCAACTAGAAATATTCCAGGACAAGGTACAATATGGATAGTCCTGAGAATAAGATACAAAACCTGAATTCTATATCAGAATATATCATTTCAAGAATCTTAGTTTTAAATGTATAGATGGAGAACAAGACAAAGTATTGAGAAGCCCTGCTCTGTATCAAACTGCCCTAATGATGGAGTGGTGTGGGCCTTGCATTGTTTCTTCTTCCCAGGTTTTAGACACATTAACAAGGAAGTTAAAAATGAAATTGCTGTTCTTTCCTTTGTTCAAACTACGTGACTGTCAACAGGAGAGGTGGCAAGGAAAGGAAACAAAGAAAGTTGCCTTCAATAGGAAGACAATGAATACACAGCTCTAACACTCTGGCATAATTCTTCATTAAAGAAAGTATCGTATTCCTTGAATGCAAACATCTTGGAAGCAAAAGGCTACCTGATTTGGAGCAGATTGTTTAGATTACAGGTTTTCTATTTTCTCAGGCAACTTCTAGATATTACATTTGTAGTGGCTCATGCCTAATGATGGACATAGAAGCATACATGATGCACACTCTTAACAAGTCCTGAGCAGGTTTCTGACTAGTACCTGTAAATGCAGGAAATGAAACAAGGAAAGGAAGGTTTGAGAAGGCTCACCTTCTCTCTCGTGGCTAGGACACCTTGGACAACCACATGGCAGTATACAGTTCTCTCACAACCAGAAACACTGACAAGTGGGCAGGAAAAGAATGTAGGAACAGAATACATCTTCATTTTAAGCTGCCATAGGATGCTGACAGCCCTCCACATGGGGAGACATAACTGCAGGATGGAGGGAAGGTTCTCCTCCTTAAAATAATAGTCAAAGAAACGAGATGAGGGATAACGACACTTGATTACATTTCTCTATAAAATCTCAAAGAGCCTTTTTAACCAACCATCTATCAGTAACTTCCAAATGCCACTCGTGATTGTAACTTGATTATTAACATTCCAACTGCACGCACTCACCCACCCACCCCAAAAGCAAGCAAGGAGGGGGATGGTTCTCTTAATCACAAGAAGTCATTTTACCAAATTAGCACACTTGGTCCCTTGTGTTCTAGCAAGTTTTACCAGATTAAAATGCTTGCATTTCTTAAGGATACAGATTTGGCGATAAGACAGAGAAGAAAGAAAATGCCCCTTAAGATTAGAGGTGTAACAGACCTGCAGATAGCAAGTCTGGGGAGAAAAAACAAGACTGTCTAAAGTAAATCAGGCGATTTGGCTGGAGCTCTATTTACATAATGTGTGCTTTCATTAGCTGTGGCACTACAGACAGAAATAACTAAACATGGAAAAGGTATACTTTTATTTTTCTTGACACATTTACATTTCACTGAGTTCAGCAGGTCTTTCCACTAAATGTATAGAGTTATCCTTTGCGTGATACTGTGGTTCTGTTCTGGGGAACCACTATATTATACAAAATCACTTCAGGGAAGCTGGCACAATTGCCAGTTCCCCTAATGCCCACTTTTTCAATATTAGCAATTTACTTCTATGGCACAGTTTGGCAAACCGCAGTGGCTTACAAGACTGTGTTATGGAAGTTATTGCACATTTTGCTGCCTGCATGCAAGCAAAGCCACAACCAACAAAACCTCACAGTGAAGGACAATTTTTCCTGCAGATGGGGTTAGCAGACTAATTCACAGACCTCTCCTTAACAATGACAAGAGTCAGATCCGACAAAGGGAAATATTTCTTCACCCAGAGGTTCATCAGTTTATGGAATTTGCTGCCAGAAGAGGTGGTGACAGCTACCAGTCTAGATGGCTTTAAGGTAGGGTTAGACAAATTTATGGACGACAGATGTATCAATGGCTACTAGAATGAATGCCTAGGTGCATCTTTCAGGCTGGGTGGGGGGAATGGGGCACTTCTAAGGCCATTTGCTGGGATTCTAGAGTGGGAATAGGTTTGTCCTTGTCTCTGCTTGAGATGCCCATGAGCATTTGGTGGGCCACTGTGTGAGACAGGATGCTGGACTAGATGGGCTATGGCCTGATCCAGCAAGGCTTCTCTTATGTTCTTATGACCTAGTTAGACTATCTTAAACA
Source organism: Aspidoscelis marmoratus (assembly GCA_014337955.1). Classification (NCBI taxonomy): domain Eukaryota; kingdom Metazoa; phylum Chordata; class Lepidosauria; order Squamata; family Teiidae; genus Aspidoscelis; species Aspidoscelis marmoratus. Next base: position 32,817,654 of record MTQE01002208.1, read on the forward strand.
AACCCACACTGCTGGGTTTTTTTGAAAATCTATTATTCCTTCCTTTGTTGCTGAGGGTTTTTTTTAAAGAGGATTGTTGTTATTATAATTATTTTAATTACAGACCCATACACAAAGCCAGGGGTACAGCATCTCTGAGCAAACCTAGCTTTTTGCCATGGTTCCAGGAGACAAAGAGAGATCCTTTTTGGAGTGTGTCTGTGTCTCTTGCTCCCCACCCCCCGCCCAAAAGCTCTTCCCTCTCCTTCTGGCCTGACTTTCAGGATGACTTCCCCATTGGCCCCTTCGTCTGCCCTCCGCTTAGACAGGGACCCAGCAAGGCCTTCTCAGACCTCAATCTGGCAGGCCCTGCTCCCAGCACATCTACCGATTCCAGCAACAGCTGCAGCCACAACTGTTGAAGAGATCTGTCTGGGTAACTGTGCTCCAAGGCTTTGGGCTATTAACAGAAAAAACACACCTTTTCGACTCCATGCTGTATACATTTTGGGGGCACTGCTGGCTCTGGGGTGCATGCAATTGTGAAGAAACTAAAAGGCTCTCAGCTACTGTTCACCTATTTGCTTACCTTAGGGTTCCTCCAGACAGGGACAGAAGCAGTGAAGTCCCTTTGCTGCTTCCATTACCTGAAGTGTCTATCCGCCCCCGCCCCCCCCACACACACACGCATTAAAAAGATGCTGAAACCATTCCATGGGGATGTTGAATCTTCCAATCCACCAGCCTGGTGGACTAGAAGACCCTGCACAGGGAGATGACCATCTCTGGAGGCATCCTGAATCTCAGGTATCTTTCACATCTTTCTAGGGTCCCTGGCTTGTATCTTTCTCTGTCCCATGTTTTGCAAATACTCCTATTATCATGCTACGGATAAATGCTTGATTATATAGAACACCAAAATCATTCTGTATTATAAGGTATTTATTTATTTGTATTTTTACCCGCCCTACATCCAAAGGTCTCTAATTGGGTTATGCAGTAAAAGCAAAAGGGGGGGAGGGGAAGCATTTTCTTCAGCCAAAGGCCAGGGTGAATAGGTGCATTTTTACCAGTCTTCTAAATGTAGCAAAGGTGCCTGGCCACCTCAGAGGAAAGCTATTCCACGCCCTGGGGGCCAACATCGACAAAGCCCTATCCCGGGTTCCCACCCCTGTTACCACTTTAGGCAGTAGTACAAGCAGGAGAGGTTCACCAGCTAATTGTAAGGCAAGGGGCGGAAGTAAATATAGAAGAAAGTGTTTCTTTAGATATTTCACGTTTCCCATTTTCACTCATGAACCTTATTAAAACCTTTTTTTTTTCAGTGAGAAAACCCAACTTATATACTGCTTGGATTGACTACAAGAATGCACTTGATCTGCTACCAAATAATTGGATCTTAAAATATTTAGAGAGGTCAGAAGTTGGGGACAAAATCAAAACATTTATTAAGAAGGTCATGAGAGTATGTAAATCTGAACGACAGTTAATGGTGAGGAGATGGACCGGATCACACCTGGATGGCCCATTCTCAATATTACTAGTTAATTTATCTGTGATTTATTATACCTGTGATGAGGTCAAGGATTTCAAACTTCCCAGATACTACTAAAAGTCTTGCATGATTTTTTACATGGATGAGTTGAAACTGAATGGGAAGTCAGCACATGAAGTCAAGCTACTGATTAATACAATTCAAATGTATATTAAGAATACCGCAGTGGACTTTGGATTGGACAAATGTGCAACCATGGTCATTAATCAAGGAAACATGAGAAAATCAGAAGGAATTTGCCAGCTGAATGGAAAAGGCATAACGAGCCTCATCCTACAGGAAAGTTACTAGTACACAGGTATATTTCAAGCAGACAACATTGTGAACAAGTTAAAATTAAAGGCCTCAAGTAATACATCTGAAGAAAAATGTTAAAATCCAAACTGAGGCCATAAATATCTGGGTTGTCCTTATTCTTAGATACACTGTGGAAATGTCAGACTGGATCCAACCATAGGTAGATACATTGGACCAGAAGACAAGAAAGCCATAAATCACACCCTGAATCCCTTTAGCTGTATCTTGTCCAAAGTGAAGATGCTCAGACATGTGGAGGAATTAAGAGAATCTGCAAAATACATCAGAGACAACCAAGAAGAACTCTTAGGGGGCAGTTATTATATAAAGCCTACTAAAAACCGGTGAAACTAAAGAGGTCTACAGAAAGAAGAAGCTGAAGACCCAAAGCGAAATGGAAAACAACATCCTTTATGGCCATCCAGCAGAAAGGCGGCTTCAATAAAATCTGACAATGGCTTAGAAAAGGAACACTGAAGAACAAGAACAAAGGACTCATATCTGCAGAACCAGAGCTAGTCCTTCATATAAATGTACTGCATACTCCTTGGCAGTGCCCAGACATAACAAAAAGAGCTCCTCGGAGAGACAATGTGTGGCCCCTCATGTTCCCAACCCTTCTCTAGTCCATCTTTTCTAGCATAGATTGTTCGGGGGGGGAGGAGCAAACTCATGTGTGCACAATCCCATCTCTGAGACTTCTCAGATTTTTTTTTCTTTTCTGTGCCAAAGAATGAAAAATTACTTAATAATAGCAGAGGCTGTTTGTTCAGAGGCTAAGGAAACAGTGGAAAATTTAACCTACAGCTACAATAAAACAGCCCAAACCAAAAGCAGAAGAAAGTGGAGTTCATTGGAACACCAGTAAGTTTTATAATTTACTAAAAAGCAAATCAGTGAAACCACAAGAATGGAAAATTAACAGAAATAATAGGCCAAAAAACTGTGGGACCTCCAACAACAAACTGATAAGCACCTTGTACATAATACTCCTGGTATTTATGTGGTTGAGAGAAGCTGTATATGGGTTATTAATCTGGGGGTTCCTTGAGACAATAAAGTTGCGGGAAAACAGGTGGAAAAGTTGACAGATATTTAGGACCTGCAAACTGAAACTGAGCATCTATTGCAAAGGGAAGTGATGGTTGTGCCAACAGTAATTGGTGCCCATAGCGACACTGGAGTTACAGTTTGACACCCTGGGCATTAATAGTCTCTATTTACTAGTTACAAAAGGCAACACTGCTGGGTGCAGCACACATTCTGCACTGACACCTTTCATTACCCTAGGTCCTAAGGAAGGAGCTGACTGTCAGATTACCAAGCCATAAACATCTACTAGATGATGACAAGATAATAACAACTTGAGACTAAAAGTTGACATGGTACAACTCTGGCAAAAGAAAGTGAAATTAGTTTCAACAGGGAATGGTTTCAACAGGATATGTAGAAACATTCTGGCTTGCTAGGAACTGACAGAACTTCTCTTCATCAATTGCAGAAAATGAAATTACCCATATATTCTGGCGTATAAGACGACTGGGCGTATAAGACAACCCCAACTTTTCCAGTTAAATTATAGAGTTTGGGATATACTCACCATATAAGAAGACGGCCCCCGACTTTTGAGAAGATTTTCCTGGGTTAAAAATAGTCTTATATGCCGGAATATACTGTATTTGGAACTGCTCATATTTTAAGATACCTCTGATTATCTCAGGTTCTTGAGAAGGATCTGATAATGAAAAGTATAGCTCGAATGTATAACTCAACAATAGAAGCACATGAGGTGGAAAGCAGACTTTAAGGCCATTTCCACATTTGGCTGGACCAGGATAGGATGCCCTGCTCAGGGCTGCGTCCAGACATCTGTTACTTATTCCACTACATTTGGATACTCTGGGATAAAACTTGGATATTCAGTAATATCTATGCTTTACTTCAGAATATCCAAATATAGTGGAACAAGAAAGTGACATATGGATGCAGCCCAGGATAAGCAACCCATCCCATCCCAGGATGGGTTCCAGACAGCCTGTCCCTTCGTAGGCCTGAGCACCAGTTCTGAAGGTCCCATTTGCCCTTGAAGCCTTCTTGATCTTGTCTAAAGACATCATCATCGTCTTCTTTTCATGATTATTCTTCCCCATTAACCTTCACACTTTCCAATTTTGTCTGCTCTGGCACTCAGGAAGACAAGATATAGGGTGTTTTTCCACTGTCACTTGAAGTACCCATTAAGTACCCATTAATGGGTACAAAAATGCCATTTTGTACCCATTAATGGGTACTTAATGGGTACTTTTAGTAACAGTGGAAAAACACCCCATCTCCCACCTCCATTTCTCCAATGTCAATTGTAAACTCATCAAATTTAGTATATGGTTTGATTTTTTTTTAAAACTGCATTGTTTCTCTGCCAGAACTCTTCGACTTCTTCTGGATGGATGTGGAATAAATGGAATAATGTTAGGAAAGGAGGAGAGTCCTTGTGCATCCGTAGAGTTTGCTTCCCTCGTTAAGTAGCTACAGCCTGCCAATATTTCACAAGGCATGAATTTCAAGCAGACTTACTCCTAGTTCTTCCTTTTCTAATGCACTGGCTAAAAATTGTACTTGACCCGAGGGTCACTTAAAACAAGCTGTTAGTGAGTTACAGAATGAGCTGCACTTAGTTAAAGCATTTTCTTTTTTCAGTCAAAAGACAGATTCAAAAGAACGACTTATCCAAAGAAGTTATTATTTTTATTTATTTACAGGAGGAAAAACAAAAACATTAGTGAAGGCTGCAGCACTTAAAACAAGCAGGCCAAGTTAGCAAGCGAAGTCCCAGGGGATCCTGAGGCTATCTAAAAAGAAGATTTCAGGGAAAGTTTTCCCTGGGGCTTCATCTAGGTTCAGGAACCAGCAAGTATGAAAGGAACAGAAGCAATTAAGCTTTGCTTGCTAGCCCACGTCCTTAGGGTGGTGGGGGTAGAACCAAAGTCACTCACCTGCCCTACAGAACTGAAAGCTGAACAATAGAATAACAGGAAAGAATCAGGAAAGTAATGTGTTCAGCTGACCTTTCATCTGGTCAGAGCCAAGCAAACAGCCTGACATTGCTACAACCTTTTATATTCCCATCTCGGGCCAGCTGAACCAGCAAGTGCAGTTCCGTCTAGTAAACTCAGGAAAATAGAGCTATTAAGATCACAAAGGCAGCTAAGAATCTGCTACTTTCTCCTTGGCAGTGCATTCCAGGGAGGGGGAAAGCATCCTTTATCAAGAGACTGACATCTCACAACCCTTGGCTCAAGATTCAAGTGCACACATTCAACTTCATTGAAGAAGAAAGCAGGATTAGCTTTGTAGCAATCCCTAATACATAACAGATGTCAAACCCAGGCCCACAGGCCAGATTTGGCCCACAGTGTAATTATATTTGGCCCATGAAAAAAATACCAAATGTCTACTAGAACTGGCCAGCCAGTAGACAGTGCATGCACTACTAACACTACAAATCCCAGAATGCTCTGCTGGTGCACTGGCCTGTCAATCATTACCCACAAGCACCCCCTCCCCCACTGACATTTATTAGCAACCTCATGCTACTGGTCACATTGGGCCACCCTTCCCAAAAATGGCCAAATGAAAGGGGTAATGCAGAAGTTTCCTAGAAAAGTGAATGTCACAGATGTATCTTTTGACATTTGATTTCATATGTGTTTATAGCATTAAGCTTTGGTTGTTCCAGATTCAATGTTTAAGCAAAACTTGTTTATTGCCCTATGAAAAGGTTCATCATTATATCTGATGAGAAGGAAAAACTTCCTCAATTGTAGACATTTTTTCAATAAATATCAAGGTTGGCCCACAACTTTGTCCACGTTTTTAGTTTTGCCCCTCTGTGCATTCGAGTTTAACAGCCCTGTAATGCATGAAGGCTGCTCCAGGCTTATTTGAGCTCATACACAGCAACAACACAGACATCAAAACAGCAGACTAAAAGGAAGCCCCTCCGGACTCAACCGGGCTATACATGTTGTAGCAAATCCTCAAGATGCACCCCGTAGATTAATTTTATTAAGAAGCTTAATTTGGGTAATGGAATACGGCCTCGCCTGGGAATGCTTTTACCACAGTCACATTTTTCACAGGTAGTCTGCATAAAACACATGGAAGTCAGCAGGATTTAAATAGCCTTCGGCTCTAATCCCACTATGGTTAATCTTGACTAATTCCAGCTGGAGTGGATAGACAAGTTTAGTGCAACAAGTAACTGTAACTACAGCCCTTTCCTCAGCTCAGTCTGCAAGTCTGGGCCTGAACCTTTGCTGGGCCTCTTGACAGGTCTGGTTGACCACACTGGCACTAGCACCTCTTTGCAGGTTTCTTGATCAAGAAGTAGGCATTAACACATCTACTATTTCATAATCATGCACCTGCTTTTTAGAGTACAAGGAAAGACTGTGCCTTGATTATGTGTCTTGCAATCTATTTACTGATCACTTTTTACAGACTCTCCCTGTTTCGGTTATCCACCTTCACAAAAGTAAACTTTTTAGTCCCTCAACAGCACATGCATGTAGAGTTCTTCAACTGGAATCCAACATTCAATCTTTAAATTGGTCCTTTAGGTCGTGCGTATCACTAATTGCAACAAGCTTGGCTAAGTAGAACCTCAGTCCATGTTCTGTAGTCTCGCTTATATTCCTGTTCGCCCATAAAGAATAAGCTGTGACTCTGAAACACAACTGTACTCTGTTCATGAGGTATTAAGCTTCGGCAAGTTAGAGAATACATTTAACAATCTTTTTTTTAAGGCCATTTGACAAGGGGGTTACACAGGCTGTGTCTGCACAATTCCCCAGACTGCTTAGTGACAACCTTTCAAGCTTTGTATATCAAAGGCATGCTGTAGACAACATCCTAGACATGTTTTCCAATGCTATAGCAGTTTTTTTTAATTACTTCTTCCCATCACCTACCACCTGATGTGGGCTAACTACTGTAACAACAACTGTCATGCTGCAGTCATGATAACATGTACAATGACATTTTGCTTACCTGCCAGGGCTTTTTCATAGTTCTTCCCCATGGAAATGAAGTTCCGGAGGCTGGGGTTGAACTGTTCCATGATAGTCTGCAAAAAAACAAACAGGGCATTAAAAATTTAAGGACTCCACAGAGAATGCCAAAGTGTTCTTGTACTCTTTGTGTAGCCATGTATGAATGCACAAGAGGATGACTCATGCTATCATACAGAATAAACCCTTGGAAACAAAATCCTCCCACATGCACAGACCATGCAAATGGAGGCAGTTTTGTTTCTTAACTAAAGCACTGGTGTATTGTTACACCTCAGCCTAGGGTTTAAGTACAGTTGTCTCTTGTATAGCACCATTTCTCACAGCGTGATTACATTTAAATACAGGAGTCGAAATGCAACCTCCAAAATACAACACAAACTATATACAACTGCAACAGAAGATCATTGCTGGCAGCCTAAACCCAGCAGTTACGGAAGTTGGCTATTGTACCAGCTCCCTATCTGTATGATTAAATCTAAGGCTGCCTCCAGACAATGAGGGGAAAACACAGGATCTTCTTTGGATCCTGCACCTGCCTCTCACTGTCCGTCCCTGTCAGATAACAGGCAACAACACAAGGCTAGCACAGGCGCTTACCATGGCAGGAGCTGCTCTGATGATGGCATTTTGCGTAATCTGGGAATTCTGATGACCCAAAAATACAGGATTGAACATTTGGCTCACCATTTTCTGGCTGGTTTGGGCACTGCTCATGCATGGAAGACATCTCCAAGATGGTGGATTGTGCAAAAAAAGGGGGACCTTCAGGCAGGTAAGTACATAAAACCCAGGGTGGGAGTTGACCATCCTATAGTTCTTGCAAGATATCATCTCAATATATTCCTGCTTGGCATTGGTTCCACTCTTATCTCCAGAGCCAGTCTCACACAGTGGCTGTGGGAGATACTGATTCAATACCCTGGGAACTCACTTGTGGGGTTCCCCAGGTGTCTATCTTATCCCCCATGCTATTTAACATTTACATGAAGCTGCTGGGAGAGATCATCAGGAAATTTGGAGTGAGGTGTCATCAATACACAGATGATACCCAGTTCTATCTCTCTGTGCCATCTGAATCAAGAAAGGCACTTGACAGGTGTCTGGAGGCAGTAATGGGCTGGATGAGGGCCAATAAATTGAAGCTGAATCCAGACAAGACAGAGGTCTCGGGTCCAGGTAGTTGGGAGACACCTTGTCCTTGATGTGGTTGCAATGCCTTTGAAGGGACAAGTGTGAAACTTGGAGGTACTCCTGGACTCTGCACTAACGCCTGAAGCTCAGGTGGAGGCCATGGCCAGGAGTGCCTACTTTCAACTACGGCTGGTGCGTCAAATGAAGCCTTTTTTGGACAGAGATGTCTTGACCACCGTTACCCATGCTCCGGTAACCTCTAGACTGGACTACTGTAATGCACTCTACACGGGGCTGCCCTTGTAGACGGTTTGGAGGTTGTGCAAAATGCAGCCGCCAGAGTGCTGACTAGAACAACTAGCCGGATGCACATCATGCCACTCTTAAAAGAGTTGCAGTGGCTGCCAATTCACTACCGAGCCAAATTCAAGGTGTTAACTCTGACTTATAAGGCCCTAAATGACTTGGGCCCCAAATATCTAAAGGAACGCCTTCTCTCATACCAACCTGCCTGTGCCTTGATATCTGGAGACAAGGCCCTCCTGGTTGTCCCACCACCCTCAATAGTGAGGCAGGTGGGCACCGAGGAAAGGGCCTTTTTGGAAATGGCCCCCAGGTTATGGAATAGTCTCTCCCTTGAGATGCGTCACACCCCTTCTCTGTATACATTGAGGAAGGTGGTAAAGACACACCTCTTTGCCCTGGCCTTTGGCTAATGTGACCATTTTTTCCTCCCACTGTAGATTGTTTGTCTGCTTGTTTGTTTTTTAAATGTTTTTATGGATATTACTGTTTTAACCTGCTGTTTTAGACTTGTAACCTGCCCTGAGACCTATGTGTATAGGGCAGGATAACAACAACAACAACAACCTGGGTCTTTGTTAGGATTGCAGAGAACATGTGTGATAATCCCAACATAACCCCAGGGTATTTCTGGATTTCAGGCCCTGGCTGGAGGCAAGCTAAGACACTATAGATTTCCTGTGTGAGTGTTGTGCTAAGGCCAGAAATATGAAATATAAAATAAGCTTTTAAAAATGACCAGAGGAAGAAAGATTAGTATAATGTCTGACACATCAATCCAAAAAACATAAGCAATGTACACACAAGAATTAGCAATAGAAAACTAGTTGGACCAGGTAAAGAAATATTGCTCTAAGCACATATTCATAATGTCTGTTATTTATCCTGTTACAGAATAATTTGGCAAGTATTGAGGAATATTTGCAATAAAAGGTATTTTAAGTCAGGTCTATAAATTCTATTTGAATGCATAAGACTTAAAGAGTACCAAACTTTTACCTCCACATGTACCATTTCAAGATAACGCACAAGAACTGAGGAACCCTTATTCCCTTACTGCTCAAAGATATTTTTCAGAGATAATTTAAACCATGAATTTTGTACTGCATTGCATATGCTTTTATTTAATAATGCTTAACATAAAACATAAAGGGCTGTGAGACCTACCCTGACACCAGCTGGTGAGAGAAAGGATACAAATATTTAGTAATAAATAATAATACAGAGCTAAAACCTTAAGATTTTAGTCCAACACTTTGTTTACAGTGGGAAGTTTGTGTTAAGCATGAAGCTCAGTAGCACTGAGCTGATAGAAACCACAGTTTAAAACATCTAAAGAACGTGAGGCTGGGGAAAGCCGGTATGGGGTGGCATACATGTGTAGGAGGGATTATGTAATTCTCAAATTACTGAGGGGGGCTCCAAACATACCCCTTGCTGCAAGGAGGAAATTGGAAGCTTTCCACAGATGCATTCAAGGGTAAGTTTGCATTTAAAAAGATGATGGTCAGTCAGCATCTTTTTATTGCACCTGGGATGGGGTGGAACACTGTGGGCAACAGAAGCAGCAAAATCCCTTCGCTGTTTCCATTCTTGCATGAAGGCATCGGGGCGGTGTGTGTGTGTGTGTCTTCCTTGATCGTGCAAGCAAGGTGTATGATCTGCCTCCACAGCTTCTATCATATAGTAACTATATGTAACTATCATGTGGTAACTAACTAGAAATGACCAAAATGTGGGTTCAAACATAAACATGGACCTTATTACAGTGGTACCTACGAGTTTAATTCGTTCCGTACCCTTGCTCTTATGTCAAATCGCTCGTATCTCAAAGCAATTTCCCCGTTAATCCATTCCAGCTCCCAAAACACCGCCTCAGTTGTTTTTGTTATGTACTGTACTGTATTTACATACTCGTATCTCAAATCTTGCTCTCATCTCAAAGCAAAATATCACTCGCTCGGCGGCTTGTATCTCAAAACACTTGTATGCCAGGGCACTTGTATGTCGAGGTACCGCTGTATTATGGCACATCTGTAATTCACTCATACATATTTGGAAGAGCTGTTCAGTCATACTCAGTGGCAACTTTAAGAAAGTATCAAAGGCAAAGTAAGTTCCAAAAGTGTTGCAGTTGATCATAAACTCCAGAAGAACATTCTTCACACAAATCCAGACTTCTGTAGATTCTGCCAAGGCCAAGTTCAAAGGTTCCACAAGTGGTTAATATTGTTGCTTCTAAATCATTATTTCGGGGGAGGAACCAAGAAAAAAGGAGGGAAAGTACTAAAAAGACTTGAGATCTCAACCGTAAAGAGAGGCTCTCACCTTTGGTTGGTCTAGTAAATGCTTTGAAGTTTTTCTCACTCTCCACAGCCACCACAGAGAACGGCTCTTTTAAAAGTGTGCAACAAACTGTGAAAGCAACTTTACCTTCCACTAGGTCCACAATCCAGAAAGTCATTCAACTGCTTTGTTAACTATGCTGTCTTACAACTGAAATGGAAGAGTTCACTAAAAGAACTCTGTGGGAAAGCAGAACTAATGCTATGTGCAGGAAAAAGGGAATCTAACCACTAAGTTAATGGGAACTTGATCTTGCAGAAAAGTAAAACACAGTAAGATGCAGAGACTGAAACAAATTCATTGCATAGCATATAGGACTGTATTAAGAAAAGCGAGCATAAAAGCAATCTGTGTCATTCTCCTTGTAGCCCAGTTATACTCCCTAAATATGAAAAACAATGCTTCCATCCTAGTAAACCTTTTTTTCTTTTTAACCTTCCCTGTTTTCTGTAGGGACTTTTTTCCAGAGGGATGTCCTAAAATTGTACCAGGTATTTTTCAAATGGCATACAGAATTAATTGTAAATTAGTGAATGATAGAGATAATATATTATCATTGCTGGATTCACAATTAACCAGGACAGAGATGGAAAACAGGCTAAAAGAAATTAACAGGATAAAAAATATGAAATTGAAGGAAATGAGTATAAAGACTATGCACAGATGAACACTTCAATTTATCTTGTATGTTACTGACTTTTCCACCTACTTGTTGGTATTTGTGGTAGATGTGTCCAGATGTGCTAAGGTTTGGGGGTATAATTATACAATGTATTAATATTATGTTGAATGTCAATATAATGGTTTGCCCTGAATTATGTATTTTACAAATGTGGGGGACGGGACTAGCTTTCCCACCATTTTTAAATGAAGTTCATTAAGCATTTCCCAACATAAAAATAGAAATAGAAAGACAAAATAGGTATAGTGACTTCCAATCTTTTCCTCTGCTTTGATAAATTATTTTCATACCTCTCCAATAAATAAGTTTCACTTCCCTTAAAGAAAACAAACTTATTAGTCTTCCAACAAGTCACCGACTTTCATATGCAGAAAATCAATGAGGAGGGTGCCAGTTTTTCAAATATATCAGTGATCTTTCTCCCATCAAGCAAGTCAATGATCAATTTCCCACCATTTTCTAATCAATCTCTTTCATCCACCTCTGTGTTGGAATACAAACGGTGGTATCAGAACTGCCACAAGGATGTCCCATCTCCCTGGGTAAGTGGGCAACTAGCAACGATGGAGCCCAATGAAAGCACATTTCTTCCCCCTTTCCAGATTCTTCCCATAGCTTGGAAAGAGCCTTAATTGCTAGGAATAATTTCAAGTGCACTTGTAAGGATCTGCCAACAAAGTTTCCCCCTATAAAATATTTGATATCGGAACATAATTTGAAACTGATCTGTTCTCTTCTCATACGCAAAGGATTTGTTAAAATTAATTACCTCAATTCATTTTCAGACAACAGCATAGGATCTGAAAATGCTTCAGCCTAAGAAAGCATTGTACTTTCAGACTGTGTTCACACCTAAATTTTGATCCAGTTTCAGTCCACTTTCAGCAAAGTGAACAGTCATTTTCTTTCCACATTATTTCACCCAAAGATGGACTTCCTGAGTTAGATAATGCTGAAAGAAATCAGTTTGCCGCTTTGCTAATGCGTTCTCTCACTCCGAAAGTGGGCTGAAGCTGGATTAAAACTTAGGTGTGAACGATACTTACTTTACTTCCAAGAAAGGGGGATAACATATGAGCCAACCCATCCTCAGCATGGGGTTTCTCAGAGGCTTCCTCATGTCACAGTGTGAGCAAAAAGACCTCTTTCAGCACAAGCAACAGGGTCTGGTTTTAAAACTTGGCTTCCTGGAGCCCACGATCCACTGCACTAAGGCCCATATGCAATTTGGTAATCCCATCTGTATTCTGGGTCTTATCACCTGCATTACTGTGTTACATTCCTGATTGAGTGGGAAGGAGAGGAGCCCGACACAAAGCTTCTGTTGAGTAAGCTGACAGAACATCTGCCACCTCAACTGAAGCCAGCCAAGCAGCTATAAAGCTCATTTTCTGGCTGAATAGTTTTTATACTTTTTGTTTCTAGCTCCTGTTATTTTCAGACCATGACCACTGGTTCTGAAAACAGAATACATAGCTAACACTGAGGAGCAACCATGTGCCTGTCGTCCTTCTGAATCCTCCCAAACAGGAGGCTATTAATTTTGCAAGAGTCTCTTTAAGACAAGATGTACAAATTTGGAAATTTTAGTATTAGATATACTGCGTCTTGGGTTAATGTTCTTAGACTTTTAAAAATGTTGGTTAGCTCAGGAATTTCCTTTCAATCCTCTGATTAGTTCCAAGCAGTGGCTTTACTCCAGCAGTTTTCTTGACAGGCTACTAAGTGAGCAGAGACATTTGTGCTGGCAGGACCCTGATCTTCTCCTTTAAAGAAAATAATTCTTATTTTCAGGGAATGTTTCAAGACATCAGCAGAAGAAACAGGCTCCACAGATAAAACAAAGGAACCTGGGACCTTCCAGAAGTTGCTAAACACCACTATTTCCAATTATCCTCTCTGTCCAGCCAGACTGATTCCATGACTCGGATTTCAGCTAATTCTTTTTCTTATTCTGAGTTTTTAGGGATTAGAAAAAGCAGTTAAAGGCTACATTTAAAAACCAAAAGCTGAAGCAAAAGTGCTTGATTGCAACTTATGTGTTTTGCTTGATCATGTGACTGTAATAAAATAGAGCAGATCTGTCAAAGTCTGGATCAGGTATCTTGGGGAGAGCCTTTACCAGTGGCTGTATTATAGGATTCCAACACCTCTTGCAACAGTCTATACAAGAAACATCATTGATGGGAACAGGATACCAGCACACTCAAATCAAGCAAAAGAACAGTAAAATAAGGGGAGACATAAGGGGAGAGTGAGGAGGAAGATAATACAACAGGCCTGATGCACTCCAGTGGCCATCTTTATGGAATGCTGTGGCCCAAAGTTTTCCAGGTATTTAAGCACAGTTTGTTGTCTTTCCCCAATTAAAATATTACCTACCTAAGACATCTCTTTTCCAGACAATTTTTGTTTAAATTATTGCTTTTTGCCTAACCCACTTACTGCACTTCTTTGCTCCATTTTACATGTTTACATCCTTGTTTTCAATGTTTATGTTTATAAACTGCTTTAAGGTTTTTATAAAGTAGTACAGTTTTAAAAAATATATATAATCCCAAAACAACTATTTGTCAGTACAGACAAGGCCCTCTTAAGGAAAGCCCCAAGTATGTGTCACTTTGTTGACAAGAATTGTGGGTTATGAGCTTGGATTATAAACCAATACTTCATGGTAACTGCACCCACAAGCAGTGTCAAAAGTGCATTGCTTCATGTCAGGAACAAAAGGTTCTATTCATATCTGACAGGTAAACCCACTGGTTGAAGCCACATGCCATTCTAGAAGATATAAACCATATTGCTTAGGGATGATGAGCTGCCACCTTTTATCAGTGATATCACATATTTTACCTAGGGCAAATACCAATATTTCATTTGGCTATGTCCTCCATCTTCCCAGGCCAGTCTCACACTGAGTTGTTTATCTGACTTTTAGGAAAATATTCAATTCTTCTGAATGCATAAATGAAACCTTAATTTTAACTTCAGTCTCAGTTCTGAAGGTGCAAAAAAACATAGGCCCTTCCCACATTGGGCCATTAGAGACCTAGAGCATCCAGTAGAAAGCTTTGTCTGCCCATGCCCCCAATATACCAGCCTATCCATACTGGACTATGCCATAGAGCAAGCTACAATGCCAAAATGGCACAATAACCCATTTCTATTTGATATACCAGTCCACAGAGAGCATGAAGATGACACACCTCCATAAACCACAATGTGGGCACTCACAAGCAGTGTCACAAGTACATTGCTTCTGCACGTGCAGCAAAACAAAAGAACACCACAGCCAGAAACTTAGGACATGTGTTGCCTGTACCAAGAACAAGCGGCCTTCCATAGCTTGGGACGGCCCCATACTATGCGGAGGGGGCCACCCTGTTTCTTGAGATCATTTTATCATAAACGCAAAACTAGTGAAGTTGCCTATATCATTTTGTCATCACCACAAGGCAACTGCAGAATGAACAGATCAGATTAGTTACCATTCTCCTAATACTCTAGTTAAATAAAAATTATAGGAAACCAATTTTACTATCATGCCTAATAGAAATAACTATTTTCCTTATATATTGAGCTAAGCAATCATTCATTCATCATTCATGAGTGTCAAGCTTCATAAATTATAACAGCAGCAATATATTGATTTGTCATACTTCTTGAACGTGGTAAATATTCATGAGATCTTTTTATCTACCACAGATAGCAGACAGGCATAGGAATAAATTAGGCAGAAGCCATTTTATAAATATGTATTTCTGCAAAGACCTGGTGCATACTTCCATAATATTTCTAGCAATGATCCTACCATTACATAAGACAGTTTAACAGCCATATCTCATTCTACAGAATATTCAACATTCCAATGACTTGGAACCAGAAGCAGACAAATGTATGGTGTCTTCTACCAGTTACAGAACATCTGGAAACGACAAAATTCCTCTTATAAGTGGAATAGTTGGCACTGTTGATAGCGACATAACTTCCTTGTACCAATGATAATGGAAGATTAAAAATTGAGCGTAGCTTTCCAAAAGATGAAACCAGAATAAATTAACGCCTCTGAATGATCAGTTTGGTTTGGTAGATACCAGCGATAAGATCTGTAATTGCCATCTTCTTCAGAAAGTGACTGGGGAAAGAAGAAAGCCATTTTGTATAAAGAGCAGGTTGGATTTTTAGGAGACCATTCTCAGAGTTTTATAATCTGCTTTTAACTTAATAAATAGGCCCAGATTGTAGGATAAGCACAGCAAGGCCAATATTAGCAAGAGATTATTGTACCTGAAAATGGAATTATGTGCCAACTAGGAAGAAATAGGGTCAGTCACAATGAAGTATTCTTTCAACATTATAATTATCATTTATGTCAGACATAAATTCTTGCTAGTATCCCTTTTATTTAATCTTGACATAAACAACCCTTTTACTGAGCTAACCTGTCTTGACTGGTTTTCCTCCGGCTACCAGGAATCGTACAATGCATACAGGCATTGCATATAGTGTGGCACTATGCTCTAAAAGCAATATTCATGTAAGGAGGACATTAGAAATATGAGATGGATACTGTCAAAAAGAACAACTAACTGTAAACAATTATAAAACCCAAGGCTATTATTTTGGCAAGAGTCCACCTTAAATGCAGGACAGAAAGTCCCTTGGTTTTACACACTGGATTTATTTTGATGGAAAGGACATTGACAATCTCCAGTTCCAAAATGCCAAACTAAATGGACAGAAGGCAGAATTATACTATATTTTTTGTCACTCAATAAGGATGAGGTCTTGTATTACTGACTTGAAATCTAGGGACTTGGCTTGGAAAACATAAGAACAGTAGATGCTTGCCAAAACAAATCTACAAAGTATACTGCCAGTGCTGCTTTCTTAAGGACTGAGATAGACTTGTCTTCTCTTGAAGCTGAGTGGCTTCCTATGCCTAAAGAGAATACAGGAAATGTCTGATTTATTGTCTGCGTCTACAAATTTTGTCTCCCTGGACAAAGGAGAAATGGGGTGGGTCAGGTCAGAATTGGTTCCCTTACAAAAGATGAACAAAAGCAAGTAAGCTGCTTGGATTACGTAAGGAACAAGAGATAAAGGCAAGAAAAGAACTTTTTGTGGTACAGCCCACGTAGACTTTACTCCAAATGCCTTTATTATTTACAAATATATTACATTCACATTCTTAAGCAAAGCATTTTATAGAGCTGTTGTTTCAAATCATGCTTACTTCTTGAACTATCCTTAATCTAGCCCACCTAGAGAAAGATTTCTGGGCCAAATTTTCTTCTGGCCCTCAAAACATTTGATGGCCATTATTTTACCTTGACTCATGATCTTCATCAAACTGTTTTGTCTGCAATAGCTGCAAGACATAAGCAACAAATAGGTGGTGAGTGAGAGACGCAGTGTTCCGAATTCTTTTGAAAAGACCTTTGGTCTGATGGAAGTACCACAAACTGCATACACTACTTAAGCCTCTAAGGTGGAACCCAGGCCACCTTTATGATTTAAAGGACAAAACTAACATCAATCCTAAAGGTTTCCATGCATTTTTTAAACTAAACCCCAAAGACAAAGAAGAGCAGGTAGTTTAGCCGGGAGATCAGGTGAGCAACCTCTGTGGTATGCTTGACTCGGCAACCATTCAAAAACGGCCCTTGAAAGGAAGAGCCTTTAGGTTTCAATTCTAAACATGCATGCCTACAAGAAAGTTCTGTTGAATTCAATAAAGCTCCTGCAGATATAAAGGTCCAGCTACACATTGGTTTCAATCACCTTCTGGCCAAGGATACCAATGGCAACTAGAATTGATACCTAGGCGCAGCCTCCAGGCTGGAGAGACAGGCAGGATGCTTCTAAAGGCCATCTGTAAGAAGTAGGAGCACATGAAAATTTTGCCTTTATCTGCTCGAGTGTCACCAGAAGCAATTCGTGGGACACTGAGTGTGACAGGATGCTAGACTAGATGGCCCGTGGCCTGATCCACCAAAGCTCCTCTTATGTACTTATTTTCAATTCACTTTCAGAGCAACAAACAGATTTCCTCCCACATTACCTAACCCTGAAAATCCACCTTTGGATTAGATAACGTTGTTGGTTACTTTGCTGATGTGTTCTATCACTCAGAACGCTGAAGATGAATTAATACTTAGGTATTGCTGAGCCATATGCCTGTCACCACTGTGGAGCTTAGGACCTTCAAACATATGTAAAATCTCAAACCATCTTTCTTAACCCAAGTGAGCATATTTAGATTCACAAGAGGGAATAGCAAAGTACGACAATCAGCAAAAGCCAGGCTAATGAAAGAAAACAGCATTCTGTCCCATCAGCATCACCCACAAGTTGTTTGCTTTCTATATGCTGCCTAGGCAGAGTTGGAGAAACGGAGGGAAAAGTGCAACACAAAACCCCTGGCAGCTAAAGGTTGAAAGGGTTTTGTGGTTTTGTTCCATTGCTCTAAATTCCCCTGGCGTTACTGTTCAATTCTTTGGGATTGTTACCACTTTAATTCAACTGCCAAAAATTTGAAAGTAATGCAAAACACAAGAGCTCCAGGAGCAGAATGAAAAGTTTTATGCTGAGAGAGAGATGAAAAGCAATAGAATGAAGTGTAGGGGAATTTTTTTCAAAAAATTAGTTTCCCCTGTACCTCGGAAGAAAATGATGAAGGGTAGTTTGGGGGCATCTACTTGAAAAAGTTTAAGGGGAAAGATTTAAGTGCAGCCAATCTCAGCTTAGTGCAAGAACTCAAGCAGACAGGAACTAATTAAAAAACCATAACTCCGACCTCCAGGCCCTCAAAGTACTGTTTTATTAATGAATCCAAAGACGGAAAGAGACAAACAGCAAATGTCTCTTTCTTTAAAACCTATCAGCTCAGTCATTTCATCAACTCCTGCAACGGGATATGCAGTATACTGAACCCACATAGCTTACTGCAGTGTCTTGATTTTTTAAGTATTCATACCTAGAGCTCTTGAAAGGTAACAAACTTCAGACGAGAGCCAGGGACACTGTGGCCCTTCAAACAGCAACTCTCATTATCCTGCACCATGCCAACTGGTAGACCTGGGAGCTGTATAGTTTTACTCCAGTTTAACCGCCTGACCATCCAACTTACACAGAAACTCATGAATTGGACGCGAATACAACTTATCCTGCTCAGTCACGCAGCAGCTGGTCATTAAGAAAGGCTGCGTCCAGACACCTTTATACTGCACACTGGAATGTGCAATCCCAATCGAGCTGTCACACATGACAATCAACTGATTGTCGCGGCACTGCATTATACGGTCAGGACCGCACGCTTACCTTAATGCTGGATCCACGATGCTGCATAGTATTTTGACAGTACGAAGCTTCGAACCAATGCAGGCAGGACAGCAAGAGAAGGGCATGAGATGCCAGCTAAGCAGGAAGGGCAGCTCAAAATTTGATTGGCTGCCTCAAACTGCATGATGGTGCATGCCAACTCTCCAGTCAGGACGCCAGGTTGCCACTGCGCAGTAAGTATACTGCGCCTTTAGATTTAACTGCAGATTTATTCCACTAGTCTGTAGGCAGCCATGCAGTACTTTGCTCCAGAGGCAATTACATACCTTTCAGGGTTACTAGCTATCATTTCTACCCTATTTGAGTTTGCTGCCACCCACTCTCTACAAGGCAGAGGCAAAATTGAGGCCAGAAGGGGAGGTACTCCCCATTCAACAGTCTACTATCCTCTTCATAGCAGCACAACACAACATAGCCCAGCCATGTAGGGCCTTCAGCACACAGGCCCTAAGAAATTACTATTAGTACAGAACAAGTGATAAACTTTATTTTTCTATTGTACAGCTCCCTAGAGAATTCCCTGCTGAACCCTAGCAGATATTCTTAGGCTTCCTTATCAATTTCACTTCTCCTGGGGACTGCACAGTCTCCTTTTCATGCTGCAATCTGGATAATGCTAAAGGATGAGCACTAGGGAGGGTATAAAACACCAGAAGTCTAGTTTGAGGTAACTGGTCATTTGTTTGAATTCAGAAACATTCAACATTTGGGAGAGACTGTCCTGCCAAAAAGGTCCAATGTTCCTCAACTCTACAAGACTTTATTTCTCCCTTATTTTTGGTATAACCATCATTTTGATAAGAGGTTAATTTTTTTGCTGTGCATGAACCATGCACAATGTGGATTAGCCTCTTGAAAAAGATGGGGCACTGGCTTGTTGAGCACATCTGGGGATACGGAAAGGTTAGTCCCTTTTGGAAAACACAGACTTCACCAAGTTCAAACACCACAACCACGACTACAAGAAAGGAACATTCAATAACAGCAGCATGTAATTTCAAACACCCTCCCACACCTATGTTCTATAATAGTTTTTTTTAAGGAGTTCAAAGTGACTCTGTGGTTGGATGCGGCTTAACAGCAAAACTAAAACCAACTTCTTTTGCAATACTTGTTTGCTGATGTAGCAATCCAATTTTCTTCCCAGGTAGCTTTTATAACTTCAAGACACTAGCAGAGTTACAGTACTATGCTTTGGGACTTGTTTGGCAGAGTGACATCCCATAATATTGATTTTTTGTGTTTGTTTCACTTCTTCCAAAGTTTCCTTGCACTGTCATACGGCACTCCCAGCTGTTTACTGTCTTCTGTTCTATGTAAGTGGGGAACATTATTTCCAATAAAGATTTCATTTTTGGATATTGTTCATCATGACTGTCAAATAATAGTGAACGAGAAAGCTGGTTGTGACACACACAAAAAGGCAAAGAAATGCTTCTATGAGTCACCATAATAATGGATTTGCTTGTCCTATGCCATTTGAATTGAGACACGGTAAGGGCATTGGGGTGGCATTTTGTTTTGTTTGATTAAAACTTGTGTACACTCCCCATTTGCATGCAGGCCACAAAGCAATTAAACAATAGCATAAAGTGCAAAGGAAGCATGCACACACACCAGTCTGGGGGCAGCAAAATGATCTCATCAGCAACCAATGGGTACCTGGGTTCACAAGACACCAAAAACATATCAGAATCAACATCCAGCACCTGCATGCAGAGGACAGTCTATAAACTAAGTCCCACATCAAAAAGGCTCTCCTCCCCAATGACACCAGGTGGACCTCTGCAAATAACGGTATCCACCAGAAAACATTATTTTTGGACTCTATTGTTGCTCAGTGGTAGAGCCTGGAAAGGAGCAGGCACAGATTTTGACCCCAGCATCTCCAGGGGAAACAGTAATTGCAAATCACTTTTGTATCTGCCATGAAATCTGTGAGGACATTCCTACTTAATCAACAGGAGTCAACCCCAAGTAGTGGTACCCATTCACATCCACATGAGAAAACCCATACCTTCAGATTTGTGGATCTCTCAGACCAGTGGCTTTGAATACACTGAACATAATTTCTAGGTAGATTTCACTGAATTAGAGCTGCTCCCATAAACATCTCACCATTCTGTTTCTGCTAATTTTCTCCTTTATGCAATGCCATGGTCCTGTGCAGTCAACATGGTTCAAAAAGCAACTAATCGAACATTACAGTCTGATTTATATCCAGAGCTCCTGTCTTCCCATTTTAGTTCCAAACTAGAGTGGATGAGCAGGTCATCTACGAGGGTGGAAAATTCAGCTGTACTCTGCAAGTTAACCTTCAATGTGGCTTGTGCATCACTGACAGCTAGTATCATGTTATCCAGGGTACAGTTTGTGTCTGTAGCGTGACTGTTTGGTTAGCTACCCCTCTTTGCCCAGACATACACTTCAGGGGTACTTTGGAGTTTAGATGACTGTCCTTCCCTGCTTGTGGTTTTCAAAATTCAACCATATATTCTTTGTAGGATCCTGTGCAATAGAAATGTTTATTTTCATAGAGATGTAAAAGCTTGTGGGGTGGGAAAAGAAAAAAGTCTGCTATCCCCAGCTGGGACCAGTGTAATTATTAGATGAAATATTTAACTGTGCATGATGCTCCTGAATCCTTCATTTCGATAGCACCAAGGTTAAGCCTTTCTCTTGGTGAAGCCTAAGCATGACAAAGGGCTCAAAAGAGTTCTGCCCTCTGCTGTAGAACTAGATTGGGCACACAACAACCATTGCTGGAAAACAACTACATAGATACCACTGCCTTCTTTCTCCTACCATTTATAGGTAGATACCTGTAAGGCCTATTTAGAGACTCACCAGAGACACTAATCGCACTGACATAGCACCAAAAACTTGCTTTGGTGGGGAAACAACAAAAGAGAAAAAGGATAAAACACTGAGTCCCAGGGTGGGAAATCCAGCATGGTTTTGGTACAGACTGTGGAAGAAGAGCTGCATCTTTTACATTCTGATTTTAAAAGCCAACATTTTCACAGAGCGCCTGGAGGCACCCCAAGAAATGTAAAGGTTAAGTGCCACATTTATTTTAGAAATGTAATCCTCATTTCACAGGCTTCAGCCTACACAGATCACCTGTGGCTCTGATTTGCAGGCCCTTTTGGTCTGCAACCAACACAGACAATCTGAGCCATTTTTACTAACGTATATTTCTTTCAACCTGTGCTTCTTGTGCAAAAGTCTTATTCTGGATGGACTCTAAAACAAACATTGGCACAAAATACAGTGAACCTGATGTTTTTCATTTTGGAATGTGAATAAATTCCCCCATGAGTCTTTTTAGACTACAGTAATACACAGGCTCTCTGATACCACCTGTCGCAGGGATTCTCAATCAAATATTTGCCCTGGAATACCAAGGACCTCATTCTTCATTTTTACAAGAAGGGAAGCAAGCGCTCTTGTAGACAGAAGCAAATTTCCACAGCTACAGGAAGTTTTGGTGAGCCTGTTTGGTCTAGTGGTTAGGGAGCTGGACTCTTATCTGGGAATACCAGGTTTGATTCCGCACTCCTCCACGAAGCCAGCTGGCTAACCTTGGGCGAGTCACAGCTCTCTTCTGAGCTATCACAGTCCTACCCACCTCACAGTGGGGAGAAGACTAGAAAGCTTTGTCAGCCACTTTAAGTCCCCCTTAAATGGCTGAGAAAAGTTGGGTAGAAAAGCCAATTCCTACTACTTCTTCACCACACAAGGAAGATATATGGTTTTCTCCCCAAACTATGACAATAAGGAGGGAGGGCTATATTTTAATTGTTGGGAGCCTCCTTGGAACTTTTGGGTGAAGGGCAGGATATAAGTTTTAAATAAATAATGCTTTAAACTATATCAAAAAATGCACACCAAAGATCAAGGTTATAAATCCAAAAACAGCATAGCAGCATAGGTGAGACAATACAAAGCATGGGAAAAGATAACTTTCCGACACGCCAGGATTTAAGCCTACTCTATTCTGCAAGTCTTTCCACTGCAGTGTTGATACAAGCACTTTGCCCTAGTTTTTCCACTACCTGTTGTGATATGCAATGTAGGTATTACAAACTATAGACATTCATTCCTCTTGGAAGAACTATTGCCATAGATACATTTATCAACCATGCCCCTATCACACTAGAAAATGTTGAATTAGGATTTTTCTGCCCGCAAGAACTCACCGAATCCCACAGGGAGCAAACACAACACTGAGAGTTCACCTTAAAAGTAAGAGCCTTATCTCCACATAACATTGCAAAACTCATTCTTCATTTTTGAAGGTCTACTCCAGAGGCCATGTCAAAGGGCTTTTGTTTAACTCAACTGTTCAGAGAATCATTAATTCACTGCATCTGATGGCCATTACTAGTTAAACCCACAGCAGGGCAGTATGGATGGTTGCAAAGAGCTAAATGATATTTAGATTGCTTCCAAGGCCCCTTTTAAACCACAGTTTTAAATCCTTACACTAAAAGGACGAAAAGTGTTTTTCCTTTCTTTGTGGACTGCAGCTTCCACCGAGTTCGGCATTATATATCATAAATACAACAGAACACATTTTGTATGCACTGCACAGACCTAATGCTTCAACCAAACATATTACTGAGAGGTTGAACATGCAAGATAATTTGCCTATTTTGTAATTTGATAAGCCATTGTTTACTCAGCTTTGCACGAGGTATCATGGTTTATTTAACAAACAGATCCCCTAGTGCAGAAAGCAGAGAATGCCTGATCTATTACCAATACAAAAGAGCAAAAAACAGTGGCCTCAATTGTTTTCCATCCCTTCATATTTGTTTTTGCAGGGAGATACAAAATCTTTGACACCAAAACAGGAAAAATAAAAAGGTGTTTTAACACTGTGGTAATATCATATTGAGAAAATCATTTACTGCATCCTAGTAGTTCTAGAGTCTATGAAATATACAATTTTCCCTCTTTAACGATTATAACTTATCAACTGTTTTGGGAAGCAAAACATGATGGCTTCTGTCATATAAACAAAGGAGAGATTTTAAAATAATAAAATGCTCAAATAAAGTTTCCAAACAGTGGGTCTCTTCCACCTGTCACTCAAAAGGGGTGACTACCAACAACACTAACATGTTGAGAAAGGAGACAAAACACAAGATTTGAGACAACTGCTGCTGAATCCACTAATAGTGTGCTCATTCTTCAATGGCACCATCCACTCATAAGGGTGACATGTAAAGAGCTTCATGGTTTACTAAATGGTGGAGGGAGAAAGAGGAGCATCTTCATTGGGTAAAGAAAGGAAGGCAGCTACTGAAGGTGGAAAATTAGAAAGGGGTAATGGGTGCATTCTAACCTGCACAATTATTTTCCCAGTCCTCTTTCTACAACCTATTCAATAAAATAAGAAGTCCTTTACATCGTAGGATAAAATTCCAAGGAAAACAAACTGCAGTAACTGGCAAAAAGAATTCAAAATATTTAACTACCTGCTGAGACCAATGTGCTTTTGGATTACATATTAAGAAAGCAATGCCAAGTTCATCCAGCTTCCAATGCAATAATGGTTTAAAAGACAGGGCAGCCTAAGAAATTTGGGTTGACTGGGATCACCAGAGCTTTTTTCTATTACTCTTTCTGCAGTTAAAAAAACCCTGATCTTTATACTGATAATCCCCACAATTCTGTCCATGACCCTTTCTGCACTGGGCCTTATTCTAGATTATATCCTGGGATAGGGACCTGACATCCATATGCTAGTGCAGGCTATGAGTGGTCCCTGACATACATCCTCCATTGGGAGGTGCAGGTGAACCTAGTGGAT
Organism: Aspidoscelis marmoratus; assembly: GCA_014337955.1. Lineage (NCBI taxonomy): Eukaryota > Metazoa > Chordata > Lepidosauria > Squamata > Teiidae > Aspidoscelis > Aspidoscelis marmoratus. Next base: position 32,842,184 of record MTQE01002208.1, read on the forward strand.
GGATGTCTGGCTACAAGAATTGTTCTGATGACCAAGGGCAGGAGACCTAACCCCCTGAGTTAGGCAGATGGACTTCAGGCCATCGAGCAAAGACAGCCCAGGTCTGCATCAGATCCAAGCTCACAGTTAACTCCCATGAAAGCTGATTTCACATTTCCATTAGCAATAGGAACCGTGGCCAATGAGGCCTAAAGAGAGCCACAATGATCATTTCAGCCTGTTCCCTCTGGAGCTTCTAAACCAGCCAGTGGAAAAACAAATAGAAGGGCTGTGGGCCCTGGAGACCTGGGACCCCTTACACTGTGAGAGAAAGGCCGAGACCTTGGTACCCATTACTGATGCACAGAGCTGTATCACAGGGTAGCCAAGCTTCTCTTGGATTGAGAAAACCTCCTTGGAAAGACTCCATTCTTCTGCACCACAGTGCCCTTGCTCAGCACATCAGCTTGGATAGTGTTCTTCTCCCCGATATGGATTGTTGAGATGGACAGAACATGGTGCTGTGCTCACTCAAACAACTGATTACTCAGTTCCTGCAATTTGGAAGAGCAAGTGCCACCCGCCTGTTGATGTCTTCCTTGGTTATGACACTGTTTGTCATCACCACGATGTGCCTGGATTGTATCAGAGACAGAACTTCTGAAGAACTCCAATTTCAGCCAGTTTATCCCATCAGCTGCTTCTTCCTGGGACCATTTCCAAGGTGGAATGCCCCAACAATTGCCAACCCACCCCAGATAAATGCTTCTGCCATGATCACCATCAGAGGTGGTGGGGCTCCAGCCAGCACTGACCCTTGAGGGAATCAAAAAGTCATCTGGACTGTGCAATGGTCCATTGCCCCCACCCTCTCTGCTCAGACTGGGAAGGGGACAAAGCACAGAATCGGGGAGGGGGTGATGAATTCCAAAGGTGAGGCCAAGAACCCAGAAATCCTTCACCACAGTCACTCAGGCCCAGACAAACAAACCCCAGCCTGGCCCACACTAGAACCCCAGAAGTGTCAGGATTGAGACTTATGGGGGAAGGCTGGAAACCATATTCAAGAAGCAGTATACAAGCACAGACAATTTCACGCAGGTTGATAGCTGCAGTGAAACCAAAAGCTGAATAAATGCAAATCTTCACTGGTACCTCACAATAACTAGGGTAGGTGTTGAACCCTAGCCCTAGCACTCCTTCTAGCAGCATCCTCAGTAAGTGTTCTCAACTGAGAACCAGATCTTCCAGTTTCTGGATTTGTGCCATAAGCTGTTTAACAATGGTGAAAGCCAAGAAGGTAAACAGGATTCTACCATATATGCCATCTTTATCCCAAGGAACTGGCATTTATACAGAGCTGCTTACCAGCCAGAGGATTAATAGCATAAATGTTTCTTGTGTGAAGTAATCAACATTAAAATCACCCTCTGGAACATCAGGTGCATTTGGGCAGCTGCCATATTCCTTATTCCAACTAGGCTTAGTACCTAAACCGGTTGGTCCAGAATCAGAACTCCACCTCATTACTAATATTTACTACCCAAACAAACTTACTCCCATTTTACCTTTGTCACTCCCAACCCCCTTGATATTTTTAACCTGCATCATAGTTTCAGAGGGCTGTCTGTCTAATGCAAGGCACACCCTCCTTATGGCTCAAGATGAAATCTAATTTTGGCAGCAAACAGTGTCATGGACACCTTTCATTACAGCTTATAATGATATTTCCACTTACTAAGATGCAAACAAGATTACATAACTTGGGAGAATGCTACAGTAGTATCTATAAGTTTCCAGTGTTACCATCTAGTACAGATATTGCATAACTGGACAACACCTATTGGGAGGGTTGAGAACAGCACTAGGAAACACACAGGTACGCAGTATCATACATCTGCCGCACCACCTACTTGAAGAATGGTACTGATCTCTTAATCCTATTTGGATCCAATAATGTTGCCCTCTTTCTTCTATTCAAAAAGAAGCATGGAATTCAATGCATAAACACAGCAGATGCCTTACTTATCATTACAGTATCTAGGGATAGATCAGAGGATTATAGCTCACCTGAAAAGATCACAGAGTCTAAAGATTCAGAAAAAGTTTCAATCATTGGAACACACACACACACAGAGAGACCTGTACTACTAGATAGAGGCATCTGCCTTCTATCGGGTCCATATTCCATATACAAAGCATGAATTCCACCAATGAATTCTGAAAACCAGAAACCTCTCTACCTAACAATGTCTTCCATCCTCCTTCAAAGGGAACCGCACTCACAGTTCTGGAGGGCAAAATCAGCAACATATTAGTTAAGCATGAGCAACCCGTGTAGGAAGTGCAAATGCGTTTGACCTCTCTTAAAACCTATGCCTCATGTGCCTTGCAGCTTTGTAACTCCACCTCCCATTACTATCAAACATCCATGGATGCTTGTCTTCTTGCCGCTGCTTATTACAAACCTAAACCCACCGCTGTGCCATAAATCGGTTTAGCTTTGCTCTTATTGATTGTTAAGCATTTTGCTTCCAAAAGGCATACCAAGCAGAATCTCACTTTTTCCCTTTCTTAAGACAGGCGAACAAGAACAACCCACAAAACATGTTCAAATACATACAGTAAGTATCTGTCAGGTAGCTTCCAGTAAAGAAGGTACGGGTTCTATAGTCCTGTATCTCTCAATTTTCCTTATGAGTTATTAGGCTAAAAACATGGATGCTACTCTTTCCTGAGGTCTTTCAGTAATTTGTTAGTCCTCTGCCTGACAAAATACACATTTAGAAACAATAACAGGATATAAACGTACAGTGAAACACGTGTCATCTAGGAGCATTCCTAATTAGGAATGTGCACAAATATTCATATTGTTATACAGACAAATCCGGACATTCGTACTTTAGTATTCACACAAATATGAATAATTTGAGATATTCGTACAAGTAATTTGGGTATCCATACGTGTAGCATGCATCACAATGAAAACGAGATGCGTACAGATACGTACAAAAGTTCTGTCATTGGCTGGCTACATATTGAATATTCATACAAATAGAAAAGAATGTATTCATATCGGTTCAAATGTCTTTATTCATACAAATTCGAATTTTTGAATATTTGATTTGTTACGAATTGAATGTCGAAAATTGCATTTGTGCCCTATTCCTAATGGTACAACCTTACCATCATTGCAAGCCAACCATCTTCAGCTCACAATTATATTGACACAGTGCGTCTCAGGACGCAAAGCCTCAGCCAGAAGCAAGCAGGAGTGATCACAAAGCATGAAATATAAAAGGTGGCACAGACTGAGCCTCTAGGGAAAAAGGCTGTCCTTTGTCAACCTGCTTTTCTCTCTAGCCTTCACAATATGACAGCCACCCACCACTCTAATTTGGCTTCCACTGAACAAGAGCTTCTCCTTTCCGCCTCTGGACTCTGAGATAATAAGGCAATCAGCTATTTTACTTGGGATGACATTTATTACATCTGATGGCAGCAAAGCAAGATTAAGAATTCTCATCCAAGGCAAACAGAATAAGATTAAGAGGAATATAAAGCTTTTGCTCCTATCTCACCACAGATGTCTGGATGAAGCAACCCACTGTTCTTCAACACAGAATCAAACTAGTTTGGAGTTTCCTAAAGCAGCATAAGTGAAGTACAGGGTTATTGAGGGGGAGGGTTGGGGGGAAGAATATTTAACAGAAGCTTCTGAAGGAAGAAGTTTGTTTCCCAATTTTAATCTCATATGCATAACATTTTCCAACTCAATATGCATCAATCAAAACTCAAGAGCACTTTTAATCTATGGTGTCAAGATGCTGCAGACGCAAGTTTTCTGGGGAAAAAATAGCAGAGGTGATAAGAATCCTGCAAGTACCACGCAGAGAACTGCTCTGTTAGAAAGAAGTCCATCAGGATGAGTCACAGTGGAGGGGAAGTGGGATTACGTTGGCGGTGGTGCCAAGCCTTCTCCCATCTCCCCCTGTAATTATTCCACATGTGTAGGCAAGCCGATTGTAGTGGCAGCAATGGTAAGGGGGAAGTTGACAGTTCTTTCCACTATCTCATTAAGTGTAATCATGCTGAGAGTGAGCTCTGGTAATTGTGATTCTCGAATTGAAGGCATCTTTAAACACAATGGCCTAGGAAGGGCTACCATGTAGAAGGCGGCAGCTGAAACATCATTTGGTCCATGAAACAAAAGGATGCTGCAGAAAAGGGCCGGTTGATAATGTACCACAGTTTTTCTTATGTTCTGGTGTGCTGAGGGCCACTAGGACTATGGGCAAGGTAGTCAATCTTAATTTAGATAGAGGAAGAGATGAAATTAATAGTTCATATCAGGCAAGCCTTATCTCTTCCAGTTCCAAGTTATAATCAAGCCTAGCCAAAAGCGCAGGATGGTGTAGACTATGGCTCGAGAAAAAAAAGAGTCAGAGCCAACCCTTCCAGGAGTTGCAAGCCCAACCCCTTGGGATTCCAACCCTTAATCTTCAGGCATTCACAGAAAGTCTAAACTGGCCCTTCTCAGTCTTGTGCTGAGGTTTGTTAGGACTTTGGGATGTGCCACATCTCACTAAAAATAGGGCAGAAAGAAGGCTAGGCTGTCCCATCTAGCACATGCTGCAGCGCCCACCTGCAAATGCAACTCCCATGGACTTGAAAAGATCTGTCTGGGAAAGGGAAAGCATCGTCCACACCACTGCCCCACAGATCTCCCAAATGGAAGTGTTAGAGGCAAACGCTGTTGGCATTGCCATTGAACTGGTAGAGGATGCCATGATATTAGGGGAGAGACTCACCCTATGACTTGTATGCTAAGATGGTGCAAGCTTTAATCCAGTATGCTATCCTTCTAAGCCCCAATTTTCTAGATGGGAAGTGAATCAACAAGGAAACAGCGAGGGCAATCAGTCAATGGAATAGGTTGCCACAAGAGGTAGTGAGCTTTCCTTCACTAGAGGTCTTCAAGCAAAGGGTGGACCTACATCTGCACTGAGCAGGAGGTTGGACTGGATGTTCCTAGAGGTCCCTTTCAACTCTATGATTCTATGAAACTGATTTCCTCACTCCCACCATCCTGCAATGCAAATTCACTATGTCACCCTCACATCCAGAGTGCCACAGCCTCTCTAGTGTGTGGGACATTCTGGAGCAAAATCCAACTGAGTTTCCACAAAAGAAAATCTATGTCTGACGAACAGATACATGGCCTTTTCTCCCCTCAGAAACATCCAAAGATGGTAGTCAGCAAAGAGGATCACCTTGTCACTTCCACAAACGGCAGGTTGTAGGTCACTTTCTCTGTGGACTATTGAATCCAGATAACAGCCTGAATCACTGCTTATCAGCCAGACTACAAGGGGGAGCTGCAGTGCCTGCCACAAGGCCCTCAGCTTCAGCACCTCCTGAACATGTGGCACTTGGGCCTCTCTGAACACAGAGCCCCTTCCATGAGTCGTGGCAGGATTGACCAGACCATCTGATAAAAAGAAAAGCCCTCCACTCCTAGCAACCTCGAGCCAATACTGGGCCAAGCATTGCTGTGGCAGCCACCTGTTGCAACAAGGACTCTTCTCCAATGAAAGGAATCTGGAAAAAAAATCCAGAAGTCAAGAAAAAGGAGATGTAAATGAACATACCAAAAACAAGAATGACCCTACTCCTCCAGAACCTCCTTGTGTTGCTCTGATGAAGTCCGAAGAAGAACTGGAAGCTGGAGGGGGTGGAGCTTCCCCATAAAGACAATCTCCTCCTCTTCCTTGGTCTAAGCAAAGAAAGACTACACCACCCATGCACCTAGTGGTCCTCAGCACAAGATCATGAGAAGCAACTGATTTCTATGCTAGGCTCTCTTTGCCGGAGCAAAGGAAGATCTCAAGTACTATAATGGACTTCTTCAGAGCATTAAAAGAAACATCAACATTTTTAGGACAGTGGCAAACCTGTGAGCATACATGAGGCACCCCAGTAGACTTGGGTTCAATATTTGCCTTCACAATTTGTTGACTATGACCTTTTGAGTATCTTGGGCAATCACAGAAGAATGCATACAAAATTAAAATCTGCTTATTAAGCCAATCAGTGAAACCCTGTGGATGAGAACATTAGACAGATTTGGAGTGGGAGGAGGTGACATAGTAAAGACTAGGCCATACAAACCCAAACACATGAATAAACTCAGGAAAAAGGGGACAAATTAAGGGTGATTCAGCCTCCCTGCTTTATACTACTCCCCGTATAGAGAAATGTGCTAAGCCATTAAATTCCCCAACAGGGGGGAAATAGATCAGTGCAATCATGAAATCTTTCAAGAGGTACAGTTTCAGAATAGGGAACAGCTGGAACAGCTCAGGGACAATAGTCTCATGTTAGTGGCAGAAGATCAATTTAAAAGGATGCAGCTGGTCATTCAAGACAAAGGGTATCACTGTGGTAGATGCATTTTGGGGTATCATGGTGTCAAGCTCAAGTTCAGGTCAACGAATGGGAAAAAATCATGCCATTTTCATTTTATACAGACATGATTTGCCTTCTTGTGGAGTGAATTCCCAGTCCTATCTATAAACCCAGACTGTGCCATCCACATACTAACAATGGAGGACAGGTTATCAATGGCTACTAGAATGAATGCCTAGGTACTTCCTCCAGGATGAAGATACAGGCAGGATGCCTCTCAAGGAAGGGAGTTGAGACCAGGTGGAGGTTTTGCTTTTGTCTTCTGCTTGAGAAGTTCATGGGCAATTGGTGGGGCACTGTGTAGGCCAGGATGCTGGACCAGAGGTCCTCTTTGTGTTCTTAGGCTCCACCCTGCCTGACCTCAAGACAAAACTGGTGAGAGAAAGCCTAAATACTGTGACAGTCTTAAAATGTAGCAGCACATCTGAGTATATTTATAGATTTCTGGGGACAGTAATTTAGGCAAGATGGTTAACTAGGAACTATCTATGACCTAAAACACCATAACAGGCACTAAAAATGCTAAACAAACAAACAAACAAAAACCCCATGAGCTGCGACAGCACTGCTGGAAACAAGACAGTAGTAAACCAGGCAAACAAGTCTAGTGTCATGTAAGATGGATTTATTTGGTTTTGGTCAGCAAGCCTTTTATGATGGCTTAGGGTAGTACCTGACTAGAAGAAAGATACAAAGCACGGAAGCTCTGTTCATGACCATGTACTCAAAGAAAGTTTTGTTTTGTTTTTACCTCAGTACCAAAATATGCCTTGAACATCATCACTTGCTTGCTTTAAACTGTGGTTCTGGACCTCAACTCACAGATACAAAGAAAGATGTATTTGGGATACATAGGCAGCCAAGAATCAACAGATTACAAAATGCATTATTTATTTTTAGTTCTTTTTACTTCCCCGACAAACCCATGATTTCAAAGTGTGAATCTTATACAGGAAAAGCTGTAAGGATATCATCACACTTTGATTAACTTGGAAATTACCTCATGAGAAGGAGCAATGAAATCCTGTTTTTGCAAATACAGTATACGAATATTTTATTTAAGTCATTGCCAATGAACTTTGGAAAGCAAACCACAAAAAAAGAAAAGCATTGCATCTAATGCCCTAATTAGAAAGGTAGGTAAAAGTGGTGATGACCCAACACTGTATTGAGAGGCCACTCTTGGAGTTTGCCACACTGGCCCATCACCGCTATGTTATTTGGGCAGGGATGTGTGTCTACCCAGATAAATACAGCCAATTGCTCCATCACTGTGCTAACACAGGGTGTTGTTCCCAAGACACCTGAACCACCACAGCAAGAAGGAAGTGCTTCAAAGCACAGAGTACATTATCCCACATTCTCCTCTTCCCACCCATTCCATATCTCTGCAAAAGATTGTGAGTACCAAGAAGCAAACTCCTATTGAATTTTTAAGTGTCTGAATGCAGCTTTGTTTACTATGATAACCACTTCTGAATATTAAATTTAATGAAACCAACTCTGGCCACGGTTTATTTACTGGTTTCAGTCAGGGTTATACAGATACTATCACAGATTCCTCCACACCCAAATAATTCTGAGACAAGGAAAAATAAATGCAGCAATACTTCTCCACTATAGAATGCTATACAGCTTTAAAGAAAATGAATCCGACAGTGTCAGCCGGCGCTCTTGATGTTTGATCTTAAGAGCCCTGGTGGATCAGACCACAGCCCATCTTGCCCATATCCAAGGGCCTATTCACACTTGGCCATATTCTGGAATACCTCTCAGGATAAGGGTCTGTTGTCCACATGATGAAACTGCAGGCTCTGGCAGGCCTCACTTGGGGCCTCCTGTACCCTACAGTAGCATGTGGATAGCAGGCCCATATTCCAGGATATATTCCAGAATAAGGACAAGTGCAAACAGGGCCCAGTGTCACAAAGTGGCCCACCAATTGCTTCTGAGCATTCTCAAGCAGAAGACAAAGACAAAACTTTCACCTGCTCTCAGTTTCCTGCAAATGGCTTTTTTGAGGCATCCTGCCCATCTCTCCAACCCGGAGGAAGCGCTTAGGCATCTAATTCTAGTAGCCATTGTGAAACCTAATCCGTTCTTAAAGCTACTCAGGCTGAATGCAGTGTCCATTCCTTCACAGACCAATGATCCTCTATGTGAAAAAAAATACTTCCCCTTATTAGTCCTAACTTTGAAGTGTCTACAGGGTTATGGTGACACCAAAATCTACTGCATGTTTGGCTGACCCCGGCCCAGTCACGGGCCACAATGCAGTAAGAGTGTCTGTTTTTTGAACAGCCACTTTCACATGGTTAGCAATGTTCTAATTGTTCACTGTTTGAATTGTACTACCTATTTAGTGGATGTGGGACATAAATGTCCTTCATCAATTCAAATTTGCTGGTCTGGGGACGCCTCATGAGTATAGCAATGTATAGTTTTCCACAGAGCCTTTTCAGGGTTAAAGTGACCTAAGAAGAGATGGCCTAAACAACCGTTTGGGACACACCAAACACTTAATGTTGTCTCAAAGTAACTGTTTTGCTTAGACAAAAGTTGTAAAATAGCTACCAAACACTCCCCTCTTACTCACACAGACTGTAAGGCTGTTGAACTAGAAACTGCCCAAAAATTCACAAGGTATTGTTAGTGACTATATTCAAAGTGCGTCACAAAGCTGAGCTGTATCACAGGAATGTTATAAATTTCCAAAGTCCACAACATGTTGAACAGCATATTGTGGATGGAAAAGAAAGGGCTATAAAACTGGTGGTTTAAGAAGGACATTCCCCCAAATAGGAAAAAAATGATATGCAACACAAAACCATGTTATTCAGGCTAGACTTATGGTTACTGCTTATGAAAAATAAGGGAGCGAGTGTTAGGGGGGGAAAGTGTGGTCCAATCTTACTGTGTATTAAAAGCATCACAGGGTGAGACCCCAGCTGAGTTAACACCTAAGTTTTAATGCACCTTTCAGAGTAAGAGAGTCCATCAGCAAAGTGGCAAGCTATTTTCTTTCAGCATCATCTAACTTAGAAAATCCACCTTTGGCTTGGATAAAGTGGAAAGAAAATGACTAGTTGCTTTGCGAATGTGTTCTGTCACTCTGAAAGTGGACAAAACTGGATTAAAATTTATATGTGAATGGAGCTCCAGCCAACCATTTTAAGCCAATGTGGAGGCACGGCCCAGTTGAAGTCCACGGTCTCTCATAAACCATATCACAGCAGAGTATTCCGTTTCCGTGACTGCATTAAACAAGCAAAATTTTACAAACTCTGTAAAAGCAAAACTGTGTTATTCAAACCTGTGTTACACAATGGACAACTGTATTTCCATTCTCCAGTTGTAACCATACTTGCATACTGTACCCTAATTCTATTCTATCTTTGCCACCTTTCTTGCCAGGAACTAGTTCTGGGTTGTTCCTTAAGAACACCTACTTCAATTTTAAGGTGTCATCTAAGCTGTGACAACAATTGCACTAATGTCCTTCTCCATCCAGTATCACGCAAGACTAAATGTTTTAGACCGTGGCTGAGTTATGCTTGTTCCACAGCATGTGGCATAAGCCATGACACAGCCTGTCTACCAGGCTTACTCAGTGTTGGCTTCTTATTTGCAAAACCAGCTGTCATTTCAACAAGAGTTAATTTAACTGTGCAGGAAACTTGAAGAGTGTTACATATCTGCTGTCAGGTCAATCCTATGCACCACAGCAGAAATAAGCTCAGTTAGTTACTCTATCCACAAAGGTACTGTATTGTTATATGCTTTTGTATAGAAACTGTACCCCATTAACAAAATACAAATTAGACAAAAAGAAGACTTGGTTTTTCTACCCCGCTTATCTTACCCATTTATGGGGACTCAAAGCAGCTGACAAAGCTTTCTGTCCTCTCCCTACCCTGTGAGGTAGGTGGGGCTGTGAGAGCTCAGAAAGAGAGCTGACTAGTCCAAGGTCACCCAGCTGGCTTTGTGGAGAAGGGCAGAATCAAACCTGGTATTCCCAGATAAGAGTTCGGCTCCCAAACCAAACTGGCTCATATATAGTACATTCTCAGTTAACTGCAAGCAAGATTGCCGAAAGTATTCTGGAAGAAAGGTAGGATATAAACACCAAACAGTCAAACTTATTGTACTGTCCCTTAAAATTTTAACGGTTAAGGTTATGTTCCCCACCCCTACTATTACATTTCCCATTTTCTTCCTCAGCAATGGAAAAATCTTTCACTTCTCTCTCCTTTGCCTTGCGAAGGAAACAAACACTGCTTATAAATTTTGCATCTGCCAAGTTAAACAACACTGGTCTGTGCCAGGCAGCAAGGACAAGCAACAAGCAAATTCACAATAGCCCTCTTCCTGAACTCCCAGGGAAATCATTACCTTTGTGGCAAGCCTATCATTAACACAGCTCTTCAAAAGACAACAAGCTTTAACACCAGAAGCTATCATTCAACAGCAAAAGCACCCTTTGAAGGCAACCGTGTTTTATTTTGGGCAAATCCAATGTACTTATTCTGCTTGCCTGTCCTCCTGTTTGCTGATGCTTAAGTACCCTTAAATCCTTAAATCAGCCAACTGATGATCCAGCTCACTCATCATTCCCATCGGTCAAGAAGGGACCATTCATTCAGACTGCAAACAACAATGCCCCCTACATAAACCAAAATGAATTTATGCACTAAGAATAAGGAGACTTCATTAAGTTTTGGTTCTGTTTAAACATATTCCCCTTAATGAGAGGGCAACTCCTGGAAAGAAGAGAGTCACCAATTCAATCCCCAGCAATGCCCCCAAAGAAGAGATTGGCAAACCACTTCAGCACCTGCCAAGTAAACTGCACAGATACATTCAGAAGCCTACGTTAGGTTGGTGCCATCATTGGCTAGTAAACTGATGGTACATAACAAATTCTGGTAGACCAGCATGGTGGTTACAGTGGGTGTTTTCCCACTAGCACTAAATACCCATTAGGGACCCATTAGGCTCACAGCAGGAAGACCCCATTTCCACTGCAGACCACATTAGAGCCACATTTGTTTCCACCTGTTCTAGGGAAATCATATGGGTCCTTCAGGATCTGTAATCCAGATTTCCTGTAGACCCCATTAAAGGGATCTACAATGGGGTCTTCAGGCATCAAATCGGGATTATACAGAGCCTGTTTCCACCACAATCAGGCAATGGGGTCTGAGGGAGCACACCCATGGGGGGGAGGGCAAACCCAAAGCTCTGAAGCCTGTGCACAATCTCTGAAGCCAGCTCTGAAGAATAGCACAGGCTTTGAAGAGGACCCCAAGCTAGAGCAATGACTAGAGGATCTTCCGAGTTTGCAGCAAATCTTTGGAGTTTATGGCAAAACTCCAGAGAATCTTTGGAGTTTATGGCAAAGCTCCAGAGATTCTCCGGAGCCACTCTGGAGAATCTTTGAAAAATCTACAGAGAGATTGCACCCCCTGTCCCCCCAAACACCTGGGGTGATGGGTGGGCCTCACATGGATAGATCCGGATTCTCCACATGGGTGCTCTGGCATTTCCACTGCGAGCAAGCTAGCGCCCATTGCTACTGGGTACTACACCACCTGTGGAAACACACTGGGTGCTTTCCTTAATCTGGAGCTACTAGATCCGGATTAGTTGAAGGACCCATTCCTTAAGTCTGGATCATCTTAGATCTGGATTAAGGGAGGTCAGTGGAAAAAACCCCAATGTCACTGTGAATTATCTACACAAGACATGATCGAGGGAAGATATATGCACTTGAGATATCAGACCATATCTACCTGGGAATTTCCTCTGTTTCCATCAACAGTGTAGCCAAAGAGTACCATACTGCATGGTGTCTTCCATTTTTTTCCTTATAGAGAATGCTTCACTAATGATGACTCTATGGTTAACCATCATGCAGAATAACAGAAAATTAAAGACTACCCATATATCCCTGTAGGGCTACATTTTAGAGCCATTCTGGTGCCAAAGAGCATCTAATTTAGAGATGGGGGCCTATTAGTTCAGATCCTGACTTATTCATGAATTCATTTGACACTCCTAGCAGGCAGCCTCTCTCACAACTGTCCTTCACCCATGGAGGCTCACTGGGCAAGACCCAGCAAGTCCTTCATTTTGGTCAAAATGCCACCTGACAAACAACAAACCACCACTGGTCACCATCACACCATCTGCGAGCTGGACCTAACAATATGGTATTTTTTTCACTTGGCCTTATTCTGGAACATATCCTGAAATAAGGGCCTGCTGTCTGCATGCTAGTGAGACCTCCCCTAGTCTGCATTAGGATACAGACAACAGACCCCTGTCTCAAAATATATTTCAGAAAAGGCTAAGTGTAGAAAGGGCCGTACAGTCAAAAGTAACACTTATTAAAGCTCTTCAGAAAAACTATCTGCCTAGGAAAGATGGCAAAGTAATCATGGTTTCTGAGAAAACAGCAAGAATCTACAGAGGGGGACATGGCTACAGTCAGTATGGCTCAGGAACAGAGCTTTTACTCCTATTCCTTGGATCAAGCATGAAGGACTGTGAGGTTTTAGTGGTTATTTCAGTTGGATTCAACAGGAATGTCCACCGGTCCAGAATGATGGGTCTTCCCCTTAACTCAGAATTCATTTATCCTTTTCCATCATCCATTATTGAACAGTTTTCATTTATTTCACATTGTCCCATATGCATCATATATTTAATCATATATAACCATTTTCACAACAGTACCATGGAATTGCAATACAGAACTTCACAGCAATCACTTCCAAATTTATTATCATCTGAACAGCCAAACCAGTCAATTTTTCTTATAGTTTATTCAAAATCTAAGAAGGGGCTTCAGTCTCACATATAATCACATAAGAGTATAAAGGTATGCTTAGTGTGTAGGGGGAAGGTATAATTACACTACCACAATACTAGAGGCATGCAGAATTTTATTCTCTATTTTTCCATACATTGGAATGTCATCTCCAAGAAGAAGTAGAGTTGGCTTTTCTACCCCACTTTTCTCACCCATTTAAGGGGACTCAAAGCGGCTGACAAAGTTTTCTATTCTTTTCCCCACAACAGAACACCTTGTGAGGTAGGTGGGGCTGTGAGAGCTCAGAGGTGAGCTGTGACTAGCCCAAGGTCACCCAGCTGGCTTCATAGAGGAGAGAGGAATCAAACCCCGTACTCCCAGATAAGAGTCCAGCTCCCTAACCACTAGACCAAACTGGCTCACAACCTGGCTCCAAGTATCACATCCAACCAAAGTGGCCAGATTTTGCTAAAATCAACCAGGCTATAAGACACATCTGCCTTTTTTAGGTAAGGTTGTATGTAGGGATAATTAGTCTGGCTGATTACCTGGTAATGTTCCTCGTTTTTTCTCAAACTTTTAGTGTTTCATCTTTTCATGATTTTACAGTGTTATCATGCTAGGGCTTATTTTCAGGGTAAACAGGGTATTAATATAATGTATTTTCATCTTTTTAGTAGATTGTATGCCACTGGAAGGATTTATTACGTTCCTTGTTTGCATCTTAAATTGTAAAGTGCCATGTACTGAATACTAATAGCACTATATAAGTAAATAGCAATAATAATAATAACCACAAAGCAAAACAAACTCCAGCACTACCAAGAAGGTACAAAAAAGCAGGGATACACCAACAACTAGGTTGTCATCCAGCATAATAAATTCTGTAGCTGGGTTAGTTTGGATGCTAGTCTTTTAAAAAAGACAGGAAACAAGAGGAATTTCTATCAGCAACACTCATGTCACAAGAACAAGTTTCTGGAGACTGCAGTGAGTATTTCCAGCTGTCTTTCTCCTCCAACTGAAGAAATAACTCGAGTTTTCAAACTTGAAGAGGTACTTGAATGTGACAGCCCAGCCCAATATTAGAAAGGGTTGAGAGCAAAACTACAGTATTGTGTACTTGACAGATGAAGGAGAAAAACCTCCCTCTTTCTCACTTGCCAAATATATCCTCTTGCTACAAGGGAACAAAGGCATACAGAGTTAGACTGTCCCCTGTTCCTAAGGAACTGCTCACCCACTAGAAATATGTTAAGGATTTTGTGCGTGCACATCTCAAATGCTTTCTATTAGGGACATATTTTTGCTATGCAAAATGACGTTAACACTTTTATTTATTTACTATGCTAGCAGAGCTGCCCTCTTAACAAGTTTAGCATGCAAACTTTCAAGTTCTTCATAATAAATGTTTGAATGGAAGAGTCAACCAAAGGAATCTAACACCAACAGCTGTCCCTATACTGTGTCTGAGCCCCTCCATAAAGACACTATGCTGAGACTGAGAGCCCATGTGTGAGATCAACTGCACATATTTTAGTAGTATAGAAGTACCTTGTGCACTAAAAGCAACACACCTGTCTCAACTATCAGAATATTTATGAGAAGGTGGGTGAATTAAATCCCATCCCAAGAGCTGTTTAGTTTCAAGAAATGGCCTTACATGTTAAGGACATAAGAGAAGCCCTGCTGGATCAGGCCACAGCCCATCTAGTCCAGCATCCTGTCTCATACCGTGGCCCACCAATTGCCCAAAGAGAAAGAGGAAGATAAAAGCAAAATCGTCACCTGCTCTTAAATTCCAGCAAATGGCTTTTAGAGGCCTCCTGCCTGTCCCTCCAACTTGGAAAACAGTACCCAGGCATCTATTCTAGCAGCCATTGATATATACCTTCCCCTCCATGAATTTATCTATTACTTACATGTTGCCGGAAATTAGGATCAAATGCTGGTGAGCTTGTGCAATAGTTTAGTATTTTTCTTTTAACAACTGGCATCTGAAGTACACCCAGTTTGGAAAACTACTTATCATGCAGCCAGAAGTAGAAAGGTTTTCTTTCTTTGGTCAAAGGGAATTATATTTATGGTTCTTTGTTTGATATATTGGTCAAGTTAGAAGCAAGCATAGCTGCTTGTCCCTAAAACAGGGGGAAGGAAGGGGAGCAAGAAAAGAAACATGGAAGGAAGGAAAGAGGGAGCTGACAGTCTCATATAAGGTAGACCTCTGAATAGATAAGGATGGCTCCTATCAACGTGTGACATGCAAAAGTGTATGTAGGATTTGCAGTGGAAAAAGAGGTAAGCCTAGTACTCGAGATACTTTGTGCCTTTTAGAGATACTTTAAAGCTGCAAGCATTTAAAGATAACTGAGAATGACCCTGGACAGATTGCAAGTGTCTCTAGTTTAATAGACAAATTACATTAAGTTAGTACGATTGTATTAAGACTTGTTCACAGGGCCTACTCAAGCAGAACCATTTTAATTTGCCCTTATTCTACAGCAAAAAGTATTTTCATGTTCGCTGTTAAAATCAAGAAAGGCTGGGTTGTAATATTTCAAAGATGCATTAACAGTCATGGCCACAGACCTGCTTATGGATTTGAATAATTGAATTCCTTAGTGGTAAACTGGAATAGTGTAGTAAGAGGGGCTGAACTGAGAGCCCTGGGGCACCAAAGTCAAATGATCATCCAGCTATAAAGCTCACTGGTCAATCTTGGGCCAGCTACTCTCTCTCAACCTAACCCAATTCACAAGGTTGTCGTGAGGCTAAAATTGGAAGTCCAGAAAAGCCCCTATGCCACCCTGTATTCCTTTGAGGAAAAGTGTGATTTAAATATAAAAACAAATTACTTCAGAGTGAAAGGTCAAAGGTACTTCAAAGCACATAGAAACCAGCATATGTGGAATCTGATTTGAGACAATTTCCA
Source organism: Aspidoscelis marmoratus (assembly GCA_014337955.1). Classification (NCBI taxonomy): domain Eukaryota; kingdom Metazoa; phylum Chordata; class Lepidosauria; order Squamata; family Teiidae; genus Aspidoscelis; species Aspidoscelis marmoratus. Next base: position 32,858,377 of record MTQE01002208.1, read on the forward strand.
TGTCCCCATGGCATTGTAGAAATAAACAAGCATGGGCAAATGTCCACAGAGTAATCCATTTGGCCCTTTTTTGCACTCAACAAAGAAGATGCAATTGCCATTCCAAGTATGATATAGCGCTGAAAAAACTAAACGAACAGCTCTGTATTCCCCATATGGACCACACCATCTGTGTGCACCAGCTATAATTCCCGCATCTCACATGAAGCGCAGGTGGAAGAAAAGTACAGAACTATGAACATACGGCAAGGAGCTTTGGATACTGACTTGGATTGAGTGTTCTCAACTGCTCTGGTTTTAACAAAGGATAAGTGCTTTAGAATGGCATGATACCAAATCAGATACTAATGTACTAAAATGCCTGTCACATTACTGAATCATCCTAAAAAATACAAAGTGCCCTTTAATTTGATCAATTTTTAACCTGTTGGTTTGATTGTTCTTTGGTGGAATAACTAGAACGGTCTGGTATATTAAACAACAGATCTACATGTAGGTAGAAAAGAGAAGTGTGTACCCTGAAAACAAGTACAGGGTTTATTTATGCATCAACTGTCTTCATATAATGCAACATTCTGGTATTGTGGTTTGATCTAGCAAATAATTCAGAAAGAGACCATTTAGATTCCAGAGCTTTAGAAAAAGTCTTTGAGAAGCCTTGGAAAGCTACACATCAAAAAAGAAATAAAACATAACATAGAAAACACTTTTTAACCTATGGAGGTAATCTTTCCTCTGGGTCAGGATTCTGTTTCAACAGAATAAGGTTGCAGTTTAAACACATTTATCTAAGGGCAAATCCCACTGGGACCTGTGAGGCTCGTTGTAGATTGTGCTGTTAATTTATCTTTCCCTTCAGTTCCCACAGACCACAGCTACTGGCAACTGAGGCAAGTTCTGGTTCTGAATACTAGGGGAAATTTTGGTTCATTATATATGGTGATTAAAACAAAACAAAACCTCCTACACACAAGCCACCTTACATAACAGTTTCTTGCACTCGGATTTGTAAAGAACCAACGTGCAGCTTCTGTTTAGAAACTGAAACGCACCAGGACAAAAAAAAAGCCACAAGCTACAGGTAAGCAGCTTTATTTCTTTCTAGGAACCCTGAGAGACTGGACCAGATCAGCGCAAGCCACCATCAGGTCTTATCTTCTGCCAAAACCTGCCTACAGATAAAATTCTCTTACAAGCTTCCTGTAAAGGAAAATGGCCATTTGCTTTACTCCTGCATGCAATGACTTTTCTTCTTTAGAGCTATCTCCCCTATGTATGTATGTATGTATGTATGTATGTATGTATGTATGTATGTATGTATGTATGTATGTATGTATGTATGTATGTATGTATGTATGTATGTATGTATGTATGTATGTATGTATGTATGTATGTATGTATGTATGTATACACACCTCAACTTTCTATAAAGCTTTCTCACTCCAGAAACCTTACTCTTCTAGAACCTGCAGAACCTTTGGGGAAGGCAACCCCCCCAAAAAAGGAAGAATGATGTCCGGGTTGCATTTTATTTTTCGCAGTTAATGATAAGATTGACAGCAATACTCAAAAAATCTCAGCCCTGGACGGACTTCCAACCAAGGTAGGTTAGCAAAGATTATCAATAAGTTAAAGCAGAGCGGGCTAGGGGTTCGTGAAGCCGCCTAAGAGCAAATCCACACACGCTAGGGGAGGAAAGACGGGGATCAGAGTGTGGGGAGGACAGGAACAGGCGAGGCTGAGGGAGAGCGGCGAGAGAGCAGAGCAGAGCACAGCTTGCAACAGGTGACGGCCGCCCGCGAAGGCGCAAAACAAAGCAAGCGGACATGCAACGCCCCCAGCCGCTGCCAGACGGCGGCGGCAGCGGCAGGAGCAGCCGGGTCGACCATTGCAAAATAAAGCCGCCTCGACCGACCCAGCTGAAGGGGATCCACCAAGAGGAAACCGGGAGGGGGGGCAGAGGCTCCCTCCGCTCCACAAAACTAGTATTGTTAAGTTAAGCTCGTGCACCGCTGCGCTTCCCCCCCCCTCACACGCACGCACGCACGCGCAAGCAAGCAAGCCGCAGCGGGTGCCGGACGAGGCGGACCGACCGACCGACGGACAAGCGGATTTTTACCTTGTAGACATTTTCGGTGACCCGATGCACTTCCTCCGAGCGCGACATGGCGGGGCCGGGGGCTCCTGGCAGCACCATACACCGGGCGAGGCGCAGAGCTCGGCGGGGGAGCGAGCGAGGGGGCAGCGGAGGCAGCAGCAGCGCCACCAAACTACAATCCAAGTCCGCTCCTGCAGCGCGCGGCGGCGGCGCTGGGCGAAGGCGCGAGGTTTTATACCGCCGAGCTGAAGCCGGCTCAGCCTACAGCGGCAGCAGCAGCAGCGGCAGCCCCCGCCTCTCCCCGCCCCCGGCCCCGCCCGCTATGCATCGCTCCCTGCTCTGCCTTCACCCCCTCGCTCCCCCGGGCTGCTGCTGCTGCTTGGCGGTCGCCGCCTCAGCAGCGGAGCGGCGTCGCAGCAGGGGCAGGCTGGAAAAGGCGGGCGGGCGGGCGGGCGGTCGGAGAGAGGAGAAGGGGGGCGCAGGCGGCTGGCGGAGGAGCCTCAGCCCCGCACGTGGACTGTACAGTCAGTGTACCACCCCCACGCCCAAACGCGAAGCCCCGCGCAACCCACACGCGGGGAAGCCGCCGACCCCTGGCTCAGTCATAGCTGCCGCCGTCGGCAGTGCAGACGTGCCGGGAGAAGAGCAGCCATTTCCCGCCCAGCACTGTGCCGCGAGAAGGCAAATCACTGCCGCGCGCCTCACCCACCCGGCCGCCCCCTCGGTCGTGGGCGGAGAAGGCCCTCGCGGGACTCGAGGGTACAGCCTCGCCTCTGACCCATCGTCCCGCCTCGAGGGAAAACAATGCTGGCTTTCACCACGCGTGGACCCCCCTCAGGGGAATGTCACGCCGTCGCGCAGCCACTCAGGAACCCACCCACCACCCCCGGGGGCTGGGAGCCCCACGCGGGGCAAAAGGCTCAGCTGGGCGGCTGGGGCACGCGAGGGGTCGCTCGGCAGACCCAGGAGGGATGTCGGCGGAGATCTGGTGGTGACGGAGCACAGAGTCCAATGCGGTCCGTTGCGAAAACGATCCGTCCGGGTTTTTGGTTTTTCTTTTTTTCTTTTTGCAAAAATAGTTATCCTTTAGATACAGTGCTCAGGTTTCAAAATGCAGCCTGCTCGTCTGAATTATAGCATGGGGATGAGAGGATGGACTGAGGAGCTGGGATAACTTGATTCCACCTACCAGATCTCAAGGGGCCGGGGAATTACGCCTCTCTTATCCTCACAACAGTCCTGTGAGGGAGGCTAGGCTGAGAAACAGTGAAAAGTCATTCAGTGCTTTAAAGCATGCAAAACCAGGGACATGGTAAATGCTGGCATAATATTAGTGCTCTCAACTCCATCCATTCACAGTGCCCATGGCGACCACAGCCATCATGGATTGGAACATGCCTGAAAAAAAAGTGGCCCTGTATTCATGCAAAGAAAAATCCCTTAAAAAGCTTCTTTTGCTTCTGGGCGTTTGCATGCAGAGCTTTACTCCAGGCTTCCAGAGCCACAAAGGAGGGAAATCCAGGGCAGAAAAAAAACCCTTTTAAACAAGACTACCTCCGCACTTTGGGGAAGCCGAGGGTTTTCCTGGGAGCATGGAGACCTTTTCTCCACATCTCCCATATTCCACTAAATTTTTTAGGCATTTTTGATCTCTGCAGAAGAACTGGCTGTCAGAATCAGCTGCATTCAGCTCTTTCAGCCCCCAAGCAGAGCTCCGAACTGTCACATTGGCCGAATCCCCACGGCAAGCTAATTTTGATTTCCCTAAACCGAAATAGAACCGGATTGAAACGCGAATTTGCCTGTCCTCATTACTTTCAACTCGATCCGGATTCAGCGACCTCGAGAGAAGGCCCTTCGCCGCCCCCGCATTTCTGTTCCCAAAGAGGCCGCAGATGTGCACAAAAAACACCTGTGAATGGTGCGGCATGGCAAGCCACCACTGCCAACCTCCTCCTTGGCCGCCTTCCTTCCTTTTCCTTCCCACTGTTTCAACAGGGGGAAAGAAAAAGCTGGCTCAGTTTAAAGCCAAGCGAAGGAGGACAGCCTGCAGCTGGGCCACACCACCTCGCTCACTTACCTGGCCGCTAGCTGTCATTCGCTCAGCTTTAATTTGAATCAGCCAAATAAACCCTGTTGAAATGGGTTTTCTTTCCCCGGATTTTCCAGGGGAAGAAAACTGGCATGGAAACAGGGGGCCTAAAATCTGGTGTGAATCTGGGTGCCGAATCCAAATTCACTCTGGATTTTACTCCCTATGGGAATGCGCTCTTACTCATTTTAAGGGCAAAAATTAAAACCTGGGGCATATGTTCCAAGCAACACTGCACCAATTGTCCCCAAGTACAAATTTCTTTCAGACAGCTTAATGGTAATTCTGGGTTTCTAGAAGTTTCTGAGCTGCATCTTCCATTGCTATTTGCCACACACTCTGAAGAGCTACACATTAGCTGCTCCTGAATTAGATGAATGCTTTCCTCTCCATACCAATGTTTACATGCGGACAAATGCTTAAGAAGGTTTAAGACTCTGTATTTTATTCCTGTGTAGAGATAGATGGAGATGGAATCAAAGATCCTGTATCTTGGCTTGTGATTAGAAGTCATAATTCCTATCTAATATCATTTTGATATTAAAGTCCACATATGAAAGGAAACAGTTATCACTTCCCTTCTCATTAATGTAACCAGCTAATCACTGTGGGAAATGGGCCATTTATTAGAAACCATGTGAAGACTCTATAGAACAGGCATGTCAAAGATACGGCCAACGGGCCGGATGCGGCCCGCGGGGCGTTTTAATACGGCCCGCGGCCGCCCGCGGCCACAGCCACCGCCACGGGCCTGCCCCGCCCCCGCCCGCCAACGTGGCCCGCCGACGTGCGCCGCCGCCCTCCTTGGGCGCGAAGGAGACGAGGCGAGGCGAGCGAGCGAGCGGCGGGACCCTCCATTGCCCGGGCGCCACCATGGACAGCCAGCCCCTCCCTAGCCACGCCCTGGCCAAGCCCCCAGCCCCTCCTCTGTTCTTTAGCCATGCCCCGGCCACACCCCCAGTCACGCCCCAGCCCCTCCTCTGTGCCCAGGCCACGCCCCGGCCACGCCCCCTGGCCCTCACAGTATTTTTTTTTTTAATCCGGCCCTCGGCCAGATTGAGTTTGACACCTCTGCTATAGAACCACATGGAGTTACTTCAGACTAGGGATGAGCACAAATATTCATAGGCATTCGAAATCTGATTGACTGTGCCGAATTTTGACATTCGAACTCGAATAGAATGTCCCGAAATTCAAATGTAAACATTTGAATCAAATTTTGAGCTTCAGATCTATTTGTTCAAATTATCCAAACATTCGTATGTGTATGGGTTTGTACATGATGTGTACTTGAAGATCTGCATCTTTCCCACATCCATATGGACGTGTACAGATGCATACAGATGTATACATACGTGGACATACGAATGTTGTCGACATTTGTATGTGCAAATTCGAATAAAAAATTTGAATGAATAGATTCAAATTTGGTAAATATGAATAGAATCTTGTTAAATTTGAATTTAGAAGATTTGAATTGGATTTTTGAGTATTCAATTCGATTCAAATAGAATGTCAAACAAACATATGTGCACATCCCTACCTCAGACAGGGTGAACATATCTTTCTCACATATATTTTTCACAAAACAGTAGAAAAAAATTAAAGCAATATCCTTTGCTTCCCTCACCATCCCAGATCTGAACATGAATTCATTCCCACAGAGAAGAAATCTACATTATACATATACTGAAACACACTCTCATTTTTAAAGTCTTCTTTTTAAGAGAGTAAAAATAAATGTTGTTATTCATTTTAGTGCCCATAATCAGCAGGACACTGATAGCCCAAGTTCTTATTTCAAACCTAGAATGGCCTATTACTCCTGTTTCCTCATCCTATATTCCCTTTCAGGTTCCATTTTGACTGTTGCAGGCCTGATTAAAGGCAGCAGACTTCATTGAAAGTCTGCCATTTTGTGACAGAATCCCAGTTCTAAGAAAACAAACCACTTCAATGAATAAAGGAGAAAAGCAAATGTTTTAGGTGAGAGTACTGCAGAGTTGGAGAGGGTTTTTTGGAGCGATAGAGAATGTACTCTTCAAAAGCTGACCAAGTGAGATACTAGCAAAGAACAAATAAGTAAATAGCCTAGCAGGCAATTCTTTCTGTTTACCTTTTCTTTGAAAGAAATTATTTTTCAACCCTCTCCTCTATCTCTACCAAAATATGCAGCAAAACTCTGTGAAGGCAGCAGGTACTCAAGTCAAAGTTTAAACCTGGTTTTTATTTAGACCTGTGATGGCGAACCTTTTGAGCTCGGTGTGTCAAAATTCGCAAGAAAACCTAGCTTTACTCGGGTGCTGTGTCACATCTAGAAATGTCCATAATTTTGTGATATTTGTAGCTCTAGTAAAAAAGTTATATTTTTGATATATGTATTTTATTAAAAGCAAAAACAAATAATTCTTTACATTAGTGACTTTTGTTGCTACATCTTCAATTGAAAGTTGGTATTTCGTACACTTCAAGAACAAACAAGCACTACACGCCCAGGTGCCAGGATGACCAGGTGTGTCACCCAAAAGGGCTTGGCTTGTCACCTGTGACACGCGTGTCATAGGTTGGCCATCACCGATTTAGACTATGGTTATATATTCTGTGTTATGGTAGATACCTGAGCCCGATAAAAGAATTACATATTTTTGCAAAAGTGGTGCAATGGATATAATGATTTAAAAAACAAAGCAAAGACCTATCCAACCATGCATATATTGAAAGTAATAAATAGGACAATCCTGAAAACAACCTGTACATGCAGTGAACAGAATAACACCGGTCATGGAAGGGGGAGATTGAAGCCTTCCAGAAAGCAGAGTCTGAAGCAATTCATTACTCAAAGGAAGGAACTGCAGCCTGGGAAAGACACATATTAGGAGAAAGAACTGATGAAGCACCCAAACCACATTGATGCCCCACTTTCTGTTAGTCTGCAACGCATGGAAGTCACACCCAAAGTCTTTGCATCGGTTCTGAGGCCACATGGAAAGGCCATTTAAGCCATATGAAGTTCTGTTTTTAGTTTGGTAGCTGCAAGACAATTTCCCTGTGCAAAACATTATTGTGTTCCACTGAAGATCACTGAACAGCTGCAAGAAATGGTAAGGCCCGCCTCATGCCCTTTTCCTTTTAATTTCTCTAAGCTACTGAGCTGAGCCTAAGTGTATGTGCCCACCCTTCCTCCTACACTGTAAAAAGAAAGAGGTTAGAAGTGAAAGATGTTTCTTTTAACCAAAGCCTTTGCCCTTTTTCTTAACTGATTGATCAAAATCTGATTAGAACTACATATATTTGAAAAGATATAAATTTTCTTCCGAAAATGCAGAAGTGGTGGTTAGTGGTTCAAGGTTTTCTGGAAATTTCCAGTACTGGTGTACTCTGGGGCCCTGGATCCAATTCACACCAGCAAATCTTCTACTAATTCATTTTGGGCTCTATCAAAGGTCAGTTTGCCAGCCTGCTGTAGTTTTATATCCCACTTTTCTCACTCTTAAGGGAACAAAAGCAGCTGACAAACCTTCTCTCCACAACAGCCACCCTGTGATGTGGGTGGGGCTGTGAGAGCTCAACAGAGACCTGTGACTAGTCCAAGGTCACCTAGCTGGCTTCATGGAGGAGTGCAGAATCAAACCCGGTGATTCCCAGATAAGAGTCTGGCACCCTAACCACAAGACCAAACTGGCTCACAGGACAGATTATAGTGCAGGATCAGATATCAAAAATGGTGCTCCTTCCAGCTGTGCTTGTAGACTTTGGTGCTGAGGTCTAACAGTGGACTAGTGGCCCTGTGAGGGATTGTTCTCAGCAGCACTGCTGGAAGAATCACACTGCTGAATCGAGCCCTCCTAGAGACTTAAAAGGGCAGGGACAAAGGTTTCTGGCTTTTGGTGTCTAGAGGCAAGTTCCCATTACCACTTTAAAACAGTTTCAAAACGGTTTAGATCCTTGTCGTTCCCACCCCCAATCAATTAAAATGGTTTCAAAATGGTTTGGATCCTCTTCGTCCCTATTCCAAATCAGTTTTAGGGGTATTTTGAGGATTATTTGGCTTAAAAACAGAATAAATAAACACCAGAATTTTCCAGTGTTTTTTTCCCGCTTTTGCTTTTAAAACTTTCTTCCTTAGTGCTGTGGGAATGCTAGAGTATTCCCCTATACAACAGACTGTTTCATTGTAACAATTCAGCCACTTCACACCTGATAACAATGTTTCCTTTCCCACCCACGCAAGCCTAAAGATTGAAAGAGGCAATCCTGCGCAGTTCTGGCTGTTTCCCTCTTTCCTTGGTCTTTAAAAAGGGATGAAGCTGCTGCCAGGAACTGGGGAGATGTGTGTATGTTTAAGTGTGTGTGTGCAGTCGGTGGCAGCAGCAGAGAGAACCAGCCAGCCAGGGTGCTTTTTTTTGGAGGGAGCCCCTGCTGGGGATGGTGGCTGTGGAGGTGGAGTGGGCGAACAGGGCTTGAATTGCCGCTGCTGCCATGCGCCCTGGGCAATGGGGAGAGAGGGATGGGGAAAGGCCGAGGAGGGGAAAGAATTGCTTTCCCCAATCTGTTTTTGGAAGCATTTTAAGTGTTTAAGAGTGAGGACACAAAATCGGGGTTGAATCCGATTGCCAGATGCTCCTTTGCTTCCTTTTAATGTGCTTCACATATCGATGTAAATAGCCTTGTATATAGCGCTTTATTCCTTGAATGGGAACTCTCCCTAGGTGCTGTTTCTGAATGCCAAAAAAGAAGGCATTCCCATAGGGAGGAAACCCAACTCAAGCCAGATTTTGAGTTGGGATTTTTGAAACCCAAGTCAAGCCAAAGTAATCCCAATTTTCATGATGAGGGCAGAATCAAAACTTGCTTTCTGATAAAGCTGTGTCAAGGGAGCCATTGGCCCAGATACTGGAAAGCGTGTGTCTTCACAGTGTATTCTACCTGTGTTAGTTTGATGGCCCCACAGAGGGCAGAAATGTCAGCATAGGCATCATTAGAATGCAAGCTGCTTGGTTAAAATCAGCTTCTCGCCCATACATTTTTCAGTGAAAGATTTACTCACCTTATAAGAAGTACCTTTATAAAGTGACAATGAGGCTACAGGGGTTTTGTTTTTGTTTGTCAGGAACAGCCCTAGACAGCTAGGTTGTTTTACTTGGTCAAAAATTTCTGCAGTGGCAAACTAGATCTCTCTAAGAAATCTAGAAGCAAATTATAATATTTCACTGACGCTGGACCCTACACAACTGAGATTAGTAGCCATTGGTAGATTACTGACGGATTTTGCAAATATTTTAAAAACCTCTTAAACCAAGCTATTCAGTGCTACCACATCACATAGATGACTTTCATTTAGGCTGCATCCACATACTTTTAAAAAGCAGCTCAAAAAGCAGAGGTGGTAGCATGCAGTATTCTGATCTTGCTTCTGCTCCTTATTATGGGGCAGATAATGCCTCTTGGAAGTGCAGTTTCTGGCTTCAATGCGGATTAAAGCACTAGTATGCAGGTGCTACGACCACTTCAAACCTTCTTCAGTCCATATTCAGATGTCACTGTTCACTGTGGATTTTCCATTCAGAAAAGTCCAAATGCAGGATGGAAAGACAACAAATAAAGCAGATAGAAATGAGAAGGTGTGAGTAGTCAGATCTGAAGATGGCCTAAAGACGGTTTAAAGTGAAAGTGTGACCACGGCCTAAGCTGCTTTTGAGCCACTGTTTTTTACCGTGTGCAGAAACAGCCTTAGTGCCTCATACTAGAGCATCATGTGGATATTTGGTAGTCTTGCTGGATGAAGAGGTATCTCTAATATATGCCCAAATAATGATGCAGAGGACCTGGTAGTTCTGATTAGTTATTTCAGATATGCTAATAAGACTTAGTACAGCAAGTGAAATGTAAAGCTAGTCCCTTCATGGGTTAAAATTGGTATATTTTTACATCCAAGCTGCAGCTTAGTTTTTCACATGTATTTACTCACTTACACCACCCCCGCACCTTGGGGAGACACCCCTGTAGATGTTATTTCCTCTCCTTCCTTAATAATTATTTGATAAGCTGTGAAATTGTTGACATTTAAAGCAATGTTATCAAAGTGAGAGCTGCTTCTGAAGTATGAAGACGACACAGCCGTACGCTAGCAGTCTGGGTGAAGTCTTTGTACAACTTCAAATATATTGCCTCAGTATCACTTGCAACAAATATACATGTTTAATGCACAAAGAAGATGTCAAATAAAAGAGCAGTCCTATCAGAGATACCACTTTTGTCAGTGCAGGAGAGACAGAGGCAGAGAGAGAGAAGGCCTCTTTGGAGTAAGTTTGCTTATGCTCAGAGTTCTGCAGAAATTCAATTTACCTCACACGCTGCTCTCTTTTTCAAGAATCGATAATGGTTTGACCAAGCAATCCAAGAGACATGGAATACTTTTCAGCAATTTCTGCTTTGCCTCCTACAACATTCTTGAACAATCTACCAATGGGCAATTCATGATAATCTCCTGCTTAGACTAGTTTAATATATCACACATGAGTCTCTCTTTGAAGGCAGCCTAGAATTACAACCAGGACAAAGTATAGCAGCTAATATTTTAACCAGTTTTAAAAGTTCCTCCTTTGCAACTGTAACCTCATAATCCAGTGTGCTTTAAAATATGTCTCTGGCATGTATTGCTGGATTCTGGAACCACATATTGTCCTTGGAGGTACTGAAGTCTAATATGGGGCAGTCTTGATGGGTACTTTCCTTATTTGCTGCTTATGAGTGCTGACCTATGTAAAGTCTTTGGCCACCTCCAGACAGCGGCCAAATAACCCACTAGCGAGGGATAATGCGGAATATTCACCCCCTGCCATTATCCTTTGCTAGCTAGATCATGTGGTGCATTTAAAGTTACATGCACATCTGGGTATCCATAATGCCCAGATATGCTTGCTGTGATCTCCACAAATGCATTTGGTCTAGTAGGTGAGCCAGTTTGGTCTAGTGGTTAGGGAGCCAGACTCTTATCTGGGAATACCGGGTTTGATTCCACCCTCCTCCACGAAGCCAGCTGGGTGACCTTGGGCGAGTCACAGCTTTCTTTTGAGCTCTCACAGCTCTACCTACCTCACAGGATGTTATATTCTGGGGAGAAGAATAGAAGTCTTTGTCAGCCGCTTTGAGTCCCCTTTAATTGGCGAGAAAAGTGGGGTAGAAAAGCCAACTCTTCTTCTTCTTCTACGCCTGCTTTGGCTTCCACACACATCATGGTAGCTTCATTCAGAAGGTAAGTAGGCAAGCTAAAAAAGTGCTATTGCTGGAAAACCTGCATCCAGTGCAGAGTTTTCTGGCAATAGTTTTTAGCATTTTTTTTGGGGGGGGGGAGCAGGACTGTGGTAGGGTTTGTATGCAGTTGCCTGCTTGTTTTTATTTTATTTGTTTAAGAATTTATATGCTGCCCTTCACCCAATGGTCCCGGGGTAGATCACAATAATAAAAATATATAAGACATTCTAAAACGTTTCATTGTAGGTGCCTGGCAAACCTCCAAAGGAAGGCTGTTCCAGACTCTGGGGGCCATTGCAAAAAAGGCCCTCTTACATAGCACCAATCCTTGCACCTCGGAGGCTGTTGTCACACCTAAGGTTTAATCCAGCTTCACTCCACCTTCAGAGTGAGAGAACAAATCAGCAAAGTGACCAGTAATTTTCTTTCCACATTATCCCAAATTTTCTAAGTTATTTAACACTGAAAGAAAGCAACTTGACACTTTGTTGATGTATTATCTCACTCTGAAAATGGACTGAAGCTGGATTATACCTTAAGTGTGACCACAGCCCGAGAGTGATAGAATTACAAGAAGTACCTTTCCTTGAGCTCTCAGTAATTGGGCAAATATATAGGGGAGAAAATGCTCTTTCAGATAACCAGGATCCAGGCTTTTTAGGGCTTAATATACTGCTAAAAAAAATGAGGGGAACACTTAAATCACACATAGGATCTTGATGAACAAAAGATTCAAGTTGAAAAATCTTACTGATATAAATTGTGTAATTATTTGAGAATAAAATCAACAGTCAACGGAAACCAAAATCATCAACCAATTGAGGACTAGATTTCTGATCACCCCAACAAGCAAAGTAAAGAATTGAAATCCAATTTGCATGAATTTCATCCCAGCAACTCATAATGTGACTTAATAGTGTGTATAGCTTCCATGTGCCTCTGTGCACTCCCAACCATGCCTGGGCATGCTCCTAATGAGACAGCAGATAGTGTCCTGTGGGATCACCTCCCAGATCTATCTCAGAACATCAGTGAGCTCCTAGGTAGTCTATGGCACTATTTAATGATGTTGAATGCTACCAATACATAATGTCCCTAAAATTCTCAACTAGATTCAGGTCTGGGGGAGGTCTTGGTGGAGGGAATATGTGTACTAATCAATGGCATCAGTGCCTTCATCATCCAGTAACTGCTTACACACTCTAGCCACATGAGGCCAGGCATCATTCTTCACCAATGTCAATGTCTGACAATGGCTCTGAGGGATTCATGCTGTGCACTTACCTTGACCTGTCTTAGCCTTTCCCATATGTGATGAGCCCATGCACACCTCTATGGTGCTGGGGAGGTCAGCTGGATGCATGCACACATCTGTGGTGCATCATCATTATCCCAGTGATGGCACCAGCACATTTGCATTGGTCCAAACATCAGGACTCAAGATGGTGGTGCCCAGATATATGTCTGCACTTCAGGTAAGTCTGCAGGCACGTGATGGGAGGGAATACGTGTCCTAGCATTTTCTAGAGCAAATGCTAGTACATGCATGGACAAGTTCACTGAACAGGACAGGAGGTGTGAATTTGCCTCAGGTCTGAGTAGAACATACCAAGTCAGCCCTTGCATCCACCATCAAACACTGGATGACAGATGATTTGTTTTGAATTGAACTGACCCTGCATTTAACAACAGCATCACCAGGCTAGTGGGCCATGAGGTGGATTGAGATCCAGAGCTACTTGGACCATAGTTAAAGGGTGCCTCTTCTAACTTACATTTGGCAAGCTAGACTGAGTGACAGTCAGTCGACACAGTGATCTCAGCTCTTGAAATAGATTTGACAGAATAGATTGACAGGGCCTGTGTTAGCAGTTTCTGCTGAGGCAAAAGAGAAGTGTCAAGAAAACCTTTCTACTATGTATAATTCAGGTGCTCTCGATGCATTACTCCTCAGATATTCTTGGATTTTCATTTTCCGACCATGCAACTCAGCACAGCCAATGGTGAAGAATGACAGTAGTGTAGTGTAAAACATCTAGATCATAGCAGCTTAAGGGAAGATGCAATTTACAGTCCACCATCCCTCCCCACAAGAATGCATTATGTCAACCTTCCCTCCCAAGGTTGTTGTGAAAATTCAGTGAAAATTTCATAATAAATCTGCTCAAGTGTGTCTGCAGTCAGGATCTCATTATCCCTGTCTTTCCGTAATCTGTGCACTTAAGGCTTGGCTTGGAGCACTCTTCCATTTTCCAAGTTCTTCTTTAGTGGCAGTAGTAAGTGATGATTTAGGGGTGTGTGAGAAGACAAAGAATGTAGGATCTAACTTACCTTTTAAAAAAAGCACCTATGGGATCTTCCTTATCTTTTTTAACAGCATCCTGACATCTATCTAGAGAAGCCAGCTTCATAGTCACCAGGTTTAATTCCCCATTCCTCCACAAAGAGAGCTGGGTGACCTCGGGCTAGTCACAGCTCTGAGCTCTCACAGTCCCACTACCTCACAGGGTGTCTGTTGTGGGAAGAAGGACAGAAGGTTTGTCAGCCACTTTGATTCCCCTTAAATGAGTGAGAAAAGTGGAGTATAAAAGCCAACTGTTCTTCTTCTATTGAATATCAGATCCAAATTAAACTCATTTGGGGGCAAAAATCTCTCCGGCAGAGGAAACATCATTTTGCAATTATCATTGTCCTTTGTGGTGATCCACTTAGAATCCCACAGAGAACTAGCAGTAAATCCAAAATATCTTTCCTGGCAGGATTGAAATCAATGTGTCTAATAGCTTTGCCTATTTTATTGGCAGGCATCGAAATTTTTGTTCTCCTTTTTAGAAACTGCGTGTAAAATCTGAATCTTATGAAGCATTGAAGATACCTCCTTTGAACAACATCTTCCTCATTACTCACAATTCTTAACCAAAGAACCTATGATGGTTTAATAGAACAGCATGCTCTTTCAAGATTATTTCACCTTCTGCTGTTAATGAAGTATTCTAATGAATGAGAGAGGTTGCACACTATTTTTTAAAGTTGATGGGTCCAATAAAGGTATTGCTTCAATATGGACTTGACCTTGTTTCTCATGGGCCAGCATGATCAATTTAGTTTTTTCATGAGATCTCAATCTGCCTCCTGCCCATCTCTGCCTAAGGGCATCAGAAACACCATGAAAGTTGCAATTCCCAAGAAACTAACAAAGGAGTACTGAGCAAACATATTGTTTATGCACCACAAACTTATATTTGGGAAGATTTTTCAGACTTAAACAGGTCCCCAGTAGTCCAGTCACGCTAGCATTTAAAGATCACTCTGTTTATTACTTTAAAATGTTGAGGGCTGATTAGTACATCCTTAAGAACTTAAGTATGGCTTTGCTGAATCAGGCAAAAGATCCATCTAGATTAAGATTGCCATCTGGCAAATATTTTACAAGCTTGCTTGGGTGTTTTTTCCCCCTAAAGTCTGGGATAGTTACTGAACCAGGCAATTAAAAAAGCCAACAAACTGGATACAGCTGAGGAAGATCCTCTTACTCTACCCAAAACATCATTGTTACCACGACTGCATCCAGATGTTGGAATTAGGCTGACCAGAGGCTGGATGGGAAGGTGGGTAAATGACTGAGCACTAGATGTGCTTGCCTCCCTTCCTTCCACTGAAAGGAGGAGGAGGAGGAGTTGGCTTTCCTACCCTGCTTTTCTCACCCATTTAAGGCGACTCAAAGCGGCTGACAAAGCTTTCTATTCTTCTCCCCACAACTCCTCCCCTGTGAGGTAGGTGGGGCTGTGAGAGCTCAGAAGAGAGCTGTGACTAGCCCAAGGTCACCCAGCTAGTTTTGTGGGGGAGGGCAGAATCAAACCCGATATTTCCAGATAAGAATCTGACTCCCTAACCACTAGAACAAACTGGCTCACTAAAGGAGCAGAGTAGTTAATTTGAGGTTGTTTCCTTCAGCGCAGTCAGCACTGGAGGGCATCTGGATAGCCGATACCCACACATCTATGCTACTTCTTGGAATTACCTGGAATTTCAGCCCACAGACATGGTCCATGTCCTGCCTTCTGGTACAACATCTGCTCTAGTGCCACTGGCGCTTGCCTGGAACTTCATCTGTGTAAGCAGAACTCCACTGTAGTCCAGGAACTGAGCAGTGCTACTGCAAAATAAATAAATGACGTTTTTGTTCACCATGGTGGTAAGTATGCCCTTTGTAGTTGGCATCTGTATTGTAGGAACTTCTGCCCTCTACTGACATCAACCCCACAGGATGACTACGTACAAAGAATGAGAAGGACTGCACCAAGGATACATTTTTTTCCATGTATTAATTTTAAAATAATCGCTATAATTTCAGTAGAAAAGCACCTTACCATTCAAAGATTCTGGCCCAATCACCTGTATGCCCTGGCTCCAACAGTGGGCAACTCAAGGCTCTTTTTCTCATTATTTGTCTTACATTGGGCTTGAACTAGGATGTGCTTCAAAAAATCAGTTGCCTTTCAAAAAAAGACAATGTATATTGCAGATTTCATTTCAGTTCCCATTTCCATTTTATTTGTATACCACCTTTCCAAAAGAAAATTTGCCCAA
>MTQE01002208.1:32895711-32924213 GCA_014337955.1 Aspidoscelis marmoratus
GGTCCCCTCCAACTCTACCATTCTATGATTCTATGATTCTATGATTTTTTGTCTATCTCTGGAACTGATGTTTAATAATACTTCTCCGCACATTCAGTTAGAATCCCAGAGAATTTCCAAATTTAAGATTTGCAAGAAGAACCTGAATAAAGCAATTCCAGTGAATTACGCCCCTTTTTGGAAAAAGAAAAAGGATAAAATACATGGAAATGAAACAATTGACTTTACTAGGTAGAATAGGAGCGAAGGCAAATCTAATGCTTGTTTCAAATGGTTCCAATGCTCCCTACACTCATTCCAGGATTGGGAAAAATGTCTGGGGGACAAAAAAACCCATGGGTATCTGAACTCTAGTGTAGAGACCCTTAAAAATAGTGGATGGGGCATCCCAAAATCTTTTTTAAAAACTATTTCTCAGCATCCCAGTTGAAACAGGTGCTCAGGATAAAATTACACTTAGCAATTAAATGGGCAAAACTGCTTCCCAGAGCACTTTAAGGATCTCACGTTCACCAACATCCAAAGTAAATCCCTGGAGCACAAAACTGCATTGACAAAAAGCATATTCAAAATCTGGCAAAAATGGGGAGTTGCATTGACTCTTCCAGAAGTCACATTCAGATCCTTTGAAGATGGATATTGTAGCTATTTCCCAAAGCTCAGGTTCACAGAAGTACTATGGATCATGGTATAACAACCCAAAATTGTTAACAAGTGAAATTCTAGCCAGTTGTGAAGGGGTACATTCAAACAAGGGACTTCTCAACTGAAAGGGCTTGTATTTTGTAGATGGCACCCCAAAAGTGGAAGTGTATTTGAGAGACATTCTAAATGTTCCCCCATCTCCTGGTTACTGATACACTTAATTGCTCACTACTTGAACCCCACAGAAATCAGAAAAGGAATAACCAAGCCATTAACTGCAATTGAAAAGTTAGCAGACACATTTGTTGGGCCCACTAAAGGAACTCAAACCCATATCTATGACTTAGTACAAGACATTTGCAATGGTACACTCCGCAGCTCGGGAACCTCTTGGGAAACAGGCTGTGGTCTTTCCAAAATCATATTCTGGCGTATAGCAGACCAAAATGCTGTTTGGAGGGATCTAAGTGTGCTTCCAATTGTACCTGTTGCCCCATGGATCTTGATCAATGGGCCGCTGCCACCAGATGTGCCAGAACGATGCTAATACATGAGTAATTCAGGAGCTACTGTGAAATAAAGTGCTTGGGAACGAATGGTGTTTTGCCGTATGGTAGAATTATTTAATTTCTGCTGGAAAGATCTCTTAAAAACCTAAGTTGTTTAGCCCAGCAACTAACATTAAAGGGGTCTCACAATCCTTCCAAAATGATACAGAACCCCAGGCCAGCTTACCCATATCATTAAAATGGCCTCCTCTCTCTCTCTTGGCACCGCAATAAGGAAACAGGAACATACTTCCATATATGGCAAGAGGGCAAAGAATTAGTCTCTTCTGGAGTGCAATAAAACAAGACACATTGCATAAAGTCAGGGAAACGTTCCACAAGCCCCCCTTGCAGTCAGAGAAAATGTAGAAGTCTCCCCTGAACTTTGCATTCTTTTGTTGTTTCATGGTAAAAATGAGACAAAGAGAAAAGCTTGTTAAGATTTATGCAAACTGCTGTGAAACTATTAATAGTCTAAAATTGCAAGCATATCATAATGCTCATAATAAACCTCAGGTATAATCACCTATGGAACATAGCAACAGCAGAAAGCATAACATTTCTGCTGAAGCAGATGTAGGGCTATACTGTCAACAAACACTTGATCTGAATTTTTTTTATATAAGTTGCCCCTCACCTGTGTGAACTAACAGTCCCTCACTGACCTCGGCATCTCAGTTTCTGGACAATGAAAGGCACCCAGAATCTATGGACTTATCATACCCAATGCTTATGACACAAGTCAGAAAGATGAATAATATTAGAACATACTACTGCAATGACAGCTGGTTTTATTTTAACTGGACCATGGAATAGTCAGTTTGGTCTAGTGGTTAAGAAGCCAGACTCTTATCTGAGAATATCAGGTTTGATTCCACCCTCCCCCATGAAGCTAGCTGGGTGACCTTGGGCTAGTCACAGCTCTCCTTCTGTGCTCTCACAGCCTCACCTACCTCACTGGGTGTCTGGTTTGGGGAGAATAATAGGTTTGTCAGCCGCTTTGAGTCCCCATAAATGGGTGAGAAAAGTGGGGTAGAAAAGCCAACTCTTCTTCCTTTTTCTGTATAAGCCTCATATGTTCTTAGCACAGTATGGGAAAGGGTCTAAGAGCCTCCCTTCTGCACTCTGGTGTGGAATAATGGAGGCTCTTCCTCCTACTACTATGGAGGTAGACTGGGCTAGGGTGCCCAAATGGCATCCCAGTCTGCTTTACCAGTAGACCCTGATGCTGAGGTCTGCAGGGCTGCATTCACACCTAAATTTTAGTCTGGCTTCAGTCTACTTTCAGTTTGACAGAATCCATCAGTAAAATGTCAAGCTGTTTTGTTTCAGTATGATCTAACTCAGAAAACCCACATATGGGTTAGATAAAGTAGCAAGGAAGTGGCCAGTTACTTTGCTACTGTGTTCTTTTGAAAACAGACTGAAACCAGATTAAAACTCAGGTGTGAATGCAGCACTGGTGTTCTAGGGGTGGTGTACTGAACTATGAAGGCACCTGCCACACCCATGGGTCAATTAGGTGAGCCACTGAATACAGCCCCTGTAAGCTCTGAAAGTCCCATTTTTAAAACCCTCTCCCTTAGATTCAGCTCATAAATCTGCTGGAAATATGATGGTGAGCTGAATCTCTGCGAAGCAATCACACAACTGCATTTTGTTAGTCGATACCCTTGGATCTGATAGGCTTTCTACTAGTGTGGTTGCAAAACTTGACCTTCATTTTAATGGCTCATAAAAGAGGACCACACATAAAAAAGATTGCAGCAAGCAAACATATTTGGGAGAGTTTAAAACACTGCATTCTCGCACCTTCTCAGAGAGACACCTGGAGTGTCCTTTTCACAGAAACAGAACAACTTTACACTTTCCCAAAATATATTTCTTAAGGAACAGAGAAAAACTCTGGCAGATGGCTCCTGCCATCTAGGGAGTAAGTATGATACTGCGCTGGGGACAATTGCTACCATTAATCTAGCAGGCATGCACTCATTTAACTGAAGAGGAAACTTGCACTATATAAAACTATTTTTAAAAAGAACTTTATTGACCTTTAGAAGCATTTTAACATAACATATGTAGCTGGCAGAGTTCCAGGGACCTCCAGTGCTCAGTTTCCTTCACACAGCTATTAACGTTTTTGATACTGTCCATTTGGAAGGTTAAAACAACCTTTTACAAGTCTAAGACTCAGCATCTATTCCTGCAGCTATCAGACTTCCCTGAAGTTCTAACATTTCATAATTGTATCTCTGAGGAGATACAAATCGAAACGAATCATGAAATGGAAGGAGCACTAAGCCATGCTGTACAGCTGAGGAAGCCTTCTTGATTACTCAGTATCTCCGTAATTCACAATTTCTTATATGGCAATACATTTTTGTAGGAACAAACACAAAACACACTTTTATAGGGTGCTGCTTTAATAGATCTGAATGGTGCAAAACTGACAGTAGGCCATATAAACATCTTCTCCACAGAAGATGCCCAGCAAGTAAGAAGGCCCAAATAGGAAAAAAAAAAAACACCCTTGCCTTCAGATAGTAGCCATCAGGTACGTGGCTACTATCTAGGGCCTTGCAAGTCTATCAGGTAATTTAGGCAACCAACCACATAAGGTCATGTATGCCGAGGTAACCTAAGCAGCCACCTAAGGCCTTGCAAGTCCATCAGGTAACCTAGACAACCACCTAGGGCCTTAAAAGTCCATCAAGTGACCCAGACAATCACCCAGGGCTTTAAATGTTTAAGGCCCAGTCAACACGTTGAAAGTATGTATACATGTTTTTCAGAATCAAGCCCCCAGGGGAAAGTGCCTTAGCATCCAGCCCAAAGCTCTCTAATGCCACATCATCTGCAGCCTATGGCAACCCTGAGGTGAAGCCTCAGAAATGGAAGGACCTTTTGCCTCAGACCTTAAGAGAATTTCTGAAATGTAACTCTTAGGTAATGTTATTTAGCTGGGGTTGAAATTGTTCAGTCTCACACATGAACAGATAAAGACACAAACCAAGCCCCCAAAGTCTATTAGTTACCATTTTGGAAGAGACTGGATATTTTGACACACCGAGCTCAAAAGGTTCGCCATCACTGCTATAGGTCAATGGTAGAACAAACAGCCTGGAAAGCATTGCCTTGATCCCCAGTATCTCTGCAGAAGTAGGCAATTTCTGTATCCCCTGCCAAGAA
Source organism: Aspidoscelis marmoratus (assembly GCA_014337955.1). Classification (NCBI taxonomy): domain Eukaryota; kingdom Metazoa; phylum Chordata; class Lepidosauria; order Squamata; family Teiidae; genus Aspidoscelis; species Aspidoscelis marmoratus. Next base: position 32,900,094 of record MTQE01002208.1, read on the forward strand.
ATCTGAAGGGGTGCACTCACAAGCGGCGCATATGCACTTCAAGGAGCCATTTCCAAATCAGAAAGGGGTAGTGACTCCGTGTGGAGCACAGTTACAGTAAGTGCTCATACATGAACCTACCTTTACCTAGGCTGGACCCAGAGCTGGAGCTGGTAAGGTTTGGTTTGGAAGACGTGCCAGATGGTCACCTGATGTGCTGAGTGCCAGGGTAGGTTTCTGGATGTGTGTGGGGAGGGATGGCATGTACTAGTACCTGTCAATGCAGATGCTAGTATACACGTGGATGGCTTCACCTTTCCTGTCCCCTGGATGGGAAGAGAAGCGCAAATTTGCTCCAGGAGCCAGACTCAGTGGTACTGAACAACAAATTGCAAAAGAACAGTCAGTCAGATAGATAATATTATGGTTATAAGGTCTGAGTTCTGATTTAATTATGGTTTTCAGTAGAGCATCCTTCAAACCCAATTTCTCCCCACTGGTAAAATGAGATGAATAAAAGATGATTTCCTCAAACAATGTGGTAAGCTACCATTATTTAACATAAAAACAAAATTTTATTGGTTTGTAGTGATTCTTCCCTATCACACAACAGAAGAATTGAAAATACATAAATGACTATTATGATTCTTATTTGTTCTTCTTACAAAGCAAAGATGATGCAGGTTTAGAAAGATAAATGTTCCCAAGAAGTGTTTATCCAAATGGAATAAACACCACAAATTATAGCACCAGCAACTGAATTATAATTGCTGTGGTTTTAAAATAAATTTAAAAGCTTTGAAATTCTCATTTCTACCACCAAAAACAGTTGTTACATTTTAATATACCAATTTCATAGATAAATCTTTACTTTGCATTCAGTAACCAGCTCCAGCCATATTTGCATTATTTTGGGGGCAAAAGTGAGTTAGATGTGCACTTAAGATATTAACTAAATCTTTTTTGGCAAAAAATGCAGAGAGAAATGATTGAGACATTTGGGTTACGAGCATCGACAATTGACTTGGGGCTACTATTGGCTTTTGATAGGAATAATTAAAGAAATTAAAGAGGAATTAGTAGTAAAATATATGTTCAGAGCCACACAACTAATTATAGCTCAGAATTAGAAAATGGGATTGCATTCGACATTAAATAATTGGTATACAAAACTTTGGGAGGTTCTTACTCATGATTTTATAGCAGAGAGGATTAATTGAAAGGAATCGAAAATGAAAGTCCATATCTGGAACAGAGTATGGAATGTATATTTTAAGGAAAATATAGACCCAGTAGGCTTATATTAGAATGGGTGATGAATAATAGTTAATGGGTATTAAGTTGTAAACATTCATAATGATTCTGTTTAATGATGCATAAATTATTAAAATGTTTATTCACAATACTATGCTGAGTTATACTTTCTTACCCAGACCAATGTATGGAATTTCTGATTTAATGTGTGTATATTTAATTTAAAATAAAAATTTTATTTAAAAACCCTAACAATAGCATGCAAGTACCCATCCACTGTGAGCAAGAAAAAGCTTTACAATCTTATGACTGAGTTAAGCAAACAAGAGCAAGAGTCAAGAATACCCTTTCATCATAAAGGAAGGAACTCCCGACGCTGACTCAGGCATGAGATACACCCGCATCAAAACCATGGCAGCATGCCATAGGACATGAAGGTCACAGTGTGGTTTTTTTCTAACTGCAAGGGCTGTACCTTTATACTTTCATGAGAAATTTTCAAGCACCCCAATCTGCTTAATGTACCCAACAGCCACCCTTCTTCCTTCTATTTATCTATAAACATAGGTGGGTCCTGCTTTTAAAGCAGAAGGCTATTTGAACTGCAGGATCTCTGTACTGGATCGTGGCCTTCTGAAACCTTATGATTTGACAACCGATTAACTATCCAATCACATGTTCCTTCGGAAAGTAGAGATATCCCTTGCAGAGTAGGTTTGGTGTAATGTGGTTCCGCTTTCACAGGGCTGATGAGATGTGACTTCCATTTTACAACTTTTTTTTAATAGTATGGTATTGCACTTTTATGCAGCTGTAACAATGTGTCTTCCCTTGTTTAATGAAATTCTAGTGGAGTGTGCCTCTCCTCTACAGTATCGACTTACATTGGTTACTAAGCCTTTCCTTTGTGGTGCCACTGATTTACACTGGTAATCTATGCTTCCTCAGGCCCCGTTTTCCATAGGTGACAATTATTTGAACAACTACACAGAATTATACAAAGAATGACTGCACTTTTATGTTGTCTCCCATCTAAAATGAGTCCAGGGTACTGAAAAGATGAGAGTGGCTATAATTCAGTGGTAGTGCAAACCGCCTGGAAAACACAGAATCATTAGCCTCTTCATGGAAGTAGGCAATGGCAAACCACTTCTGTATCTCTGCCAAGAAAACTACATAGAGGTGCCCATGGAGACACCCATGCAGTCAACCAGGAGTCAATCTTGCCTCAGTGAAACAACTGCAAAGATGGGCTTTTATTTTTGATTATCTTAAACATGGATTGCACATCATCCATCTTATAACTGATATCTGTAAACTATTTTTGTAAGGTTCTTTTGGCTGAAAAGCAAAATATAAACTTTTGTTAGGTTAAATAAACTTTATAGACACCTTCAGTAGCAAAGCAAGAAAGCTCAGGAAACCAAGAAGCATTTAAACTGATGCTCAAAGGATGGTAGATGCTTGGTGGCCCTCTTTAGGACGGGAGTGTTCTCTGTGCTTGATGTCAATCTCTTCATAGAACTTAGAAAATAGTTTGGTGGATAGCATCAAGAATGGAGAATTCTGAGTTCTCATCCCCATCAGCTCAACATAACCTGATCAGGAATGTTGGTAGCTTGTGCCCCACCATTATTTGGAGATTCACATGCCCCCCCCCCGCCACCACCACCACCACCACCACCACCAAGGAAGTAACCGGAATACATTATGCAAAATGAAGGCACACCATTGCAGATGAGGAAACCTTCGGCTTGACAATGATGTTCTAAGTTCTGTTTCTATCCATGGAGATAACGCCCATAGCTCGGTGCACACTGGTGCATCTTGCTCTCAAGACAGCTATGCAATGCAATATAGGCTTTGCAAAGATAAGAATCTGCCTTTTTCTGTTTCGCATCCTAATGGGTTACAGGGGACAATCAGAACATAAAAAATATAATGCAAGTTTGCAGCGCACATAATTTCTGTACTGGTATTGAATTTTTCTCATGCCTCCCTCTCTTTGTAGATTCCATGGCTGATGGTCCCCAGAGTGTCCTTTGCAAGATGTTATCATACTGAAATTTCCACTGTCACCTCCAAATTTTCTGATACAATCTTATAGCTTGCAAATGGTCTATTTTTTAGACCATTATTTTCTAGACCCAACATACTGCAATTTTACTTAATTCTTCTTGTTACTTTTGGGAACAGGGCTAACTTTAAACTTTCCAGACCTGAACCACTGTCAAGATACACATTCTTTAGAAGCCACTTTAATCTCTCTCTCCCTTTTTAGCTGCATCCAGATGTCAATTACTTATTCCACTATTTTTGGATATTCGGAAATAAAGCGTGAGTTTTCCAGAATAAAGCACTCCTGGAAGAGCTGTATTCCAGAATACTCAAAAGCAGTGGAATAAGTAAGCAACATCTGGATGCAGCCTTATTGTTGCTTTAGTGGCCAAGCAGTGTGAATTTCTAATGCCGTCCAGGTGGTTCTTCAGAGTGCAATACAAGCAGAACAACCTTATAATTGGTCCAATACCTCAGTGCTTCTGGTTCCACAAATAAGTGATAACTGTGCAAAATGTAGCTGCTTCCAAACCATCAAACCGTGATGGGTTTCGTTGCCATGGAGGAACACGTCAAAAGGACTAAATTTAAGTAACACTTAAATGTTCAGATGTTTCCAGGGCCATTTGAAAGTTTTAGCAAGAGCATACACTCTCAAATTACCTTTTAAATACCATTTCTTTTAAAAGATATCATCCAATATCACGATTAAACAGCCCATAAATGTTTTCCTTATAATAGTATTTCTAATTACAGTAGCATTATACCTTATCCTGCTGTATCAAATTGGCTCTTACTTGGCACAGTCCTAAGAAGTAAATAATTTCAAAAGCCAGTTCTCTGTTTCCTCAGTTTGCAAAAGCCGCTCTTGAGGGTTTCGGGATTGTGTTAAAAACAAAACAAAACATTGTTTGTTACAACAGATTTTTGAAATCAAAGAGAAGAAATGGTAGGAATACAGAAAGGCAAGACGACAGCCTTTACATATATATAACAGACTAGAGGGTGCTGTGCAGTACCAAAGGAGGGGAGCAAAATTTACTTTGAGAATATAATATGATTTAATTCTATTTAGATCTGTGAAATATTGGAGAGTACAAACAACATTTTCCCCCGGGTGACTAGCCTGGCGTATCCACCACACAGTTTTCTTGGCAACGATACAGTAGGAGCTTGGCACTTCTCTCTTCTGGAACATTTTTCAGCTTTACAGTCTAGCCTGCAACCCGTTATTCCCAGGGAAGGTAGTCTCTGATCTAAGGGCTCATTCTATCCCACGCTGCTTAGTTTACAGTATCAGACATGATCCACAAGGGACAGCAGAAATGTAAGGGGCAGAAGGTGGAGGCAAAATAGGACACACCTCTAAAATCTGCTTATGGCTGTTTTGTTATGTTCTTGGCATAAAGCCGGCTCTGCCCTTAGTAAGTTCCATCTTCAGGGAACGAGGGGAGTGTAGAGCAGAGCAGTAGTTAGAAGTAAAGGTCTTTTCAGTGACCCTTCTCCTTAGAAACTTTCCTGAACACCCTTTACAAACTGTGCATCTTTTTCAGCTCTGATGAATATGTATGGCAATTGGGCTTGGTGAGTTTAATGGGGAACAAACTTTTTAAAAAACTGCACCCTTTACATAGGGTGACCTTTGCATTATTTAAGTCTGTAAGAACAGGTCTTGCTTTACATATGAACAAGACTATGCTTCCTTGTCAACATTCTTACCTATATTCAAGATCCCATGGTTCCTGATGCCCATTGTAGCATGTGGCAGTTAGAGGAATTGGTGACAGGGTCAAAGTAGGAAGAGGAATGGTAGTTCAAATACGGTAAGGCTTCAGTTCCATGTAAAGCCATACGAAGAACATAATGGATTACAGAAAAGCCAATTCTGAACTGAAATGTGCATGCTAGTTTCCCCTCCTGATTTTGATTTTTTCCATATGTAGACCCTTTCTGCACAGACAGTTAATCTGGATCAAGAGTCTGTGCAGTACACATTCTGGGCCTCCATCTGTACGTTAATGTGGATAAAAGAGGTCCTGCCCCTTGCTGGTCCAGCTTCGTCTGCATTAGCCAGAGCCTGGTCCAGATTAAGAAGTCCTTAATCTGGATATCTGGTATTTCCATTTGATTGCTACTACCAGAGAGATCAGGGCCCTGATCCAGAACATGGAAAAACACACTGGAGGGTACCAAAAGGACCCCCCCACCCACCACCCAGCCCCTGAAGCTAGGAACTTGAATTCCTATCCTTTGGAGTTGTGGGGGAATGCAGTGGAGCTTCCATGAGCTCCACAGCCACAGCATAATTCAGATCAGTGCCTCTTTGCAATCCAAATCACTGGGCAGGGGTATTCCGAACCCCCTGATTTGGACTAAAACCAGGAAGTGCAGAAAGGGATCTAGATGTTTTAAACTGTTATGTAAAAATACTTCAAGACTATCCCAGTAAGCAATAACCAATGTACAAACACAGAGGAAATATGGCCTCGAGCTGTGCATGGCAGAGTGTTACCCTTTTGCCCTTATGGGTTAGTCACCCTTGTCAGAGGGTTACTCAAAATGGCCGTTAGTAGCTTTTTATTTCCGTAGGTGATGTTCTTTGGATGGTTCCTGTTGATGCTTAGAAGGTTCCCTTTGTGTTACCAAAGTGAAAGATGCTCTGAGTTCATAAATGGTAAGCTGTACAATAAAAGTTGACCTGTTTGTCAAATACCTCCATCACCTACCTGGTGAAATTTGGAAAAGGCCTGCCTGCCTGTGATTTCTATCCCCAGCACTGAAGAACTGAAGCTGTAAGAGGGGCCTACAAACAATGATGCAAAAGAGTATCATGGAGAAGCCTGCCTGAATGAACGAATACACAACTGATGCACTGTATGAGAAGACCCTTCAGAGGATGCTTCAATATTTGGAGCCCACATTTGCTCCCCTTGACAATATCTGATTTAGTGTACTGCACAGCTAGAATGGAAGAATATGTTGGGTGCTGGAAAAACATAATCTCAGCACTCTCTAAAACAAAACAAAACAAAACCCAATGACTACGTGTTAGGGGAAAAATCAAGGGTTAACAGAACACATAGCACAACCTCCAAGTATTGCTGAATTGACCTTGGACTTGAATACACATCAGAACAGTTTTCCTCATATAATTCAGCCCAGGTTCTGAGCTCAAGATCTGAGGGGGTCCTTATGTCTTTTCCCTGTTTGACACTGATTAGTGGTCAGTGATAAGATATTTTCAGTGATGTCTCTAAAGCTGTATAAAAACCTCTCTGGAGCGACTTATTGGGCACAGTTTACATCTTTCAAGCACTAGGTTAAGCTAAAGTTCTTATCCCAGGAAGCCGCAGACACAGACACCCTAGGAGGAGCGTAGAGGCATATAAGGTCTAAATATTTGGATGCTGGTCATTAATAATTATGTTAACGACCTTCCAATAGTGCTTTTGTAGATTTCTATTTTGGTTTCCAATTGCTGTACATTGCTTTATCTTAAGAAAAAGCAACTGATAATTTAAACATTATGCATTTAACTGTTAAATTATCCACCGCATGATCAACCGGTAAAAGCCTGAGGCCAAAAAATATCTGCAGGACTAAGCCATAAATTATGGCTGAGGGACTAAATAATGCAGAGCTAGTTTAGAAGCCCAGTTAAATTTTTGTTCCAAAAGCATCTGACTTGGTCACTCTTTAAGCAATGCCCTTCTCTTTGTTTTCATTCACTCAGAAACCCCACACAGTATTATACAAGGTTGGCACAAAATCAGTTACACAACCCCTAGTTAAAAAAAGGGGAAAGGAAGACAAACAAGTCCTCCATAAGAGGATGTGAGCAGGACAGCTGCTCTGGGAGGAAAGAAACCCACTCACCGGGAATTTAGAAAGCAGCAACGCCTTGGAGACAAAGGATCAAGAACCTGCCCGATGGACAGTGGTTGAATAATGTTCTATTTAGAGACAATCAAGGCAATTCTGAATCTAAAAGAATGAAGCACCGACCTATGAGCTTGGAATTTAACTCCACCCCACCCCCCTTGCCATACAAACACCCAAGAGGCAAAACACAGGATCCGGATAACATTCTCTTCCACAACCCTGATTTCTGGCCTGATTTTGAAGACTCTCCTCTCAGCTCCCCAAACAACCAAGCTTGGATAATCATTATGAACCCTCAAGCACATTCTAGGATCACAAGAGGACCAATCAGCATTACCTCTGCATCTGAAATACCCACAAGTGTTCTTTTTAAAAAGTCATGTTCCCTGTGCTAAGAGGCATCCTGGGTTGCCACTGACTCTTCGATGCCTCCAACGGAGAAATAAAAGGTTTCCAGCCACTGAACAAGTTAATACGACTAGACATCAGAGGATAAAGATGTCAAAAACACTTTATTGTTGTGACCTGCACAGCTCCTGGCCTTAGAGCCTGAAGAGCCCCATAGCAGTCAAGATGAGAGGTGGAAATACTCTGTTCATGTACAGCAAGGGGAGAGTTTTGAGCTTCTGAGAAGTAGGGGGGCAGCTGTGGTTTCACCTGGTTCCAGTCAAAAGGGGTACTGACTGGGAAACTGAAGACAGAGGCTGTTCTTTGAGGGCACACTGCCCGTCCTCAAGCTTATGTCCCAGGGACTGCCAGCGGGTTGTTTTCACTTGCGTTTTCCTTCTTCAGTTCTCGTTGGCAGTGAAAAAGAAACCCACTTCTGTCCACCCCCAAGCACCAAATGGCACTTTGAACTGGGCCAATACTGCCCATCAAGAATCCCCTTGAAGGAGCTGAAGGCCTATTTAGAGAACATGAGAACAATAGGAGAGTTTTGGTGCTCTCTTCAGAGGTACCTTCAATTTGTCATTAGAAGTAGAAGTAGAAAAAGAAGAAGAAAGACACCAGCCCAGAGCACGCAGGCCAAAAAGACAGAGGAATACTTGTGTCAGCCACAGTGATGAATGGGTAAGGACTGCCACCTGGTGAACAAAACAAACATAGCTGCATCACGACGTAACTGCAAACAGACCGATTTAAGAATTCACAATAGACTTCTATTAATCATTAGTTTCCCAGGGGCCAAGGCTGGCTGACCAGCTCCATGTTACCATGTTATAAAACAAGGGCATGCAGACTTTCAACTCAAAGAAGACCTACTCCATTCAGCTGTGTAGCCTTTATAAGCTAAAATGGAGGACCCTGCTAGTGGCCACAAGAAAGCTCCTAGGCGTGGCACTGAGATTCATTCCCAGAGACTCCCAACTGGACAGTAACAGACAATGCTTAGCAGAACACTCCAAGGGTAAGACGGCCAGGGTTCTTTTCCGCAACAAAACACCAGAGGAAAATGTATTACATTCCAAGATGCCTAACTCTCACAGTACTATTTTTCATATTCTGCAACAGCACAAGGATACAGTTCATCTCCATAACGAGGGAGGGAAATAAAAAGATCTTAAACAGAAGCAACAGTTTTCAGTTGTGAGCAGTATTCCAGGCAGCTGATGGGAACTGCTTCTATGCTGAAGGCTATATATTGCTGCAGGGCCATTCGGTGTTAGCCCCACCCTCTCATGCACCATGTCATTGCTCTCAACTGTTCCTCCACAAAGGGAGGCCACTCCATGTCAGGATGTCCTCTGGATACCAAGACTATGCTCAACACAGCTTAGCTGGACATCAAGGGCAACCAAGGCTGTCAGCAACCACAAAAGTCCAGTTTAAGAGCTCCCAAAAGCACATGGACAGTGCAGAGTCTTCAACATTCTACAGAGCAGACGGCTTATACTGGCATCCTGCCCCTTCTGACACTCAGGAGAGGGAAAAATATTCCGGTCTCCTTTAATTAAGAGCAATATTGAGAGCCCTGTGAGCAGGACTGGCGCCCCATGTTCCTGACAGAATAAAAAGCAGACTTGGTACAAGATACAGTTCCCACCCTTGTAAAAGGTGAAGTGCCTTCTGTATCAGCCTATCTCACAGATACTTTAGGCCAAGAGGGGCAAAAAATAAAATAAAATAAATCAAGAAGCTGCTTTGCAACTACTAAATTCCTCTCTTGATGAGAAGGTTGCAGAAACTGAACTTTGTTCAACATCTTCACACTATCAGTATCTGGAGGAAGAGCATGAAAAAGGTGGGGTGCCTGGTTAGGAATTTTTGCTTTGCTCTTTAGCAGGCCTTCTGCTTTCTAGAGATCAGGCCCAGCAGCCTTGCATTGTTTCCTGGTGCATACAACTGTATTCATTTTAAGTCCACAACAAACATAGAAGAATCTTCTTTTATCTCCAGGAGCAAGTTGGCACAAACAGCCGCCACTACCAATGGAGTGATATTCTCATTTCAGTATCAAGCTAATGGGTCTAATTCAAGTACAGTCCATAGCAGGAATTCATTCTTGCAAAATAATAATAAAAAATCAGAAAAGTCAAAGAACTGAAGACAGGAAAGCCAAGGCAACTGAGAGAGTCTTCTACAGTGCTTCCTGCCTGCAGTGTAGCAGAAAGCTTATAACTCTTCAGAGCCCAAGTGCTCAAAAGGGACCTTAAGCAGAGTTAGCAAGAGGCTGTGCTGGCATCTGAGGCAAGTTTGCAGCTGAAACCTGGCTGGTAGAAAGCATCTGGCTTGAGGGTTTGAGTCACTGTTTAATCCAGTTTTTATGTTACAAAAAGGAGGAGTGTGAACACTACTAAGTCATCTTGATATAGGATATTAACCAGTTACAGCTTCCATTCCGTGACGGAAACCTGCCCCAGCGTAGTGGCTTAGGGCCAACGGGACACCACAGAGGCCTCTGACAACACAGGCATTTTGGGATTCCAGGACTCCCTGAAGGGACAGATCACAAAAAGTTAAGAGGCGGCCACAAGTTCTGGTTTTGGTTTGACTTGGATCGGTGATGTTTCTGTGGAGAGAACAGAATGACACGCAAGAAAAAGGGGTGAATTATCTCTGTTAGACTGCAACAAAATTCCTGTAACCCCCCCTAAGACCTTTGGGTGTAGAGAAGGATAAAAATACAATTGCAAAAACAAATTTTAAAAAATCAGACCAGTAGTAACACATATCTTGAGCCCAGCATGCCTTATCCCAGACAAGGTTAGTCAGTCTGCTAAAAGTCTTACAAAGGACTTGGAACACTGAAAATGACTGAATAGGTCGTTATGGTTGGATCCTATTCTTGGTGTTCCCTTTTGAAAATGTGTGATGGAGTGGGAGCATTTGCCTGGTGCAGTTTTTAACATGGTTCAACAGTGAAACTTGCTATGGACATTTAACAAGCCATTCTGTCATTGCTTCCCAAACTCCCTGGAGAAAGAACATTTGGAGAGGTGAGTACAGAACATTAGACCTCAGGTGATGAGTCAATACATTTTCTATGCCTACCTGAAGTTGAGCATCTGTATTTTAAAAGAAGCCCAAGCTTATGGCACAATGGCAGCTAGGTTGGATTGAACCACACATTAACTTTACTGAAAACACAGGAGGCAAAAGAAGAGTTGGTTTTCCACACCACTTTTCTCATCCTTTAAGGGGGCTCAAAGCAGTAGACAAACCTTCTGTTCTTCTCCCCTTAACAGACACTCTGTGAGGTAGGTGGGGCTGTGAAAGCTCAGAAAGAGAGCTGTGACTAGCCCAAGGTCACCCAGCTGGCTTCATGGAAGAGTGCGGAATCAAACTCGGCGACTATGAGACATGAGTCTGGCACTAACAAACCTAAAACACTGAAAAGTACATTCTTTCTGTTCTCCTTCCCCACAATATAAATGAAAAGGGGGGTGTTGTCTGTATAACCCCATCATAAAAATACTGATTTGTATCTTTATATTTTCTCCTGGGAAAAACAGTAAGATGTACAAAGGGCTATGAAGGCTCCATCACACACATTAAACTGAAAAGACAACTGTTTTGTTACCTGTTTGGTGAACCAGGCATCTGACTGACTCAAACAGTTTCTAAATGTTTCACAGAAATTGCCTTAAAAGACAATCCTAGAACACAGGGTTTGGGGCACCTAATCTCCAACAGGTGACACAATAAGTGCTGTGTGTCTGTTTCCCATTTCCCTATAAATATGTTAATAATGCCACTAGTCTTACATTTCAAAGTTCGTTTTTATATGCCCAAATAAAGCAGCTATTGTGTGGGCAAGTAGATTTATTTTCTTCTGAACAGCAGATTTTAGACCTTCAGAGTGACACAGGGCTCAGCAGAAAGCAGGCAAGAGATTAAGAGTGCTACTTAAATCTGACACCATCTGTTAGCAATGCATTATGCTACGTCCTGCTTCATAGATGGGAGAAGAATGTGAATATGTGATGTTACACTGCTATTGTGTTAAATCTAAATGCAGTTCTCCACTAGAATCTACTGGTTCAAATCTCACCTTTGCTGTGGTCTCATTTCTATGAGAAAAATTCAGACGATCAACCTTGCATGCATCAGGATTACAAGATACCGCAAGTGCTAAAGCTTTCAACACCCTAAAAGTTATTCTATAAACAGTGCACAACAACTGCTTTCGTGCAGACTTGTCACTTGCACAAATCTTGCAAACTCTCAATTGGCACCAAATGAAAGCCTAATGAAAAGTCCTTCAAAAGCTGCACAACATGTAAATAACAGCATGTGAGAATACAAGGTTACCTGGAACTTTTTCTGGGAGGGGTTCCGAGGGGACTTCCGGAAGATCAATCTGTTCCTGCAAGCAAAGAAAGCATTCTGTAAGATAAATGATCTGTGGAATGTGGACAGCTCTAGTTTTCTGAAGTATTTCACAATGGAAAGAATTTAAGGTCTTATGGAAACCCATGCCAGATCTGACCAGTGGTCCATCTTGTTCAACAGCCTGTTCTTACAGTACAAGTAGTTGTATATTGAAGTCGACGCGTATGGCATAGATTCACTGCTCTATTGCAGTCTCTCACATGGTGGCCTTTACAGGCATACTGCCTCCCACGACAGAGGACAATGCATAGACATCAGGACCAAGAGCCATTGACAGCCTATAGCCATTGATTATGAACTGGATCCAAACCACTTCTGAAGACTTCCAAGCTTGTGGCCAGAATCACATCCTGTGGTAGAAAATTCCTGCATATAACTATAAACCAAGATACCCTATTGGCTGTTGGCTTCCCTGGATGACACCAAGTAAATGCTCCAACCACTGCTGCCAAAGAGGCTGAAGTTGATCAGTTTTATGAAGATGTCACTTTCACCACAGGGGACTGGAATGCTAAAGTGTTGAATCAAAAGATAAACAGAATAATGGCCAAGTTTGGCCGTCAGGTATAAATGAAGCAGACCAGAGAAGTTTGTCAAGAGAATTCACAGATCACAGGGCATCACCAGATAATTAACACCAAAATCAGATTGATTTCATTCTTTGCAGCCACAGATAGAGAAGCTTTGTAAAGGTAGTAAAAAGAAGGCCTGAAATTAACTGTGGCTCAGATAATGAGCTGCTTATTGATAACCCCTAGACCATACAGGTATGATGTAAATACCATCCCTTATGAATATGCAGTGGAGGTGAATAGGTTTAAGGAGATTAGATAGACAGTGTGCCTGAAGAACTATGGACAAAGGTTTATGACACTGTCCAGGAGGCAGCAACAAAAAACATTCCAAAGAAAAAAAAAGAAAGCAAAATGGTTGTCTGATGAGGCTTTATAAATACCTGAGGAAAAAAGGGAACTGAAAGGCAAGGGAGAACCACATACTGAGCTGAATGCAGATTTCCAGAAAACAGTACGGAGAGGTAAAGCCTTTTTAAATAAGTAATGCAAAGAAAAAGAAGAAAACAGAATGGGAAAGATAAGAGAGCACTACAAGAAAACTCGAGATTTTAAGGGAACATTTCACGCAAAATTGAGGATGATAAAAAAAATATTTTTAGAGGCCTAACAAACGCAGAAGAGATAAAGTGGTGCTGGCAAAAGTACACAGAATTACTATACAAGGAAGATTTTATGATCAACGATAACCACATTGATGCAGTCACTGATCTAAGGCCAGAAATCCTGTCAACAAAAGTCCATATAGTCAACGCTATGGTTTTCCCAGTAGTAACATATAGCTATGAGAGTTGTACCGTAAGGAAGGCTGAATGCTGAAGAATCAGTGCTTTTGAATTGTGGTGCTAGAGGAGACTTTTGGAAGTCCCTTGGACTTCAAGGAGATCAAATTAATAAATACTAAACCAACCTTAACTCTTCAGTGGAAGGACAAATGCTGAAGCTCAAATATTTTGGCCACACACTGGGAAGACAGAGTTCACTAGAAATTACCCCAATGCTGGGCAAGGCTGAAGGCAAAAGGAGAAGGGGACAGCAGAGCAAATACAATAAAACATGAATGTGGGCAGACTCCAAGAGACAATGGAGAACAGAGAGGCCTAGGTGCTCCACAACTGAACTACTAAATAACAAAAATAACCATTGTCCTGTTCATTCCAGCATGTGCACCTTGATCCAAAACCTATGAAATGTTACCTCAGTGGAAGAGACTGATGAGAACAATTAGATAATCAAGATAAAATTATCACTGGGATCCTACTATTATTTTCCCTTTTCAAATTCTAGGCAAGAAACTAGGGAACAACTGATGGGCTGATCTGCTGCTATTGAAGCATTATTAAATGCTCAGACAAACTACTGCCAAACTGGTAACTCCAATTTGACATTAGTGATTAGAAAAGGTGAATGGAAGAAACCCTTGGACGCGTTCCATTCAGTGCTGAACGGCATCTTTATCAATAATTTGGCCAATATTTTCATACTTTGCAAAGGGATCTATCCATATATTTTACAATGGCGAAATAACTGAGTTTATTTAATTAAGAGTACTTACCCTGGGGACTGTCTGTATTCTGTAAAAGCACCCTTTTTGAATTAGACTAGACCTCGGCATCCCTGGGTTCAAATCAACACCAAGCCATGGAAAATAATTGGTGCTTCTTGGCCAGTCCTGCCTCTCAGTCTAACCTGTCTGGTAAGCAGTCTGGTATGGAGGTCAGCTGTGTGTCTCTCCAGATTCTGAAAAGGTGAGTGCTCACTTTGGTCTAGGACCAAGCAAACCTGACCCCTATGTCAAATGTCCCGGAAGTGTTTTGCACACCCCTAGTTAGAATTCTTCCACTCCTGAAGGCAGGAAATTTATTTTGCTCTCCTAGCCGCTCTAAAATTAGTACACTGATATATCAACACACTATATATTATACACTGTGGCGTTTGTGCCAAGGCTAGGCAACTTGGTGGGCTTTTGCAGCCGTCTGAGTGACAGGAGGGGCGTGTTTATCAGCCGAAGCCAAGCCAGCCCGCCAAAAGGAACCAATCAACGCTGGAGAATCCCGGACTTTATAAGCAGCTGCCGGCACAGCCTTGAGGTCTCTCATCTTGGGTTAGAGGGGGATCAGGGAGCGTTCCTCCGTGTGTGTGAGTGTGTGCCTTTCTTCTCGGTTTAGAGAGGAGAAGAAGGGAGAAGCAAGCTGTGCAGCTCGGCTCGGAGCAGGCATGCGTTCCTCTTGGTGCCAGGGACAATGAAAGGGACCATGCCTGTATCTGCTTGAGAGCAAAGTCAGGGGGAATTGTTTGCTTCTAGTTATGGCGTCAGGAGTAGACTGTAGAGTTACAAGCTGAGGCTAACGAGGATTTAAAGGAAAGAAACGTTTGCAATACAACAAGCAACTGATTGCCTGCAGTTAGGCAGGGTTAGAAGTGGGGAGAACAGGAAAGGATCTGTAGCTGTAGTGAGACTTCAGAAGGACTATTTGCTTCACTAATAAGAACTGACTGAACTATAAAAAGACTCTTGCTTTACGAACCAAAGGCTTTAAAGGTGAACTTCAAGCTTGCTTATTTTCTTTATTTTATAAGTTTGCTGTAACAAGAAACGTTTAAAGTTTTGCTTGACATACAATTGTCACCCTGCTGCTTCAATGGAAGCTCATACCTGGGGCAGGTAAAGAAGGACGCCAGAGAGGGTGCAAAGTAATGCAGGGAACCCCAATGAACTGGCAGAGGGTTTGGGTGCCTAGCCGTTGCTCTGTAGGGCCAGGTGAGTAAGGACGGTTTAGGTCATCACATACACTAACAGATCGGGGTTTTTAGGAGTGTAAATGTGTTTTGCTAACTTCTTCTTCCCTTATGGTAATGTCAAGAAACGAGCATTTGAGGATAAAAAAACTAAGGACATAATTTTTTGAAGAAATAACAAAAAGCGTTGCCACCAATAAACATGACTATATAAACATTCAAGCACATTCAAGATAAGCCAGCTTTGAATTAGGCCCAAATATTTAGCTCTATGCAGTGACATTATGCGGATCAGATATTCTTGTGCATATAAAAATCAACCCTTAGCACCACACTTAGATACCCAGCCCTCAGAGAGGGGAATCAGAACAGCACCGCAGAAAGAGCAGATAAGAATCCTCTTCACAGATGGGAACCATGAGCATCTTTGATTCATTCCCATCAGACACTATTGCGGACCAGTGTCTTTCCTCAAGGGGTAAAAAAAAAGCAAAGTGTAAATGCTATTAAAACATTCAAGCCTTCTATTCTTATGTTTCCCCTGAAGGATTGGACTGGATACCTTTGAGGTTACAGAAGCAAGCAAAGGTAGTTATGTCAGGGATCTCTCTGGCAGATTAACATCATCTGCTGCTCATCCCATATGATGAAACACCAGTGTTTTCAATCAACACTCACCTGAGTGATGGCCTCCAGTTCTGCTAAGATGGCATCTTCGTCTTCTACACTCAAGCTGCCAGCCAGTATCTCATCTATTTGCTGCAATGAGAAGGTTGGATGACATCGTACCTCTCATTCATTTAAAACATTTCCATACCAAGTATCATGAAAGGATCCCAAAGCGGTTTTAAAAACTATATATTTAAAACAAGGCTAAGAACAGTTAAAATCTTTTAAAAATTAATTAAAAACACATTAAGAGATGGGTAGGTCTAGTGAATACCAGAACAATAACAGATTTCCAAGAAGAGGTAATACAGGAATACTTACAGATAAGGTAAAGGTAAAAAACAAAGCTCAAAGCCTTCATGACCTCCCATGATCTCTGACTTAGGGATCTGCACGAATGTGGTTTTTGGCATTTGATTCATAACAATCAAATGTTAGAAAATTTGTATTTGTACTAATAGACCAGTGATAGTCAACCTTTTGAGCTCGGTGTGTCAAAGTTCGCAAGAAAACCTAGCTTAACTCAGGTGCTGTGTCACATCTAGAAATATCTATAATTTTGTGATATCTGTAACTCTAGTAAAAGAGTTATATTTTTGATATATGTATTTTATTAAAAGCAAAAACAAATAAATCTTTACATTAGTGACTTTTGTTGCTGAACTTCATTTGCTAATATTCAGTTGAAAGTTGGTATTTTGTACACTTCAAGAATAAGCAAGCACTACACGCCCAGGTGCCAGGGTGACCAGGTGTGTCACCCAAAAGGGCTTGGCGTGTCACCTGTGACACATGTGTCATAGGCTGGCCATCACTGTAATAAACCCTTTCGAATGTGGCAAAATTCTATTCGATACAAATGTATTTCTTCAAATTTGAATTAATATCCGATATGAACAATGTATCCCATACGTATCCCGTAACAAATCCACTCTGAAAGCATCAAATCTAACCTGAATTCACTTTCAATCCACTCTCAATCCATGTTGTATGCATTCTAGATCTGTCGCAGATGTGACTGCCGCAGCTGCTTTCCTGCCTCCCCAGTTTAACGGATGTCTGAACTATTTGTACGAATGTCTGGAAACATTTGTACGTACGAATATCGTAACATTTGATTCATGCATGAATGTCCGAATTCATCTGAATCACAAATGTTACGAATATTCATGCACATCCCTACTCTGACTCATAGGAAAATGCCTGCCTACCTATTTTTATTTTCACTTTTGACACTAAGAAACAATTTAGTGGTTATTTGTATTTAGATACAAGATCTCAAAACAAAAACAAAACAACCCAAGGTAGGTCATAACAGAGCAAAAATATAAAAATGAGAATATGCAATTCAACACACAAGAATATTAAAAATATATAAAACGTACAATAAACTGTTAAGCTATATCTTCAGTTGTTCTTTCCCTTCCCCAGCGATATCAGCTACAATTTATGAGCAGAAATAAAAGTATGACAACCAGCTCAGGTCATCTTCTCCTTCCAATTCCTTTTACTGCAGATTTATCCTCTGCAAAGCAACAGTCCTTTCTCTCAAATGCAAGTTAAATAGCAAAACTAAGAACTCAAGTGCTTTGGATTTTGAGATGGAAGCTGTAAAACCCACGCAGGATGCCTGGGTTAAGGTGCTGCAGGGATGACACACAGACACAGTACGTACCCTCTGATATTCCACTGCTTCCTGGGTTTCATCCATGATCCTTTCTACTTCTTCTATTGACATAACCTAAATAGAAAGAAGCACCAAGATCAGATTATAAGCAAAGCTGAT
This sequence comes from Aspidoscelis marmoratus, assembly GCA_014337955.1. Taxonomy (NCBI): domain Eukaryota; kingdom Metazoa; phylum Chordata; class Lepidosauria; order Squamata; family Teiidae; genus Aspidoscelis; species Aspidoscelis marmoratus. The sequence continues at coordinate 32,917,866 of MTQE01002208.1, forward strand.
GCAAAGAGATGTGTGAACAACTGTTACAAAATAGTCCAAGCTGCTTGACACTTACTCACCTGGTGCATTTTATTTAAACACTCGTTGCCAATTTTGAGGCCCTCAATCACTTTCATTTCAATTTGCGTGAATTCAATATCCTGAACCTGCAAAAAACACATCAGAGAAATCAAGACGCAAGCACTGTGTGTTATTCACAGGGATGTCAGAAAGCAGCCCACTGTAGCCCATAAGAGACAATTCATCAGCTGCCAGAGCAGGAAAAGGAGGAAAAATGCTACAGTCTAAGTATTTGATCTGGAGATTAAAATGGAAGACACTCAGGTTTAACATTGGGGATTTCTAACATCTGGCTGGCCACTGCAAGAGCAGGATATTGGACTCCTAATCTTCAAAACCAAGATATACTGTGTTTGTTTTGGATCAACTAACCCCTTCTTTCCAGGTCCTTACTTAGCAGTGATGGTTCTGCCAACTTCTGTCACTGACATTTGCAAAAGTGGAGCTTATAAGCACAGAAGGTATTCATCGCTAGACCCAGCAGATGGAACTCCATTAATATGACTGACTTAGAATCTAACTTCAAAGTAAATGGTAGGAGGTATTTGCTTGTCTGAACTCAAAATACCCTTAATAGGTAAATCTTGCAGAGATCAGATACACAGAATACATTGAAAAGTTATTGCTAGATCACTAGACCTTGGGTATTCTAGTACATCTTCCACCAAGAAATACCACACAATCAACAAATTAGCATTTAAAGTGTGGCAATGAAAGCCCAACACCACTGTCCTCTGATATATGGGGCAAAGGAAGAAAATTCCATCTTCTGCCATCTGGGTTCCATTTGGCCAATAATTGTCGTATACATGAGATACAACACTCAGAGCTAAGCGAAAAAAGTAACAGAATAAAATCTAATTTTGGATTACCATGAAGTAGCTGGAATTGTATAACCAATGCTAAGAACAAAAGCTGGTTAAATTATAAGTTAAATTCATTTAAATAAAAGCGGTTGTGATGGCTTTAAACATTTAAAAACAATGACATTTCCAACTTGAACATGTTGCCAAAGGAGGTTTCTACATACCATGCGTTCCAGATTGCTAATTTGATTTTCGGTTTTATCCAATAGTTGCTCTTGGTATCGCTTTTTTTTCAGCAGTAGCTTGGCTTTCCTAGAAGAAGAAAGTGTTAATTGTACCTTTAATAGCATTACAGCAAAACTATTTTCTTCTCATTCAAAAGTCCACCTATTCTATAATTTTACAACAGGAGCTAGGGAAAAAAACACTGAGAAGAGGGTCTAAGGTAGACTTTTCTGAATAAAGGAAACCTATTTCTATCACTGTGACCCTTTCTGCACTGGATTTTATTTGGGATTATATCCTGGAATAGGGATCAGCCATCCACATGCTGGTGCAGACTACAGCAGAGACTGCCTAGGGCTTGCCAGAGTCTGTACCAGCATGGGGATTACAGCCCTCTATTCTGTGATATAATTTATTTTATTAACTTTATTTAAATAATTTCTATCTTGACCTTCACTAAAAGCTCTCAGAGTGGGCCATAATAGTAAAAAATAAACTATGTAAAATATTAAAACATATTTAAAATATAAACCTCCCTCCCTCCCTGGCAAGACAACACCCAGAAGGAGCTAAGCTCCAAGGCCTGGGTGAAGAGGATGTTTTAATCAGGCACCAAAAACCATATAATATAGGTGCCTAGAGAACTTCAAGAGGAAGTGTCTGAAGGCCACCAGCAGAAAAGGCTCTTCTGGGCATCGCTGTCCCTTGCACCTCTAAGAGAGAAGAAACCACAAGAAGGCCCTCTCCAGAATAAGGCCCAGTGAAGAAAATGCCTACCCTTATCTAAAATATCTAAATTCTGCTTCACATATACATTTTAAAAACAAACATTAGAGCTTCGGGCAGTCATATAATGCAGCATTGCCTAAGTTTGCAATAGATGAAATACTTCCTTCTGCCAACTATAAGTTTAGTACTAGATGCTTTTCAGTGGCTGATCAAGTTCTGGTGCTCTGTGCGGACTAATTGCTCTTCTTGCTATAACATGCAAGGCTGCCTGTTTTCTGAGCATTAATCAACAGGTGGGCAGCAACTCCCTGACAGAACATAATAAGGAAATATGGCAAGAGTTGACACTCCATAAGGCTACTATTTTTCAGAAATTTCAAAGAGATTGTGAATTTGCTATATATGAAGCTTTAAGTTACTTTCTGCACTGACGTTAGTATAAAACAGCCACAGGAATGCCTAAGTACTTTCTAGGCCAAGAACGAGGAACCTGTGATCCATCAGAGTAAATCTGGGACATAATCCTCTTCCAAAGACTCCTGCTCTATAGGTTGTTTCCTGGCATCCATGCTGGCGTCCTTCTGTCTCGGAAAACGATTGGAAGAGCTTGAGTGTGAAGGAATGGAAACCCCTGAGTTGCCCAGGCATCACCTGCATTATTCTGCTGTCTTTTCCTGTCATTTGGATAATTTGGCATTATAATTTTGCTCAGCAATCAAAGGAGAGTTAGTATTCTGGCTAGTCTTGTGCTGGGAAGACTGCATCATTGTGTGCTTGCATTTTTCTACTTTTAAATAAAGTTGATTGTTTATTTGCTTTTAAACTGAATTTGCATGATTGTTATAAAGGAACTTTGATTCATGTCAACTTTAAGCCCAGGCATTTTACTCTGCTGTGCCTATAGGACAGGAAACACCCACTGGGTACATTTAGACACCTGGTAAAGATGCAGCTCTTTAGCCTTTGGCTGAAGAAACAGCCTCCCCTTCACTTTCAGACACTTTTACTGTTGCTTTAGTCAGGTCATTTTCATTGCGTTTTTTAATTAGCTTTATTAAGACCTGGGTAAAGGGTGGGACAGAAATACAAATAAACTTACAGGGAAGCCTGAGCAGGCTGTTTAAATAGACCTTGACCCAGATAAGGAGAAAAGATTTTGCTACCTATAGCAGCTGATGGCAGCAAACCAAGAAGGTTTTAGGATCATCTCAGTTTCCCAGATAAAACAAGAAGGTCAAATTAGAGCCAGGAAGAGCTACAACTCTTTTTAAGAATGATTACATTTGAGCAGCTCCTAGCAGCATTTAGCTAGAAATGCTGAGCCATGATTCTTCACCACTAACTATACTGTGGAGCCTAAACAGTAATTGTTAAGACATTTAAGATGTATCTCAGTGGTGAAGAAGCATGCAATCCAGCTTCCTTCAGATACTTCAGTGGGAATAATAGTTCTGAGCACATCAGTGAGCAGCAGTGTGTTACTTTCTACACTCGGATGAGTCCAAAACTTTTGAACTAGCCTGTAAACTGTGAAAGGCAAAGATTCCATGATCTGTAACTTACTCTTTTTTGCCATCTTTCAATAGCTGCCGAGCAAAGACTCTTTCCCGCTCCAGTTGCAGGGATATTCTCTTCTGATACTGCTTTAGTTTGTCCCGCTGCTGTTTCAGTTGCTAGAGGAGAAAAGAAATCGGCTGTAAAATGATGTGCCACCAAAGCCTAAAGCTTACTACTATGACCACAGGAAAAGTGGTTCTTCAAGCAGGCCTACTGATCTATTCTGTTCCCCTACTTTGCTACTTTTGGAGAAGTCTCAGCTTCACCTCTCCTTTCACATTTGGGTTCTACCATTTCTAGGTCTTTATGGACCTCTAAACACTGAGATAAATAACTTCAAGTAGTCCCGGACTGATTATATTGCCAAGATCCATTCTTAGTACAACTTAACAAAAGCTATCATGCTGAGATTAATCAGGTGAGATACTCTATGATTAGGATGCTACTACTCTCATCATTTATTTTGGCTGATGGAATGACCAGCCAAAGCATTTCACAGTTCAACAAGAATGAAAACTTCCTCCCCCCCCCCAAAAAAAAAAAACAGTTATGACAGTTCCAGGGAAGAGAAGATATGGAATAGATCAGGCATTCGCATTTCAAATTCCCAATCCACCTGGAACTTACTCAGCATTTCACCAAGTACTGGGTGAATGCAATCCTCACTATACCAATGGCAATTGCTTCACCATGGCAATGACCATGGATGTCAACCATTGCCATGGTGACAGGTTGATGCAGCACACAATTCCAGATGCACTGCAACACAGATGCTCCATGTGGGTGCATCCCCTGGCTGTCCCACGAGGCCAAGTACGAAAAGGCCCTGAGATAGAGACAAAAAAGACAACTATATAAAGAAAGGGCTACGAGCATGCTTGCTTGTTCTAAAGGAAGATAACCAGGGCATCTACTTAATATACATCTGTACCAGTAAAGTAATAACATTTCTTTTTAGAGAACAGCAGTCATCTTAATTGGAAGCTAACAGAAAGTACCCCTCACAACACTAAGGGAACGGATCACAAATCAGTAGCAAAGCATAATTTTAAGTACTGTTAAAGGCTACCTCAACAGGTACTCTGTCTTAACAAAATATACAGAAACCTAACACCTTGTGGTGTCCCATTCATGCAGCTGTTTGGAATTCCTCTAATCTTTTTGTCAGGCAACACACTGGCACCTCCTTCTAAAACAGCCAATATTCTCAGTTACCCTGTCGGGACCATCCCAAGAATGTTTATCCAAACTGTTATTTCAGTTTACAAATTATGACCAAAGAGAGAGATAAGAACTTGGGCATGGTAAGATTTCAAAGCAGCTACCCCAGTTCTTACAAAGCCCACCATCCAGTGATCCATCTGAACTCTTATGGATCCACCAAGCAAAATATGCCATCCACATCCCCTTGGAAGACTAAAGCTGACCCACAGAGCAGCACTTTGGAAGCACAGGGCATCAGTGACCCATTGGGTCATTTAAGTAGCTGCTGTGTCTCACCTGCAAGCAGAAGAACATGCGACTCAACAACATATTTTTGGGAGACCAACAAGCTGCCCCAACTAGATCAGGAAAATATGCAGTCATGAGTGGCAACACCAGTGGGCTTGGACCCTCTGCCTGTCTGCTGCAGGAATCAGTGAGTAAAAGGAAGCAACCTGATGCTCCCTTGGCTGCTTTTGAACCTGATTTTAAAAATATCTCTTAGGATACTTTGCACTGTTGATATTTATAGAAACAAATTCCAGTGGATTTCCCCCCCAATGCTGTTTTGGTGTTAACCATCTTCGACATCTTTGTTGGAGCTAGAACTTGATGACTGAACAGAAAGGTTTCTACCATGTCTGTCAAAATGCAGATTTTCCAAGTCAGAAATGCAAGTCATCAGACTTTTGAAACAGAAACAGAGAACAATCTATTTCTTTCCAAATTGTCAAGTTTCTGCTATACTGTGCCTATGGATGAAATGCTTTCCTTATGGTCTGGTTACCAAAGAAATTGCCTAAACTATTTCTCCTTTACCAATTTCTCACTTACTTGCTCATAACTTTTAGTCACTTATTTCCTCTGATACAGTTGTCAAATACGATTCTGATTCTACATGGCACTTTATTGTTATACCCGCTCTCTAATGAAGGATCATCACTGCTGCTTTTGATTGGGTCTTTTGAAGAAGCAAAGACAAAACCAGAAGGCAAACTCTATTATCTTTTATTTGCTATGAAACAAAAAAGAGATGGAGGGAGACAGACGGGAAGGAAGGAAGGGAAGGAGAGAAAAATAGGAAGGAAGGAAGGAAGGGACAAAGAGAGGGAGGGAGGAAAGAAGAAAGGAAAAGAAAGAAGGAAGGAAGAAGGAAGGAAAGAAGGAACGGAGAGTAGGGTGGAAAGAAGGAAAAGAGAAGAAGGAAGGAAAGAAAGAAGGGACAAAGAGGGAAGGAGGGAGGGAAGAACGGAAGGAAAAGAAAGAGAAGGAAGGAAAGAAAGAAAGAAGGAACAAAGAGAGGGAGGAAAGAAGGAAGAAAAGAAGGAAAGAAAGAAGGGACAGAGAGAGGGAGGGAGGAAGGAAGGAAAGAACAAAGAGAGGGAGGGAAGAAAGAAAGAAAGAAAGAAAGAAAGAAGGGACGGACAGAAGGGGGAAAGAAGGAAAAGAGAGGAAGGAAAGAAAGGAAGAAGGAACAAAGAGAGGGAGGGAAGAAGGAAGGAAGGAAGGAAAAAAAGAAGGGATGGAGAGAGGAGGGAAGGAAGAAGGAAGGCTGCCTTTTCACGTTTATTCTGGGCATCACACAGGAAGGCGCCCCCGTTAGTCCTTCCTGCCTCTCCCTGTCCTTTCGGAGCTGAACACGTAATGCAGGTGGGTTGCAAGGGGCACAGGCGGTGGGTCGTGGCTTGGTGAGCCGGTGTTGCTGCACCTGGACACCGCCTGCTGGCAGCCGCAGCAGCTACGCCTTGCAGCCCCTCGCTTAGCCCCC
>MTQE01002208.1:32929510-32959616 GCA_014337955.1 Aspidoscelis marmoratus
TATTTATTTATTTATTTCCTTCCTTCCTTCCTTCCTTCCTTCCTTCCTTCTTCTCTCAAGCAAGCTTTTACTCTTTATGGATGATGTTGGTATAATAATTAATTTTCAAATAAGCCAATAGCCTTCCCATGATGCAAAGCAAATCACCTAAAGTCCATATGTATGGGGTTAACCAGTACATAATTCTGACCTCTAAAGCAAGCCCATTTTTGGAAGCGTCTTGCCATCACTTTCTGCCGGAAAGGTTTAAAGAAGTGACCATTTCATAGTGCCAAAGAAGCAAGATCTACACAAAGCCCAACCCTATCACTCTGGGATGGGAACTGGATGAAGTATGGCCCTAGAGCCAGTTTAGTCTAGTGGTTAGGGAATACTGGGTTCGATTCTGCCCTCCCCCATGAAGCCAGCTGGGTGACCTTGGGCTAGTCACAGCTCTCTTCTGAGCTCTCATAGCCCAACCTACCTCACAGGGTGTCTGTTGTGGGGAGAAGAATTTGTCAGCCACTCTGAGACCCCTTAAATGGGTGAGAAAAGTGGGGTAGAAAAGCCAACTCTTCTTTCTACAGATGGGGAAACTGTGTTTTGTCTTCAGCTTTGTTTGCAGTGATGTAAATGCATTAGCTGTGTTAATGTTTTCCAGTGCTTTTCTTGTTCAAAAGGGACTAATGAAGATTTAAAAACAGTTTTTGTCAGGAGGCGAGGGTGCAAAAATGCACAAGAGTAGACATGCAACCACAATTTTTTTCACTGATACATCCATGAAATCAATAGTGATGCTTTAATCAGTGCCAAGGGATAGCCGATATTTTTTTTCTTTGCTCACTTGCTGTGCTATAGTGTAGCCTGACTCTCTGTATCAGTAAATAACAAGTGAAGCACTTTTCTGCTGAATGATGCTCAGAGGGCATTATGTACAATATATTGTAGAACAAGGAGAGGTGAAAGATCTTATACATATAAAAAAACCAATCCAGAGATTTCCGGGCTGCAAGATATGATTACACAACTGGGAAATTAGTCTGAGATTGCAGCTGATACCACTGGGCTGCTGCTCAGAAAAATCTTTTATTTCCCAAGATGCGTATCTAGGTTCAGAGCAGGGGCATAGATGTGTGACTCTCATGTCACTCTTTCAGAACACACAGTTTCAAAGCCAGCAGGGCAGGTTAGTGGCTTTCTCACCAATATTGCCATCTAGTGTATCTGACAGAAATCAGTTTAAAGTGGGTGGAGGGAAATTTTCAGCTTACTTCTGGCTCACATCACAAAAAAGTAGATTCAAAGTCTGGAAATAATGCTTCCATGATTTGTAACTTTTCAAAGAACTCTTGTTTTGATTATCGGTATTTGTATTGAAAATTATATATTTCATAGCTCACACTCCTGGGCATACTACTATTTATGCCGTCTTGTCCATGTGATAGCAATTATTATTATTTTTCTAACACAGAAGGAAGTACCAGCCTGGTTATGGACCAGCATCCCAAAGAAAAGTAAAAGTTTTCAAGATCAACCCCCCCCCCCCCGAAGATGGATATCGCAGCTTGTGCTCAGCTTCGTAGACTGCTACGAAGGACCTTGAGGCCTATGTAGTGTATATGTTGAAGGGTGGAGCCAGAGTCGCCCTGCTGCAAATGGTGGCCTCTAGGCCTGCCCCAGAATCCCATTGGCCTAGTAAACATGCAGTAATGTGCTCTGTGATCTGGTCTTCACAGTGCAAGACCAGAATGAAGACACAATTAAAGGGGTCTAGCATTAATCTGGATTTAAGGGCCCTAAGACCCCATTAAATTTGCAATTCGACAGTGCTCATGTGGACAACATGTTCTGAATGTGTGCGTAAGGTATGTAGAAGATCTGTACCAAATGCACTCCCACTGGGTTCCTAATGGGGTCTTCAGGGGCCATGCAGAATCAGCCTTAATGGGTACTTCTAGTGACAGTGGGAAAACACCCTTCTTCAACATTAGGAGTGCCGGAAGTTCCTTACTTTCACTCTTTACCCAGAGATCTTTGGGATGTAGGTATAACTGAGGGGCTGAGCATGTTCTGTGTCTACTGTTTGGAGTTCAAACAGATTGTAAAAACAAAACAGGTATACAAAGTACAGACAATCCAATTTTAGTACAGGCAAACCATTTTTCTTCTTGCTTGTGAAAAACAAAAACCAGAATCTGACAGTCCATCACAACTACCCCATATCCAGTTACCAAGGCTAATGAAAGCTGTCTGGCTGTTGATTGTTTCCTCCCTGGCTGCCAATAGAGATCTTTCATGGTAAAAGGATAATTGATTCTGCAATTTGTATGAAATGCCTGAGCAAATCAAAATCGAAACAACAGTCTATCAGTGTCTGCAAGTTAGATTAATAAGCCTTCGCAACTCATACATGAATATCTGTTGGCTATCAGGGAATATAAGAAAGAAGAGTTAAATTTATTTCAATCAAAGAAATGGGGCAAGAGATGAGGGTTTAGTGAAAACTCAAAGGCGAGCATCACATGAAAGTTAGGGAAGTACTTTATTAAAGGATGGCTTCAAACCCCTGATTTTGTTACCTTTTGTCTTTCTTCCTTGCAGTTGACTACTTGATACTGTTTGAAAAGAAAATCCATTTGAAATGATATCAAATTGTATCAGCTCTGCACTTTGTTAAGTATTTCAGCAAGAGCTTTAGGAATGAGAAGTAACAGAATTGAAAGATGAAGAAGAAGCTGGGTTGGCAAATGCCAATTTTACTCAAAATGAGTTCTGCCAACTGCTTATTATGTTAGCTTAGCAGGTATTGTTTCCCATTGATACCTACTGACTGGCTCCATTCTTTCAGACACATAGCACACCGTCTCTGCCAACACCTTTTGCTTATTCCTCTGGACCACTTCTCTTGGTCTCTCCTTGTTTTTTCAAATCACATGTTCTGTGTCTACTTACTTTTCTTCCCACTGCCTCCACTTGCTCATCTATGCCCAGTGGTTGATTTCTTCGTGCCTTCCTTGGTTGCTTATTTGTGTGTGTGTGTATTCTCCTTTCTGTGTTTGGTATTGACATCATTTTATCTTTTTTTAAGGTTGTTGTCTCCACTTATAGATTCCTCATTGACCATCTCAGAGTCATTAAGTATCCGCATTCCATGCGATCAGGCACCCTTCGTAGTACCTGACAACTGCCAGAGGCAGCAGGAGGCGAGGCTGCAAAATGCACAAGAGTGAACATGCAACCACAATGTGTGTAAAGATGGCCTAGCCTCTGCCTTCGTCTCCCATCTTATACTGCCAACTTTCTATCTTGTTGTGTTGGATTGACTCTGCATTCCTATTGGAATGGGAGGCTCTGGAATGTGGCTGACAGTTTTATGTTCTGAGATAGTTCCAAGGACATGTGGATGAAGAGAAAATATCAGTTTATTTTTAAAAAGTATACATTTCTGCTCGTTTGATTGTACTAGTGTGTTTCTTATTGGCTATTCAACATGTATGTGTAGCAATAAAGTGTTATTAGCTGCTTGTGTGATTTTGGGACTCAGGTTGTGGTTCTTACTAACTGCTTTACCATTGTCTTTTTTTCAGGGACATGCCAGGGACTGAACCTGTAGTAGTTGTTTAGAAGAGAGAGAAAGCACTTATGAAATTGCTTCTTCCACAGAGCTATTAAAGATATAGGAACGTTGGTCTAGATTTCATATCACAATTATATATGAAGCTTAAATGACTAATACCTAAGGGAGGGATAATGTGTGTTTTTTGCCAATAAACAGGTCCAAGCAAAGAGACTGGTGAAGCTAACAAGGACTGAAAGCATCACCTTTATTAAATTACACCTTTTCATAGGAAACTTCTAAGTGGCCATTCCTCAGATCTTGTGTCAAAGCCAAGAGCAAATGTGAAGTGCTAACACTTCTTGATTTTTCACCAAGATACTGGTAAATGGAGCTAGAATCAAATTTGGGCAAGGCTAGCATCCCTTCATTCTATTTGCTCTTTTACCCTGGGAAAATCATTGAAGAAGGGTTGACACTGAAAAACGTCAATGCTGTCAAATGAACATCAAGTCAAGCGCATTTTGGATGCTGCTTATATTACAGTGACACCTGGCTGGGACGCAAGGAGATCCTCAGAGAGCATCTGTGCTGGGCTCTGGAGCATGCAATTCAACACATCCAAGGTCTCTGAGCAAAGCAGGTGTTTGGAAAGAGCCAACCAGGACTATGTGTGGAATGTTTTATTCTACTTGCATAAATTATACCTGACCTTATAAGAGTATGAGCAATAGAAACACATACAGGCTGCATTCACAGCTATGTTTTAATCCAGTTTCAGTCTACTTTCAGAGTCAAAGAAGGCATCAGCAAAATGACTAGCCATTTTCTTTCCATTTTATCTAACCCAAGGGTGAATTTTCTGAGTTGGATAATGCTGAAGAAATGGTATTCTCTTACTTTGAAAGTGGGCCAAAATTGGATTAAAACTTAGGTGTGAACGCTGCCTCCATGAAATGAAATTAGCCCATGATGGAGTGCCTTGAGGCAGGCACTTAGATCCGCAAGCAGAAAAATGAAGTTTATTAGGAAATCACATACTTTGATAGGAAAGCACATTTACTTTCTGGATCCATCACGCAGGGGAGAGTGAAAGAAAAGAATTAGAGGGAAAAGGAAGATTTCAATACAGTAGTTTGAAATCTATCAACATATCAATAGGAGGCAAGTAGAATTAAGGCAGAGAGGGGAGGAAATATGGGATCCCTTTTTTTGGGACTGGATGGAGCCTTACAAATAATTTACTGTGGGGGATGGAGGCTAATGGGTAGATGCGCTAAGCTCTGAGATGGAACTTCACGGTGCCTGGGAGTCTAGGTGTGCAGAACTCTGCTTGCACAGATGAGGTTCCTACCATGCCTGGACATGAGTGGATCAGGCGTAAGATTGGAAGTTGAGCTGTAGCCCATGTCGGCAGCCTAAAATTCCAGCCAAAATTCCAGCCATGCTGGTTAAGGGGGCAACTAAGTGTCTGCCTCCATTCTGACTTTGCTAAAGGTAATAACCTCAGGGCACAGCAGTACCTCAATTTACGTAGAAACTGAACCATTGACCATAATGGAAAATTGGGGGTTAGGTTAACCATGGTTGATAGCCTAGTTGACTTACATTGACCATTGTCTTGCTTTGGGTTGACTGATCCAACTGAGTTACATTCCCCTATCACCTTGGCATTCTGACACATGGAAAAGCACATGATAGCAAAACCATGAACAAGCACAACTTGAGGGAAGACACAATAGCAAAACTATACACACAGAAACACATTCTCTGGGGATTTAAGTAAGGGTTTTTGTTTTTGTGGAAGGGTTGGGAAACCTAATGTCCAGCCATTTGACCACCTCGCTTTCTTGCTGACATCTGGCCATACATTTGATGATGTATGGATGATTACCATGGAATATCTTACAGTCTTTCTCTGCTCCTGATGCTCATAATGGTCAGTATGACAGATGGCACAGAAAGCTTTGGGGCAAATGCAGAAAATAATATTGAATGGCAAGAAGTGAAGAGCAGAACATGGAAGCTGAGGAGTAGGAGCAGTGGGGCCTCATCTTTTCTGCTGCTACCATTACTCTGGAGTATTCATCAGACTTCTAGAATTAGACTGTGCAAATCATTCTTCATGGAAAATTGCAGCATTAAAGTAAAAAGTAAAGAATCCAGAGCATACATAATATTATTCAGCTTATTCTGCACCATCTTCAACTCTGAGTCCACTTCAGTTCTTTAGTGAGTGGGATAATGTATACTTGGCCTTAAAAACAGACAAAGCAGAATGTAAGGATGCGTTCACACACATGGTTGGGATGCCCCTAGGGTCAATTTGAGGCCCTAGGGACAAACATTAGATGTAAAAATAACTTTACCTTGTCCTGCAGGCTGTTTTCTGTGTCCTTTTGCAGGCATGAAAGGGGTGACTTGAGTTTGAGGCAGACAGGACAGGAAGCTACTGGCACCCACTATATATCCCAGCCTGCTATGGCCACTAATCAATCAGGTTCATGGAAAATTGGGTTGGCAGCAGTCTGGGAGGCAAGGAAGGGGATGATGAGAGGCAGGAACAGTAGGTAAGGCATCTGTTTTTTAAACTGTGTGATGTGGTTGCTGTAGTTGTTTTGCCCTTGTCCACAGATGGGCTGATCCTAGGAAATGGATGTCCAACCCCCCCTGCCCCCCCCACCGTGTGATCACACCCTAGACTGACTTTTCTCTGATTTGAAATAATATATTCTCATATTCCCCTGTGGCAAGGGAGATATCAGTTGAATGTAAGAGGGAAATTCCATGAAGAAGCTATTACTGGGGCTGCAGTCACATCCAGCCAAAAGAAAGAGAGAGAAGCTCAAAAGCTTTAATTAATTTTAAAATGCAGAACTGTGGGTTACAAATGGAATAGGAGCACTAGCACCCACATTTTACCATCTCTAACCCACCTCTGAGTTACACGTGAAAGCAGCTTAAATAATAAACATACCAAAGCTGCAATATTGTTTTCTGTAAATGGTATGAATGATACAAATGGGATCCTGGTGTCAAGGGTTTAATTGCTTACAAGGCTCATAAAAAATGCCTTCTGCTTCCTATTCTGCATTAAACACTCTCCTGTAACTATTAACACATCAGCCACTTTGCATCATACACTAATTATACCAAGAGGCATTATCTTAGCTGGGACAAATTAGGAATTTAGAGGAAGTCTTTGGAGAATGAGAAATACATGATAAAATATCTTAATTTCAAAGCTCAGCGAAAGTGCAGAAGGAGTTTACAGGTGAAGACCTTGCAACATATGAATGAGCACAGGTCTCTTAAATCCTCTTCTTTGCATTTGCCCTGGAATGACCTTGCTTCTTCCTTTCATTTACTTTTCCACCCAGGCAGTCTTTCCACTAAGGTGGTATTTTTCAGAGTTAGACATTTCCCACAGGAGATTCTTGCTACTACAACTCATTTCTTTCTCAGCAGAAACAAGGCTGTCATGGCTGAAAGTATCTGCTTTAATTTCTTCCTGTATTGATTCATTCCCTCCCATCAGGAGAGCAAGGGATTATGCAGTAAATGGCTTAATAACAATGAAATGCAAAATGCCAAAATCATTCTTCCAATATGGGTATTCACTGCTCATGTTTACTTGCAAAAGGCATCCGGACTCAGGAAGCCGAACAACAATAACAATTCAATTTACTTTAAAATGAGTCTTTTGTTCTGAAATGACAAGCTTTGCTGATATATACCGAGAAAGAAAGCGGATGCTCCTTCTGTCTAGAGCCGTCTTGTGGATGCTGGCACTTTATGAGAACGCATCATCCATCAGGAACAATGTTCAACGGTATTCAACCTCAGGTACCCACTTGGCTTACAAAGGAAAGTTTTGTGTTTACAGAGCCTAATGATCTTTATGGAGAAAACAAATCGTGCTAATCACAATCTGGGCTCCCCCTGGCATTGAATCCTCGATTCCTGAGAAAACGAAGTGAATTAATTAAAGAAGAAAACATGGGGGAGGGACCCAGATGAGTTCTGTAGTCAGAGGAGTTGATTTTAATCAGTTTCTGGTTGTCTGTGAGAAATATAAATTAAAAGGATACCAGAATGATCTCACTGGGGTGGCCACCAGCTGAAGCAACAGATCTGTACAAACCTGTAATAATAACAGGCATTTTCTCCATCAGATATACAGCATTCTGGTATCCCAGCCCAAGGGGCCTTTCCATTTCTACTGGGTCAGTAATGTTAGCTGGAGCTAAAAATTATGGGTGTTTCCGCATTGGCTGCAGAAACCGTTTTAACCCCCATTTAAGACACTTGTTTACTTACCTTCTGCACTGGGGACCTCATCAGCGACCCTTCCAGGCGGCTCCTTCCGCATTTTGGTGCGTGAGATTCGTTTCTAAAATGGGCCTCACTGCTGAAAAATGGTTTAAAATGAAGACCAAAAAAATTAGGTCTTCAGTCTGTCCCTTCGCCTGGATCCCTGTGGGAGCAGGACACTTCTGCACATGGCCAGGTGAAGGGACGGATTTCCCTGCGGCTGCCATCTTGGGGAGGGCAGAAGCACGCCGGTTTGCCTCCTTCTGCCCTCCCCTGCATGCCGCGCACTGCTGAAAACATGCGGTGACTGACAGCTGCCTGCTCCAGTCCCGTGGCTCCGGGGGTGGCCTCAGCAGTGCAGGAGGCCAGATGCCCTTTGGAATGGGTGCTGTGGCTTCTGTGGAGCACCCAGGCGATCCGGCCACCTGATCCAGTCTCCCCACATGTGTGCGGATGTGCGAGGGCCCTTCGGATCCGTCCAAAATAGGGACGGATCCTTGGGAGGTCAGATCACCGAAAAACGGCTCTTCTTTGAGCCATTTCTTGGCGGCAAATGCAGAAGCACCCTATCAATGCTGCAGAGATGGGAAGGAATCATAGGGCCTTTCTGCACTGGGCCTCATTCTGGATTCTATCCTGGTTAGGGATATGAATAAATATTCGTAACATTCAATATTTTTACAATTCTTGTGAATTAAGACGTTCAGATACGAATAGAATATTATGACATTCATACATTGACATTTATATCCTGCACCAGTTACATCTGCAATGGATCCAGAGTGCATTCAACATGGATTGAGAGCTGATTCAAAGTGGATTCTGGGTGGATTTGACACTTTCAGAGTGGATATGTTACAGGATACACATGGATATGTATGCGTTCATATCAGGTATTCATACAAATTTGTATGAATACTTTCCTATCAAATAGAATCCCACTACATTTGAAGGGGATCTATTTGAATGAATACAAATTTTCTTACATTCGATCTGATATTAATCGAATGGAAAAATCCCATTCATGCGCATCCTAATCCTGGTATTTGGATATGTCATCTGCATGCTGGTACAAACTACAGCAGACCCTGAGTGGGACTTTCCTTCTTCCAATGTTGATAAAGTAGTGAGAAAGTAAGCAGGAGACATGGATTAAATGAGGCTTCCAGATGGTACAATGGTGATGGTGAAAAACACTAGGATGATGAAGAGCTCCCCTTGGTAGTCCAGGGCTTTGGATCCACACCCAGAAGTCCATGGGTAATGGCTGCTCACAACTACAGTTCTTTGGGTGGTTCACAGTAGGGTATCTGAAAACCAATCAAAGGGCAAAATAAAATTTTACAGAAATGCACTGTCATTGGTGTTATTGCCCACCTTCCCCTCTTTCTGCAAGCAATTCAGATGGGAGTCCAGCTCCTCCTGGCTTTTATTCTTATAAAAATTCTGCTCCCTGGCGGGTGATATCCATCCAGGGTATGATGGGAGAGCAGAGATAATACTCTCCTCCATTCACATTGTCCTGTGAAGATTCCTCTTTCCAAGGCGAAGAATTCAGTGCAGGAAATCCTGCTTCTTTGAGGGGCACTATTTCTCATCCAGAAAGCTGGGATTTTCAGCTTTCCAGGGTACCTTGAGGTAGCAGTGTGTGGACAATGTTGCCCAGCGACACTACTTAAGCAGGCTTTTAGCTCATGTGTTTTTATCCTGAGGATTTCCATTTCTAATATTTTAATTTCTGTGCCAGCTAGAATTCATTCATTTATTCTTTCTTAAAAACCACTGATTCTCTTCTGAATTGCACCCCCTCTGAATTCTCTATAGTGAAGAACTCATTCCTCTCATCAGTGCTACAAGGAAAAAAAATAGGTCATATTTTTCTTGATGAAACAGGAGCAGGTTGAAATGTGTAGGAAGAAATCTTCTTTCCAGAAAAATAAAGAACAAACAGAATTATTAAGTGTCTCATTTTTGGAACTCCTCAATTCTAGTCAGAAGTAAACACCACCCTAACCCCACAACAATGCACTAGTGACATTATTTCATTTGAAATCCTCTCTGGAGCTGCTGAATTTGAACTAAGTTATATTTAGCTATGTGCTGTTGTTCTGTGACATTCCCACGAGTGATCAAGGCTCTGTCAGACAATTATTGTGCAGAAACTCAAGGTTTCTGTAGGAAATGTTACTTTCATGTTAGATTTTTGCCTTGAGTCTTGCTTCGATTTCAGCACCTTTGCTCTTCAAGCTAGAGACCAACAGAGAATGCCAGCCCTGGTAATGACAAACAATTTAAAAAGGATCATGTGTGAATGGTTAAAAACAGATTATAACAACTGGCTAAAGCACTCATCTTTGCATGGGCCCCACTGATCAAATGGACAAGGAAGAAACTGCATGATCCTGCAAAATGTTATAGAATGTAAATGTTTAAATATGGTAGAAAAAATAATTATAAAAAATATGTGTTGCATTTTTGACAGTATTTTTTTTCTTGAACCAATTCATTTCAGACAGTGTTGCAGATTTAGATAATCTGTTAATTTTATTTATGGACTCGTTATCATGTAGATTAATGTTATTATGGACTCCTGTTATGTAGGCTAATGTTGGTTGCAATGATTATTGGTTTCCAAAACCCATCCAGCATTTGAGTGGATGTGAATCAGAAACTAATTGAAATATAGTTCAGGAATGGGGTCCAGATTGTGTAGAATTCATCAGTGTTTTAATTCCTTTCATTTGTCCTAGTCAAGTGGTAATGCCCTCCGTATTACCATAACTATGGACCATATTTTGGAATGCCATTGCTGGGTTCTTCAGCTCCAGTTGGCAGTTGTGACTAGTCATGCCACTGAAAGAACGGTACGTTGACCACTTACGTGAGCGTATGTTCTCTTGGTTCCAGCCGATTCACGCTGGGTATTATCACTCTCCATTTTGCCCGACCGAACGCAACAATTTTTCTTCTCCTCCAATAGGAGGTGCCTCTTGTGCCCTCTGACCCTGCTCCCTCTCTGTCTCCCCAGTTTGTCGTGTGAGACCCGACTCCTGATCCAGGCTGGATACCTGGGTATAAAAGATAAAAGGAAAAAACAAAGGACAGAGAGAAAGAGAGAGAGCAGAACCAAAGAAAAGAAGAATGACCCATAAGAGACCACACGTGCACAGGCACCCACCAACCAAGGGCGGGTCGTGAATCGGCTGGAACCAAGAGAACATACGCTCACGTAAGTGGTCAACGTACCGTTCTCTTGGTATCCAGCCTCTTCACGCTGGGATGTACCAGAGCCTATGAACGACAAAAGGGTGGGGTAGAACCACTTCCAGACCTACCTTCTCATATATCACATGTTGAAGGACCCTCCTGCCGAAGGCCGCCTCAGCGGAACGATATTGGTCCAGCCTGTAATGCTTGGTGAAAGTCATAGGCGAAGACCACGCCGCTGCCTTACAGATCTCCAACAACGGAGCATTAAGAGCTAGAGCCACAGAGGTTGCCGCGGATCTAGTGGAGTGTGCTACTATGCCTTGGGGAACCGGTTTCCCCTTAACCTGATATGCTAGGGTTATGCAGGCTTTTACCCATCCCGCGATAACCCTAGCATTCGCCTTTTGACCCATATTAGAAGGATGAAACCTTAAGAAAAAGGAAGGTGATTTCCTAAAGGTCTTCGTCCTATCCTGATAGAATAACACCGCTCTACGCACATCCAAAGTGTGCCACTTCCTTTCCTGATCAGTCTTAGGATCAGGAGAAAAGGTAGGCAAGTTGATCTCTTGAGACCTATGGAAAATAGAATCAACTTTTGGCCTGAATTGCGTGTCTAGACGGAGAATGACCGAGTCTGGAATTACTTGACAATAGGGCTCGTCCACCCGGAGAGCCGAAATGTCAGACATCCGACGAGCTGACGTAATTGCCACCAGAAAGGCGACCTTAAAGGACAAAATCCTCAGAGCCGCCGAAGCCAGAGGCTCAAAGGGCCTCTGCGTCAGCGCTGAAAGAACCAACCTGAGATCCCAGGTTGGAAACCTGTGGACCACCGGCGGGCTCTTAGCCTTGAGACCCGTCAGAAACATCTTCACAAAATCCTGCTGAGCCAACTTAAAACCCAAAGACAGATCCAACACCGCAGCCAGTGCGTGGACCTGCTTCCTAATGGTGTTAAAGCTTAGGCCCTTCCGAACTCCTTCCTGCAGAAAGGATAAGATCTGTGAAGTAGAAGGCTCAGTCGGTGTGATCCCACGTGGCCTACACCACCGGATAAAGGCCCTCCATGAAGCGTCATATATCCGCTTAGTGGACGGTCTTCGGGCTTCTAATATCGTATCGATGACATCGCTCTCAAGGCCCGCTGACTCTAACAGTGACCGTTGAGTAAGAACGCTGTCAGGGACAGCCAGCCCGGGTCTGGATGGAAGACATTCCCCTGGGACAACAGGGTCGGAGTGACAGGCAGGGACAGGTGTGGGCCGGACTGGAGGCTCCTGAGAAGGGGGAACCACGATCTCCTGGGCCTAAACCGGGAGGCGCCGCCGCCGCCGCCGGCTCGAGCCGACCAGTGCCGGGATCCGAAGCCTGCCGCCAGCGATAGCCCGCTACTCCTGGCGGACTATCAAACCGGGCTTGACCGAGAGCCCGCGTGCGGCGCTCCGGCAAGACAGGCGGCGAAAAGGATCCCCAATCTTAATACAGCTCACGGCTCCCAAGCTGTCGGTTAAGGAGAACGAAGCGAAGGGGGGGGGGAGTTAGAAGCCCTACATACACTAAATGCCCTCCCTGGAAAGGGGAAGGGGGGGGACGCAGGGCCCAACGCGCCTCTGTGAACGGGAGAAACACCCCCCCCAGAGAGCTGTCTACCTAAAGGTGATAAGGAATAAAATAAAAGACTTACCTGACAAAAGACAGGGCAAAGAGGCAAAAAAGAGGCAGAGCAGCAGCTCAGCACCACCAGTTCAGTCGGGCGAACGCGACAAAACTGGGGAGACAGAGAGGGAGCAGGGTCAGAGGGCACAAGAGGCACCTCCTATTGGAGGAGAAGAAAAATTGTTGCGTTCGGTCGGGCAAAATGGAGAGTGATAATACCCAGCGTGAAGAGGCTGGATACCAAGAGAAGAAAGGAGATTTTTTTTTTTCAGTACTTGTTAAAGGGTCCTTTGGTGGAACTTGAAAAAGACATAGATCTATGGTCCAAGCTGGTCTGCTGTTAAGAATGGTATCTATTTCCATATGTACCTTTCCCCAACATTTATAGATGGCATCACATTCCCACCACATATGAAAGCAGATTCCTCTTGTAGCATTACAAGAGGGTTTATGATGCTGTGTGAGGTATATTAATTGGGTTGTGGTGGAATGCCATTTTTGCAGTAGTTTAGACTAAGAACAGAGGCAAATGGTTTATGACAGAGAATTCCTTACCAATCCTGATCTTGTATTTTTCATTTTAGGTCTTCTTCCCATGGGTGATGGAAAGCATCCTGGTAAATTTTAAATTTTTTACAGTTCTTGAAAGTATGAGGCCTATATTGATGATAAGTGTCTGGAAGTGTGTGGCTGCATCCAGACAGAGGGAATATAGTTCCATTATGGTGCTGCTAACTCACAAAAAGGATATTGTTGAACTGGAAAAGGTGGAGAAGAGGGCAACCAGAATGATTAAGGGGCTGGAACACCTCCCTTACAAAACCAGGCTGCAACATCTAGGCCTCTTCAGCCTGGAAAGATGGCACTTAAGAGGGGACCTAACTGAGGTATATAAAATCATGCATGGTATAGAAAAAGTGGATAGAGAAAATTTCTTTTCTCTGTCACACAACACTAGAACCAGGGGGCACTCTATGAAGCTGATGGGTAGGAGAGTCAGATCAGACAAGGGGAAGTACTTCTTCATCCAAAGAGTCATTGATCTAGGGAATTTGATGCCAGAAGAGGTGGTAACAGCTACCAAATCTATGGATGACAGATGTACCAATGCCTACTAGAATGGATGCCTAAGTACGTCCTTCAGGCTGGGGGGACAAGCAGGATGCCTCTAAGCCATCTACCAGGATTTGAGAGCAGGAGAAGGTTTGCCCTTCTCTCTGTTTGAGATGCCCATGGGCAATTGGTGGACCACTGTGTGCGATAGGATGCTGGACTAGATGGGCTGCGGCCTAATCCAGCAGGATTCCTCTTATGTTCTTATGCTATAGTGGGGTTGCCTCAAGTATTGTAAGCAACCCCACCACAGCCGCCATCCCCTTCCCCCTATGTGCTTTTTATTGCTAGAAAATCCAGTGCTGGTTGCAGTTTTCCAGCAATAGTACTTTTTTGGCTGCCCACTTACCTTCTGGATGGAGCTGCCACCATAGCTCTGTTCAGAGGACACATGTGGGGGCTGAAACAGGTGTCCATGCAAGCATAGAAGTGCCCAGAAGCATTTCAATTTAAAACATGCTAAAGCAGTATCAGCCATGACACTAGCTAGCTAGCAAGGGATAATGGAGGATGACCACGTTATCCCTTGCTAGCAGGTTATTTGGCAGCCATCTGAAGGTAGCCTGATAGTGTTCTGAAAACTCCTGTTTTGACTGCCTTAGTGTTTAAATATTATGCAAGGCTTAATGCCTTTAACTAATGTGTGGGCGAGGCTGAAACTGTGCCAATGAAAACTTGTTTGTTTTTATACACCTGCTAGGGTGTAGAAATCTTTAAGCAATTTAAAGCCAAGACTGGTTAAAGAAGTAATTATCAGTTAGGTGGGAAAGTGGGAGAGTAATTTCAACAGTCTGTAATGGGGTTGTAGGAGAGTTGTAAGGCAGATGCTGCGTTTCTAGAAAGCCCAAATTTTCTTGAGTGAGATCTGGGTAATACAGATGAAGTCTTAAATAGGTCTAAAGAGTCACAGATTTTTAATTTTTCTTATTTTGGTGATTTTGGTAAATAATTCAATAAATTGGGGATTATCCAATTTCCCTGGTAACCTTGGCTTCTTGTTGTTGCACATAAACTTGTCAATAAGTTTTTCTGGGCTTTTGAAGGTTGCATTCATGGGATGTATGAGTAACATATAAAACAGAAAGGTAATTTGGGGGGTTATCACCATCCTCATTGCTGCAGTTCAGCCTGACAATAATTTCTTTGAAGAATCATGATTGGGTTCTTTGTCTCATGCTCACCAGGGTATTTAATGGAGTTATTAGCAATTTTGAAGCCTGACAATTATTATGTGTCCAGTTGAATAACATTTTGGATTTAGAGTTATTGAAATGCTACAAAATCGTTCTAGGTCGTTTCTGCACTGGGCCTTAGTTTGGATTATATCTCAGAATAGAGGCCTGCCATCTACATGTTGGTGCAGACTGCTGTAGTCTGCATCATTATGAGCATGGCAAGTCCCTAGTCTGAGATATAAATCAGAATAAGGCCCAGTGCAGAAAGGGCCGTAAAATGAGAAAGTTTGAAGTGATTGTGTCAGGTTATCTGTATATGTCATCTGCAAATAGACTCATTTTGAATTGTGTGTCATATATTTGGAATCCTTTTATATAATTAATACGTTTGATGGCTTGAGAAAGTGGTCCAATAGTTAAAGTGAAAAATTATGATGGCAGGGGACACCCTTGTTGGATGCTTCTATCAATTAGTAATTTATAAGAGACCATGTTATTAACATAGATTTTTGCAATCACCATCAAGTATATCAGAGACTTTAGAGATTTAGAACCAAATGAATCTTGATTGACAGAGTCAAAAGCTTTCTAGTGATCAAAGAAAAACTTAAATGGTGGTGTGGCTATGAATTATAGAGTTCGATGAACCCATATTGGATGAACTCATTTTGATCTTTTAATATTTCTGTTAAGAGTTTTGTGAAAATCTTGAGCTCTTGTGGGAGAAGTAAAATAGGTTTAAGGCCCTTTATACACTTAACTCCTGATCTAGATTAAGGAATTTCTAGTCTAGATCTTTGGCTCTCTCAACCACCCCACCCTGTTAGCCTGGATCTATCTGCACAAGATAGAGCCAGATCTGGATTAAGAGGCCCTTGATCTGGATCTACTGTAGACCCATTCAATCAAGTCTACAGTCAGACTAAAGGCCTTGTTTCAGATCATGCAGGCATTCAGATGGCATGCTTCCATGATTAGGAACTACTGGGGGCTGCTATTCAGGAGCATGCTATAGTACACTGCCAAAAGGTAACCCCACCACCACTACGCCCCCACACAATGGCTGCAAAGTTCACAGAAGCTGTGCAGATTTGGGGAGGCATGGGCTACAGCACTGATCCAGCCCATACCTCTACAAGCTCCAGATCATTGGATATTTGGTTATTCTAGATCCACTGATCTGGATCTAACTCAGAGAAGTGCAGAAAAGGTCTACAGTGCTCCAGATGAGTGGATTCCCCACCTTTCTTTGGGAAGAGTACTATTAGAGATTCTCATCAAGATTCTGGGATTTTTTCAGTATTGTATATGTGGTTGAAACTGTCTGACAAATGAAGTATTAACTGATGGGTGAATATCCATCTGCGTCTGGTGCTTTCCCTGGCTTAAGAAACTTTTTTTTTTCTTCCTTTGTTCCATATTTCTTTTTCAGCTTTGTTAAGAGAGGCAAGCATGATATAGGGATTTTTTTCCTTCATACAGATTGCTTACTTTGTCTTTCCTTCACAGAATTATTGCTCTTGCAAAAGTACCCATGGTGTAGGAAGAACATGAAAAACAATAATGGGAAGTAGCTGGGTGCTTCCTACACCTGGAATTTTTTGCAAGAGCAGTGATTCCCCAAAGAAATAACAGACAAGGTAACAGATTGAATTTCTGCCGGGATTGCCTCCTCCCATTTGGCAGAGGAGTAAGAGATATTTGTGGGATCTAAACAAAATTCCATAAATTCCTCTTGCTATCTGGAGGTGCCCCAAATTTGATTATTTAGGTCATTTCTTTTTTGTTGTGGTTATTTCTTAATTCAGTTGCTCTCACAGATGGAAATCCCTCTGAGAACGCATTTCATAGCTTCCTCAAACTGCATTAATTTGAGGAAGGGTATTGACATGGAAATACTTTACAAGTTTTTTCCCTGGTTTTTTGGTTGCATGCATATTTGTCAGCAAAGTTAAGGGAAATTTCTGTTTGCAACATCTGTCCAGATGTTGTCAAGATGTAGTAGTGCAAAGACTGGTACATTATCACAAACTCTCTTACTGTCAATGCAAGAAGAATGGAGATTATTGAAATAGAAGAAGAAGAGTTGGCTTTTCTACCCCGCTTTTCTCACCCATTTAAGGGGACTCAAAGCGGCTGACAAAGGTTCTATTCTTCTCCCCACAACAGAACACCCTGTGAGGTAGGTGGGGCTGTGAGAGCTCAGAAAAGAGCTGTGACTAGCCCAAGGTCACCCAGCTGGCTTCATGGAGGAGGGTGGAATCGAACCCGGTATTCCCAGATAAGAGTCCGGCTCCCTAGACCAAATAGGGTTGGAGTTCAGAACAAAATCAATTCTAGAAAAAGTATTATGTGCTGTGATCTATAATGAGATCCCCAATATTTTGCTTAGTGTACTTTGGTTGCTGCTTGGATTCTTGGGGCTATAGTTTGCCACTGCATTCAAATCAGATCCTATATAAACTTCCCCTTTGGCAAAGGCCAGTAATTTAGTTAAAGTATTATGTATGAAGTTCTTTTGTAATTTATTGGCTGCATAAATAGATGCCCAGTGTGAGCCATTGTTCATTTAATTTAACTGAAATTAAAATATATCACCCATTTAAATATCTCATTATGTTTTCTCCTTTAAGTGGGCAATCTCAAGGGGAGAAGACTTGCTTCTGCCTTGAATTTTTTGAGGTACTCAGTGAACAATATCATATATAAGGTCCTAAACTATTAAGACTTTTATGATTCTTTTTATCTAAATGGGTCTCCTTTGGAAAGAGAGCAAAGCATTTTTCTTTTTTTTATGAGTTACCTTAATTTATACTTTTTCTTGTTCAAATTCAACCCCTTAATTTATAGTTTTTAGTGTTTGAATTCGACCCATTAATGTTAAGTGAAATTAGTTTGCTTCTGAGTTGCCATTTTATGTTACAAATCTGATTATATCACTTGGGAATATTATATAGTACAGTTGAGGTTCATAGGTAAAGGGCAATGGCCCAATATTATATTTACGATAAGTCCTTCTACTTTACTTATGCCAACATTACATTGGACAGACCAAAACACAAGTAAAAAACAACTACAGTTAACTAGACAACAACTTGTACCCCTGTAATCCAAGATCAGTTGTGGGTTTCAGTTTTGAGGCCACCAGCCTTTCCATTGGAGTGAGTTGAAGAAGAAAAGTTGAAGAGTTGGCTTTTCTACTCCACTTTTCTCACCCATTTAAGGGGACTCAAAGTGGCTGACAAAGCTTTCTATTCTTCTCCCCACAACAGAATACCTGTGAGGTAGGTGGGCCTGTGAGCTCAGAAGTGAGCTGTGACTAGCCCAAGGTCACCCAACTGCCTTCATAAAGGAGAGTACAGTAAAACTCAGTATTCCCAGATAAGAGTCCCAGCAGACCAAACCAGTAGCAAGACAATGGGTGTTTTTTCCACTGTCACTAGAAGTACCCATTAAGTACCCATTAATGGGTATGTAATGGCATTTTTGTACCCATTAATGGGTACTTAATGGGTACTTTTAGTGACAGTGGAAAAACACCCAATATCTTACATTTCTCTAACAAAGCTTTACCACAGTGGGACAGGTGTGTGTGTGTTGATCTTAATATTATACATTTAGAAGTGTTTACCCAGTTTCAGTAAAAGGTATATTTAAGCACTAACTGATCACTTGTGACCTCTAGGAAAGAAATGATTTAATGACCAACTCCCTAATAATATAATGTAAATTGATTTGTTCTATGTAAAAACATAGCAGGGTGAACTCCTCTTAAGAGTCTTTTTGTACTTCGGCAATTGGGGATGTCTGGGGTTACTCTGGCATGCAGCATCAACATGGCATGGAGCTGCTTCCATCTCAGAGTGGGGATGGTTATGCATGCTTGGAACCACTCCAGGATGGAAGAGGCACTGTGGGATGCACATGCTTCATCCTCATCTTCCAAGTGCAAAAAGACCCAACATTTTTGCAGATGTATGAGCAGAACAGAGTTGCTATTTAGATTTTCTTGTCTAAACAGTTCATGTATAGTTTTATCATGTTGCAGCTTTGTATTTTTAACCTCTTGTTCTTAGAATTGTTTTGAGTTTGCCAACATTGCAAGGCTGATCCTTGAGAATCTGTAGGACTGCCTTGTTCTTCCATGTCCCAAGAGATAGTAAAGTGCAGGTCACACATCATTTTTTGAACTTAAATTTGAACTCTTTTGCCATTGTGTATTATAAATCCAGTGAAATTTTAGTTCGGCTCCATGCAATTGCTGTGTTGCAGGTCTAATCTATTTCTAGCTTCCAAGAATTCTGATGCCAGCTCCTGCAGGATTAGGTTCATACTATCATATATTTTAAAATACTTATTGTGGAGAGCTTTGTATATTTGTTCTTTTTGGTAGAAACTTACTAAGGTCAAGAGAATATCTTGGGGGGAGACGGCTTCCAGGATTTGGTTTCATCCCAAGTGCTGGTGTGCTCTGTCTGTTCCATAGTAGAAATTTTCAATATCTGGTTTTAGCTCAGCCCACCAATGTAGCAAAAAGGTTGCTATATCAGATTCTTTCTTAGATTCAGGAATCCCTCAATGCACACATTACAATGTTCATGTCTGTTTTACAAATCTGTGCATTGGTTTTTTTAGGGTCTACAATTCATTTTCTTGGTTACAGTCAGATTATCTATGGCAATTGATGCTGTGTCTTTAAGACCTGCGACTTCATTTTAACTATTGGTAGAAATTCCATTTGCGGTGTCTTTGACCTCAGTACTTTTATTTGGGTCTTTCCATTTTGTGTGCTTGAACTGGCTAATAACTAAGGAAGATAATGATTCTTGCAGGCCCAGGTCCAGGCTTATTCTACACCCTGGCTATATAGTATGCTATATTGTTGCCATTTTGGATTTAGGAGAGCAACAGTCTCTCTGGGCTTTATTTCTTTTTAAAAAAAGAAAATTTGGTGAAACAATGCATTTAAATGTTGTGACTTTAATAATTGCACTTTGGGGATGAGGATTGTTAGGTATAGTTTGCTTACTGTTCCTCTGTCCGTCCGTCCGTCCGTCTGTCCATATTCGCATTTATGTAGAATTTGAGGCCCTTTTATCAATGAATTGCTGTGAACTTAGAATCTCATCTCTGTACTCATCTCTTCATGCATCTGCTCCCTTAGATCATTGATTAATTGATGTCTTTAATGACCACAATGTCTATGGATATTATTAGTTATTATGCGTAGTTAAAACAAACAAACCTGACATTTTTTAGCTTTAGCTCTCTTTACAGTCATGGAGCTTTGGCCCTGGCAGACACTCATAGAAGCTTTTCTATTGATTGTGCAGAAGACAGATAATGATTATAAAATTATATTTTAGGCTGCACTGTACAGCACAAAGGGGCACCATTATAAAGCAAAACAAAGCACAGAGTAAATCAATATGTGATAAAGAGCATGAGCATAGATCTATAATTCCACTGGACTAACAAAACAGATAAAATAGATGCTCCTGTCCAAAGCTCAGCCAAAGACCGAAAAAAAAAAAGGTTGCATTGAGTATCTGAAATCATGCAAAGGGAGAGGCAAAGTCCTGCAAACAGAGAGTGGAAGTAAACCATCACAATGGAGTCCCCTGGGATTCTGTCCTGGGACTGCTGCTTAAAAAAATTTTTGTAAATTATTTGGAGTCAGGCAAGACCTGGGCAATAGCCAGGTTTGCTGATGACATCAAATTGTTCAGAGTGGTAAAAACAAAAAAGGATTGTAAAGAACTCCAGAGGGATTTCTGCACATTGGGGACTGCATATAAAAATGGCAGATGCTGTTTAATGTGAACAAGTGTAAAGTGATTCAGAATGGAGCTAAAAATCGTAACTGTTCAACAACTGTGCTAACTCTGGCTAATCTTGGAGTAATGGAATAGTCTCCCCTTACAGTGCGTCGGATCTAGGGATGTGCACAAATATTCAAAACATTCAAAATTTGATCAAATTCGTTAGAATTTGGACATTTGAATTTGAATTGAATGCCTATAAATTCAAATTTAAACATTTGAACGAATTTTGAATTTTTGAATCTATTTGTTCGAATTATTCAGACATTCGTATGCATATGGATATGTGCATGACGCGTACTTGGCCTATTGCACTCTTTGCATCTGCAGTCAAAGGGCCTCCATGGACCAGCATGGAAGTGCAGCCTATTTGATTGCAGCAATGGCCAGTCCCAGAGAGTGAGAGTGGCCCTTTACACCCTGAAATTATAGGTATTTAGAGGGGGCTGAAGTACCTCCGAGCACCCACAAGCACCTTCACTGAGTGGTACTGTGGAGATGAGGTGACTTCACTGCACCTCCAAGGCAGTTTGAAGGTGGTGTGGAGATGTGGCCGTAAAGTTGCTGGTGATGGGGATGGGGACTTCTCAACATGAAACCCCAGTTCTTTTATCTGAGTTAAGGATTCTCCTTGCCCATACTGGAAGTCATAAATAGAGCTGACAACGTTAATAGCTAAGTTGTTGGGAAACATAGAAGAGATAAATCTGATAGCTTTTTGACAGGACTCCAGCAGGAAAGAGGAAAATGACTGCACTGTGCTTTTTAATGATTTCTCTGGACAAAATCCTGTCTAGTGTAAGGATTTACTGGACATGGCAAATTTGGACCTGATTTCCATTCGCCGTGTGTTGTGTTTAACAGTGAATTTCTTTTACAGAAAAGAATTTCACAAGTTGAGGCACACAATTTTGACAAACTGTTCTGTGAGATGTTGCTCAGAGGGGGCTGCAGTGGACAAGGGTTTTGGTGATGGATGTCAAACGTGTTGAACAAGCCAGAGTGGAACTTTTCTTTTGGTTAGCATAGCTTTCACTGACTTGGTGTTTTGAACTACAAATCCCACCAGACTCACTCAGTCACGGCTAGTCCATGTGAAATGATATCATTTTGTCTTGGTAATACCACAATGATGAAGGTAGTTACTGGCAATGAGAGGAATAGACTGGTGAGAAGGACATAGCTATTCAAGAAGAGATGTTAAAACACTGCTGAGCAATCTATGTCCCTCCAGATGTTGACTGGTCAATCATTCTATGCTGTTAAAGTGCTGGAGCTCATGGGAGTTGTAGTTCAGCAACATTTGTGGGGTCAGTGTTGGGCTAGCCCTGCTAAAAGCTTATAGGCTATTGACTGTTTTTGCTCCATGCTATGGATGGCTCTTATATCTTCAAACTTGATGCTTGCCCACCAGACATTTCTCCATGAGAGTCCATGTTTAGGATGAGGATAGTGAGGATGGTGCTGCTATACTGCTTACCCTTAAGCCCAGCAACCTCCTTGAGGTGGTGTTGGAAAGCCATAAGCTGGTCCTGGGGCACTTCTGGATTCACACAAAGAGTTCCTCAAGAGGCCTAGCTCAGGATGTTACCCCATGCCAGTCATGCCATTGATTCAATGTGCATCTTCACTAGTTGTGTAAATGTATAAAGTGAAGGTGCCTGGCATATCTCAGAGGGGAGGCTATTCTATAGTCTGGGGACCATTGCCAAGAAGGCCCTGCCCCTTTAACTGCTGAGGATGGTGACAAAACCAAGAGGACTTTGCCTGCAGATATTAAAGAATGAGCAGGTCTATATGGGAGGAGGTATTCAAGGCCTTCACAGTTGTACTGCAAGTGAGATAAGAAATGCTGTGTCTAAGGTGGTTTCCATGAGAATGCTGGATCTAACAGGAATGCAAGCGTTGTTAAAGACTCAAAGATGGACTCATAGTGGTCCTTATGTTAGATGGAAGGATGTGAAAAAGGTGCTTGCAGCAGTTTGGAGGACCATACATTATCTTCCTGGATATCTTGGCAATAGTGACCATTAGTGAATTCAGGACTGGACTACTGTGCTGTTCTCCACCCAGTTGGTCTATTAAGTAGTTTTGGTAGTGCAGAAGGTAGTGATTTAAATGACCTGAGTGACCCAACATAAGCATGTTATGTCATAGCTCAAGAAACTGGCAGCCAATTCATTGCAAGATGGATAAAAATAACATTGCTACCGTGGTCTAGGCTATCTGAAGAAATCTGCAGATGAACCTCTTTGATTGTACATTAACCTAAAGAGACATCTTCTGTGGTCTAGTGGTTAGGGAGCCAGACTCTTATCTGGGAATACCCCGTTTGATTCCCAGCTCCTACATGAAGCCAGCTGGGTGACCTTGGGCTAGTCACATCTCTCTTCTGAGCTATCACAGCCCCTCTCACCTCATGGTGTTTTGTTGTGGGGAGAAGAATAGAAAGCTTTGTCAGCCACTTTGAGTCCCCTTAAATGAATAAGAAAAGCAGGGTAGAAAAGCCAACTCTTTTTCTTCATCTGTGCCAGTTTAGGGGAGAGCCTTTTCTGTTGTGGCACCTGGCTGTCTGAAGTCCTGCAGGGTCAGACTCCAACTGTGTTGAGCTGTCATCACTCATCTCCTTCTGTCTCTGCCTTTGCTGGTTCCATATAGACTCTCTCTCTAGATGGGTGATCACTGTTGTTTTTATTGCACTGATTCTCTCCTTTTATTGCTGTAAACTACCCCAGGATTCATAAGGAATGATATACAAATGATTTAAAGTAATAAATTTCCAGGTTTCCTTATAGTGAATGGTTTGTTAAGTATGCCTGTAGAGATAGCATTAATCATCACGGAACACAGACATGGTCATTTATCATAAATCACATAAATGAAAAAAAAATTGGCTGCTTATGAAGTGCTCATGAAAGCATCCTCTTATAATGTGGAACCTTAGTTTGGATTTGCTATTATGAGATTTACAAATTGTTGCAATAGGTATTGCATTTTTATGCTTCATTATAGCCCGCTTTGCCAGCATAGGCAGACATCAGAGGTGAAGCCTGCAGAATATTGGGACCTTCTTCATGGTCCAATAGTGGCTTTCCCCACTCGCCTTTTGGTAGTCAGGAAGGTGCTTGGCATGGCTGTTGCTTGAAAAACTACGTCACCTGCCCTTCTGGTGGCTGCATGGACTTCACAAGAGCCCAGGCAAAGCAGGGCTGCTGTAGGCCATGCAATACCCTCACCGTCTCCTAGCTGAACGGCCAATTGAGAAAGTAAG
The DNA here is from genome assembly GCA_014337955.1 of Aspidoscelis marmoratus. Classification (NCBI taxonomy): domain Eukaryota; kingdom Metazoa; phylum Chordata; class Lepidosauria; order Squamata; family Teiidae; genus Aspidoscelis; species Aspidoscelis marmoratus. The sequence goes on from MTQE01002208.1 coordinate 32,953,610, forward strand.
TCAGGCTGCTGGGACGGCCACTGGGAGGTTAAGCATGAAAAAGTAAAGCTTGATTGTGAGAGAGAAATAAGGCACTTGCAAGGATGTTACAGAAAGTATTCATTGTTTAATCAGCACATTCAGTCAGAATTGGATGGCTTGCAAAGTTAGCTTTAAGTCCGCCCTCTGTTGATCTGTTGGAAGAACCCAGATAAACACAAGGACTGGGTATGCGCTGGGCATTGGAAACTCACTGGAGCCCTGAAATGAACTGTGACCTCACTGTGGTGAAATGTGTCACATTTGCTTGTGGGCCTGCTGCATCTACACACAGAGAGAAAGGAGGCCCTCTGTGTGCTGATGAGAAGACTTGAGAACCACACCCTCAATGACAGCAAGGCTGCCTGAGGCTGCCAAGATAGTCTGAGCTGGCGGAGATGTCTCTTCCCCACATATTTTCCACTGGGCAAGTGGAGACACGCCCAGTGTTCCCAAAGCTCTTTCAACCGAGAAATGTCCACATCCATAGATTTTAGCCTACTGCAAGTTCTCCTATCTCCCATCCTTCCTGAGTCACATTTTGGAGGTTGCCCCAAGAACAAAGGCAATGACTGACAAAAAGGGATGGCCAATCACATCATACCAAGCCATTTTAGGGGTAAAACAATGCTTTCCAGATACATTTTACACACTTTTCAGGAAATCCATCTTTGTGTTAGGACAATGCAGATGGAAAAATGCTCACTGATTTGCTGATGGGTTTTTGCTTCACTCGAGGACCAAATCAAAGGCCCTTTTTGTGCACTGAGCATTTTGTGCTTGGAAGGGACACTGAAGTCCCTCCATGTGCCCGCAAGCCCCTTCAGTGGGTTTAAAAAAGAAGGAAGCCAAAAGGGCCTTGAATTCTGCATAAAGAACATTGTAAGCTGAAGGTGAAGTAGTATTAGAAGAGCTATGAAACGTGGTCAACTGACAAAGCAATTCTGAGGATGCCAGTGCTGGAGGCCACTGGCAAAATGAGGAGGATGGAGCCATGCTCAAAAGGAGAGATGGTCATTGGATGGAGCGTGACTGAAGCCAGAGACCATGTGGCCTGGCAGGGGACCACCTTCAGAGCCTTAATGGCTCCCGCTTTAGGAATCACAAGCACAAGCTGTGCCCTTATCAGCTCGGGGCTATTGCTTTCCCAAAGAGCAAACTGCAGACCCAGCAAAGGTAATTGCAGGGTAGGGTTCTTGTTTAAAATAAACAGTAATTTACTGTAGTCATCACAGCTGATTAGAACACATACCACAGACAGAGAACAGTTAAGAGTTCCCATGGTAACCACTTCCACTAGCATATAACTAAGCACCATGTCAATTAATCTTAAGCAGCTTCAGACAAGCTTGACAGCAACATTACTCTTTTGTCCCTTACTGTGGCTGCACTTCAACAGAGGCCAGCTATTTGTACACAAGACTTTACATCCTACTACACCCACGCTTTATGCCACGTGGAAGGAATGTATGCACTGTATTCTACAACTGTAGAAACTATTTAGGCATCTCTGTAACCTATGTTGCCGCTGCAAAAACACTTATTGAAAACAAGGCTGTGATCATAGTGAGGGTTTTTAGGGCAACCATTTTCTGGAATTGCCCCAGCTGTGGATGAAAGGGACAAAACCCCATGCCGCACAGTTTTCAGAATACCTGGCTGCTTCTCTTCCTGGTCGGTCATGGTGTTGCCTTCCCTCCTTGGCCTGTTCGCTACCTATTTGAGGTTGCCTTTAGAACTGGGATTCATGTTTCTTCTTCCTTTATGAGAAAGGACAGTGTGCAACAATCATACTCTGAGGCTACACTTTTTCTCCACACAGTAGACAGGACGGTTAGATTGAACCTTGGAGTGTCTTGGCTTATAGCTTTTCTTCTTAGCTGTTCTACTAAGCCAGTTCTCACAATTCTAGTTTGCAGGGTGGTGCAATCAAGAGCTATTTTCTGCTGCCTTCTGTTTGCTATAAATTTCTTCTTTCACAGCTAGGCCTATGGGTCTGTGCAGTAAAAAACTATATATAAATCAATGCTCTTCTTATGCCACCAGTGCCCAAGGATTTTTTTTCAGACTTGGATAACATACTGCCTTCTCAATCATGCAGTGTCATAGGATGATTTGCTAGTAAGTTATTTCTGTCCAGTATAGCAAGACGGATAGCAGATCAGAAATTTTTTTTAAAACTATTGATTAACAAAAACAAAAAACAAAAAATTCTCCCCCTTGCAGCCAGCTTCCAACTTATCGATCATTTTGTAACAATGGGTTAACCCAGACAGTTCATTTAATATTGTTTGTTCCTCATTTTCTGCTTGGTATAATTCACTACCAATGACCAGAGAAGGTGCAGAGAAGGGCAACCAGAATGATTAAGGGTGTGGAACACCTCCCTTACGAAACCAGGCTGCAACGTCTAGGCCTCTTCAGTCTGGAGAGACGGCATTTAAGAGGGGACCTGATTGAAGTATATAAAATTATGCACGGTATAGACAATGTGGATAGAGAAAATTTCTTTTCTCTATTGCACAACACTAGAACCAGGGGGCACTCTATGAAGCTGATGGGTAGGAGAATAAGGTCTGACAGGGGCAAGTATTTCTTCACCCAGAGGGTCATCGGCTTATGGAATGTGCTGCCGGAAGAGGTGGTGACAGCTACCAGTCTGGATGGCTTTAAGGTAGGGTTAGACAAATTTATGGATGACAGATGTATCAATGGCTACTAGAACGAATGCCTAGGTGCATCTTTCAGGCTGAGGGGAGGGGGAGGAACTGGGGCGCTTCAAAGGCCATCTGCTGGGACTCGAGAGCAGAAGGTTTGTCCTTGTCTCTGCTTGAGATGCCCGTGAGCATTTGGTGGGCCACTGTGTGCGACAGGATGCTGGACTAGATGGGCTGTGGCCTGATCCAGCAAGGCTTCTCTTATGTTCTTATGACCAGTTTATTCCTTGCCTTACAGTATTACCTTCAAACAGCTTTGCTGTTTGGTCTGTTGGATCCTGTAAGCCAATATGATTTGAGCTTCCTGCTCTCTGAAATATTCAGGTTTCTTCATCATAGTCCTGTCCTAACGGGGGTTAGGATGAACTCAGGGCTCTTCCATTTATTGCACTTCAAGATATCATCAGATCAGGCCTGATTGCTTTTGCTTTCTGGCCTCTCTTGAGGCTTGAAGAGAAGGGAATTGAAATACAGTATTTTCTGGCGTATAAGACTACTTTTTAACCCAGGAAAATCTTCTCAAAAGTCGGGGGTCGTCTTATATGCCGGGTGTTGTCTTCTTATACGGCAAGTATATCCCAAACTCTATATTTTAACTGGAAAGTTGGGGGTCGTCTTATACGCCCAGTCGTCTTATACGCCGGAAAATACGGTACTTGAAAATACGTTTATGAATTTTACATTTTATATTAAATGAATTTATCTTTGCTTTGGTTTTTTCAAAGTTCTTTATGAAGACAGTTATATTTGCAATTACAACAAATGAACAAACACAACACAACATAAAAACATAACAGTACCAACCTACCAAAACTAGGAACGAAGATGAAAACAGAAAGCCTTTTTGTACTCACCTGCTGTGGGACCGTGTCCCACAGAAGTTAGGTATAGAGAGAATGGCAGGTTTTCCCACTGTGAATGCTGCCCTGTCCCAAAATTCATCCAGATTTCCCTGGGTCCAGTTTAAATGTGAATGTTCTTATCTGGGGCCATTCACTTCACCATAGCAATCAACATGCACACAAGGCTGTTACTACAATGATGGGTGCTGCGTGACTGCACTGTTCCCCCCACCCCCAACGCGGCCTTCACACAGAAGTAGTGCAAAGATTGTGTGTGGGATTGTACTATGGCACTCCTAATGAAGCAGTTTCTGAAAACTGGCAGTAACCACATGCGTTGGGAGCCAGTCTGAAACTGAAACGGCTCTCAGGGTGTGTATACCCTGTGCTGGAGCATCTCTGGCTGTCCCTGAGGATGAGGTTTACCAGAGTATCAATACATGGACACTCTGTGCAGCAAAATCGAGGCCTATTTGTGGGTGGTCTGCCCAGACAACTGACCCCTTTTCAGGCACAGTGGCTGTAGTAGCGCTGCCATCAAGCCCTTGTCCGTAGATCCCATTTATCTTCTCTTCTGAAGGGTGGAGTGTCCAAGGAACATCAAGGGCTAAACACGCCCTTTTGAGTTTTCCAGAGGAATCTTATGAGTTTAGGTCCTGGAAGATGTGGCTGTAGAGGCGTCCAACTCAGCTTCCCTTTTCCCAAGGAAAAAGCAGGTTTTAAAAGTGAAACTATTGAAAAAATAAAAGCGCCCATAAAAGAGATTCATGAGAGTAGATCAACCAGAATCAGCAAGCTTAAGGATATACACTAGGGCTCTCCTTGGTTGCAAAAACAAGATCCAAAAACAGAAGATGATTAAGTTACCCAATTAAAGTCCATATCAGTTGCTTAATACGTCATTCATAATGCTAAAACCACTTTCTCAACTCACACATGAGCTGGCTCTCCATTTCAGCTAGTGGAGGTACCTGGGCACATTTCCCCTGTGGCCCATCTGGGGTCATGTAAGGTACATGTCTGTTTTCATTTCCCATGACATGAACTGTTGAAAAGTGCTGTGCGCCTCTACACCTGCCCCGTGTGCTCTTTTTTGGCATCCTTAACCTGAAGCCTCTTGGGGGGGGGGGAGTATTGTGGGGCAACAGAGGGCCACTGATACTGCTGAATATTGAGCTTCTCTGCTTCAGATGGTCCACAGATGCATCTTTCCAGGTGTACAGAGACATTGCTCATGCATGTTAGAAATCACTAGACATCATGGCAAATGCTAGGATATCACAGAAACACTGAAACAAACTATTTCTACTGACTTTGCCTCACTCCTCTTTTGCTGGAGTTAAGGTCCCTGAGACTGTTAAATCTTAACACAAGAAGAATGTGTAGAAACTGCTAAGAATTGGAATAATTTGGTTAAGACATGTCAAATTCTTTTTCATATGACTTTTTTCCCTTGTTAAAAAATGTAACGTTTAGGCTGTGCCTCCCCATATCATTTGTTGTGCCTAGGAGAGGCATCAAAGTCTCCCAATATCTACACACACACACTCCAAGCCAAAGGGGCTTGAGGATACTTAGTGGGACTTCAGTGCATCTTCATGGTGCAAAGTTCAGTGAATGGGGTCTCTTCTGCGTGCTGAACAGAGTCCTGGTCACGGCGAAATGTGCTGAACTGCTTCAGCTGTGCTTGGACAGCAAGGTATACATGGCCTGGCTGAGGTTGCCTGAGGCCATGAGGGCAGCTCACTCTAGCAAGGTGGTCTCCAAGGCATCCACCACCTGAGAAATGGAGATATGTCCTAAGCGGAACCTTTTATAGTAACAAGACTGCAGGACTAGAAGTAGCAGCCAAACACATTTCCATACTTTTGAGGCACACATATCCCCTCTGTCCACTCTTTAAAGATAAGGTTTCAAGAGCAGTTGTGGCTATCAAAGAACCAGTGAAAGCAGCATCCTTGTGAAAGAACAGCAATTAAGACCCTCCCTTCCTCTCTGCTGGGAGGAAGAGCCATTTCTCCCATAAAATGTGGGTCTAATATTGCAATGGGGGGAGGCAGGATCTCTTCCAAAAACTCACAGGTTGTCCTTATTGCAATAATTCCTCCCTGGGGTCAGGAGGATCTCCTGTTCACCTCAAATAACCGTAAACCAAAGATTCTTCTGGCATTTACACTTTATTAACCATTTATTTCATTAATTGTTTTACTCTCACATTACAATCTTGTGATGGTTTATTATTAAATTTATGCATTCTTCCTTTTATTTACTATTTTCTTTTTTTCTGAAAATAAATAGACAAGTGAACTGCGTAGGTAGGATACGTTTTAAGAGTCTTGGTTAAACTTCATGATTGGATCTCCACATAAAACCGGTGAAAAAGCACCACGCCCCTCCCCCCTTAGATGAAAGGTTACATTTAAAAAAAAA
>MTQE01002208.1:32959701-32998407 GCA_014337955.1 Aspidoscelis marmoratus
AAAAAAAAAGAAGGAAGAAAAAAAAAGAAAGAAAGAGAAGGGAAAGAACACCACAACCATTAATAGTGGCTGTGCAAGCTAAGGAAGCACACAGGTTGTTCTTGAAATAAACACACGGGATCTACATTTTTAAAAAGTTATCATCATATTCTCATTTGTTTTCAATTATGTAGGTTAAGTCAGTTATATATGGATCACAGACTCTGGCTTGATGATTGTTAGGAGATTCATCAGCTGTCTGTCCTTCCCTGAGTTTACTGCCACTTACTGAGGGACAGCATGGCAATGGGGGCCGACGACTGAACATCCCAGTACATCCGGCACTGGTGTCACCAAGTCACCTCTGATCTTATTCCCATCAGCTAACTCTGGTGGCCTGAACTACAGGTTTCTAGCTATAGGGAGAACCCTCCTTGACTTCCTAACACCTTGCATGGTGGCTCTCAGCCTGCAAAAACCACACCCAGGGCAGGCTCCAGGAAGAGTGCCCGAAAATGGACTCGCAAGCAAGGCAGCCCTCATGCAAGGGTAACAGAATGGCTCTCTGCTCTGATGTCACGGCAAGCGATGGCGTTACTGGCAAGGATACCTCTCCATGCCTCTCCACAGCCGATTTTGGAGCCAGTGCCCAGGTATCTATGTAACTTGGGCACACTGCAATGTCAAGTCCCTCTCACTCTAATGTGTCCTAAGTTTATTCAGGCAGTAAGTGGGATTATCTTCCTCTGGGCTGTGAAGGGCCTGTGATCTTGAATGGGAGATGGATGGCATAAGATGGATCCAGTATTATCTAAATAGCAGAAACGACAGTAGTTCTCTTGCAGTCAGCACACATGCATGCAAACACATACAGAGGAATCAGGTTATATACAGTTCAAACCTAGCTGCAAGTGCCTGAACTGGGGGGTGGATGGGCAGGTGGACTCTTAGATGGGAAGCTGGACGCCCGCACAAGTCTCTTCTCTATGTGTGCTGCAAATATCTGCATCCATTACCAAGCCAAATAATAGCACTTCTGCAAAGGGGAAACAGGTGTGTGTTAGGATTTAAGGCAGCGGTACAATGAAAAAACAAACTCCTTGCTGTCTATATGGAGGTAGCAGACCATTGCTTGTGCTTATGGAGTTCTGCAGTGAGCAAAAGGAGTTGAGGATGGCTGGAACAACGTAAGGATTGAGTGGACCAAGAGAAGAAGGTCTTCTGTCCTGGCACATGTACTGACGCAGCTCCTCAGCTGTGTGATTCTGGTTTCCCAACAGATACTATGGAAATGGGGGGTAATCTCTCATTCCCCCTCCATAGCAACGTCCAGCTTTGAAGCATTTTACGCAGCACCGAGACTCTCTTCCGTGGAACTCCCACCGATTTCTTTTCCTCTACTTCCAATGGGACCGTGAATAGTAAGAAGGTGACCAGTGGCATACGGAATAGAAATGCAGACACAGAACTATCCAAGATCAGGCAATCTGCTAGCAGGAGACTGCCAGGACCAGCACTTGGCACAAGATGAGTAGCAGCCACAGACGTTCTAAGTAGAGTATGCAGAATAATAGGTAAATACTGACGTCTTTCCTCATTTAAAGGGAACCGTAGGCTTCTTCCAGGAAGAAACTGCCTTGTTGGTTCATAGGAACCATTACTGCCAAACAACCAGAGAAGCCATCACAGATGGTGGCGTTGGTGATGGTGGAACCCACTGAAAATTTAAATACTCCTTCCTTGTAGCTCCTGGGGGCTCTGGCTGTGAGTAAAAAGCAAGAGGCTGCTTCTCTCCCTCCCTTCTGACTCAAAATCATCAGTAGCTAAATCAGGAGGAAAAAAATGTTCAAGTTACGGGGGTTGCACAGCAGCAGCAGCAGCAGCAGCAGCGGCAGCAGCAGCCAACACTAAACATTCAAGTCGATAGCTTCACTATGTACATAGTAAGTGACACATGGTCCCGCTTGCCAGAAGATGTCCTGCTGACCAAGCAGCCACACGTTGTTATCTAATTCTTTTCTCCACTGAGTACACCGAGATGTAGTAGTCATTGCTTCCTACTGCCAGGTGAGGCTGTGGAAAAAGAGGAGGGAAAATGAGGAGGGGTTGGCTTAATTTTTAATAAATCTATAGTCCTTGTTGCTTTGGGGCCCAGAGTGATTCAGGAAGCCATAAAAGACCTGCAACCGAGATGCAAGTTGTTTTGAGGTTGATCTTGTTCGATTCCGATTCCTTTATTATTATGGTCATCGATCGGTAGAGATTTACAAATCAGAGTTCTGTGAGACCTGGTTCATCTCCGGAGTGAGGTCAGCGAGATTCTGACTTCCCCCTCCAGGAGAGGGGATGGATGAGAGCAATTTGGCAAAGCACAATATGATACAAAACATGTGCAGGTCCTTCATACAAAAGGATATTTCGCTGTTAACAGAAAGCCTTGCCTAAAGCATGTGCTTAGTACTACCTTGAGAATCTGGGTGACCACCATTCCCAAGAGGCTCAAGGACAGAGTTGAAAAAGAGACATGCAGCAGAAGGAAAGCAGAAAGTCGCCACTGTGTTACTGAGACTGCATGCAAAGAGATTTCTATCAATGCAGTATAGTACTTCAAAATAGCTGGACAGAATTGTTCAGCTTCATAGGGAAGAAGCATGAATGAAACTCTGAGAATCAGCATGGCAGCACCCGCATAGAAATACAGCATCTAATTCCCAAACCATATGCTGGGCGTCCCCATGGTAAGGACACTGTGAGGCGAATGTGAGTTCTCCTCACGAGAGTCCCCATGAAAGCCCTAATTCGGGCTACATAAGGGACAAAAAGCACAAATCCACATTTGAAAAAAAAAAAACCCTTTGCAACTGTTCTCGCTGTGAATTAGTGGAAATTATTCTTAAGCATGGGGATGCTCCAGCCTCTGCCATCGGCTGAAGGAGGGGATCAGAGCCAAGTTGCATTTCTAGCAGCTGAATTTCAGGCTCCCCTCATGGAGGTTTCTCTTGCTTTTCCCCTGCAGCCATGGCTTCAATTGTGTGCTTGACAGGAGGAGGAGCTGCTTGATCCTGGCTCAGTTGGAGCACGGGGAGAAGCTGCGGCTGCAGGGGAGAAACAAGAGAAGCCTCCATGAGAGGGACTTGAAATTCAGCCGCTAGAGATGGGGAAGACTGCTCGCTGCCTATCGCTCTCTCCTCTCCCTCAGCCTCTGTCATCCGCTGAAGGAGGAGATCAGAGCCACTTCATAAAAAACAAGTGTTAATATGCACCTCTTTCCAAGGCTCAAAAATAACAGGCAGCTAATTTGCCTGTGAGCTATGATGAGTCAATCTCCCGCCTGTGAGCAATGATGAGTCAGCCTCCCGGCAAGGAGCTAATTAATATACACCTCTTTTCAAGGATGGAGGTAACAGGCAGCTCTTAATTCTCATTAAGGCTGCCCTGAAGCCACAGCGCATCAGGGGCAGCCCCATGGGGATGCATCCATGGTGTTCTGAAAGGTTTTGTCACTGTTCTCTTTCCAAAAGCAAGCACTTGACTGATACACTACCGTAGCCCAACAATGGGAAAGTGCTGGTATATAATTTGGTACTAGCCTTTAGACAGCAACAGCAATGACAGCTCCAACTTTGAAAGCAGATACATCAGGTGGTTTAAGAGTCTGTTAGAGGTTTATGATGACTGGAGATGAAGGTCTAGTTCTCCTAGGGCAGTGGTTCTCAACCTGTGGGTCGCGAACCCTTTGAGGGTCGAACTACCCTTTCAAATGGGTTGCGATGAGTCTACCGCAGCCCCTCCCTCCCCCCTCCCAGCTGCCCCTTCCCCATAGTTGGGGGTCTCTACAACATGAGGAACTGCATTAAGGGGTCGCAGCATTAGGAAAGTTGAGAACCGCTGTCCTAGGGACTTTATAACCATTCCCCTATATGGTATCTGCCAGCTTTATCTTCTGCAGCGCTTGGAAGGCTTTCTTTGGGATTCCTTTATTTCTGCTGTACTTGGCTACAATCTCTTCTCTAGTTGGCCTCATTCATTAGTCATCTCTATGTAACTTGATCAACCTGGATCAGAAAACTTGCGTGATTCACCATAGGAAATGGGATTGTGAACTAGATGGATCTTTGTGTCTGATCAAGCATGATAGGTTTCAACCTGACAATTACTGGGAACTCCTTGATGGAACTTGCAATTCAGTCCCAGGCTTATCTTTTTTAAAAGTAAAATATTTGCAAACTGGACTAACTCTAGATGTTGTTTTCCTTACTGGGTTTTCTGAGCTCTTAGATTAGCACTCATCCATGTGTTGGCCAATGGACAGACTTACCAACAATTCTTCATTTATACCCCTGATTGGTTTAGTGTTATGGATGTTATATAGGTACGAAAGAACACTGACCCAGTGTGGATGGAAAGCCAGGCAGCTGATAGCACCCACTCTCTGGCCCATAAATCCATCGTAGTATTTGATGTTGTTGATCAGTTCACCATTCCCATTGTAGATAGCAGTAAACTGATTCATAGAGCCACTGTTAAAGGAGACAGAAAACACGACACATCAGGAATATTAAAATGGTACTGAACAAGACTGAGATGAAAATTGTAACATGGTTGGAGACCAACCATGCATGCATAATTTATCTGGCAAGAAATAAAGCACCCAAGAGAAGATCAACAAAAATATTTTATTTGGAATCTTGTACTATTCAGAATAGCTGCACCAGTTGACAGGTTGACACAGGATTTGTATGAAGGAGATGGACAGAGATGGGAGGGCTGGGTAGATGATTATAGAACGGTATCTGAAGAAAGAACCTCAGGTAAAAAACTCTACTACATTAAGTGCACACTGCTCTCAGAAGATAAAATGCACCAGCCCCAACATCTACCAGAACTGCAGTCCAGGTTTTATGGGTTAAAGCTAAAAACAGAAGTATTCAAGTATCAGCTATAACTCTGAGCAAGAAGCTGTAGTGACTTTGCTAATGGGAAAAAAGCCTAAACCAAATGAGTGTGTATGTGGCAGTGGACTGCTCTTCCCTGTGTTTTATAGAGACAAAAGCTAAGACCAGAAAGGATCTCTTGGGAACTTACCATGCAAAAAGATTGGCTTGCGGGTGAATGTCCAGAGCTGTCAATCCTTTGACTATCTGCAAGACTTTCACTGATTCGGGCATTCTTGGGTCAAAGAATCGGACATCTCCATTTACACTGCAAATACATGAAATGTCGCATTCTTAACCATTTGCTTTGCTTATTCCAAAATCCTGCTACAATTAGGAACACGCAGCATGCCAGCAATGGCCAATCCTATATCTTACATTTTAGTATATGCAGACTGTGGCTTACTTAGGAAGTATTTGCAAAGGATTAGGGCAGTGTTTCCCAAAGTGTGGTATATGCACCCCGAGGGGTACGGGAAGAGTTTGGTGGGGCTACGCGTGTGTGTACCAAAAAAATAAAAAATAAATATATTTTGATTTTTATTAAAGCATATGTTTTTTTATGAGGGGTACTCAGCGTTAAGAAAATTATAGAAGGGGTACACATATTGTCAAAAGTTTGGTAAACACTGGATTAGGGGCTAACGTAAGGTTTCTTCCCATTGTCCTACTCATTCATTCATTCATTCATTCATTCATTCATTCATTCATTCATTCAGTCAGTCAGTCAGTCAGTCAGTCAGTCAGTCATGCGCAATCAATATAAACAAATCCATTGATTTTTCTTGTCTCCAGCACACTGGCACTAAGTATCATTAGAAAATCTTTCCCTGGCTTTGTTATTTGTCTGGTTTCTGGACAAGAGTCTTTGTATTCCCTGAAGCAAGGTAACTAAAAACTCAGCAACTTGAACGATACACCAATATCCTTTCTTACGTTAGAGAACTCACTGTGTACTGAGAGTATGTAACAGATTTGTGGTAGGTGAAGAACTGAAACACCTGACCCGATACATTAGAAGTGTATGAATTGGTGGTTCAGGTCATTAATTGGAAACCTGCCACCAGAAGAAGTGGTGACAACCACCACCCTTAATAAAAAAACAAACAAAAACGAATTAGATAAATTCATGGAGGACAGGTGTATCAATGGCTACTAGAAAGGATGCCTAGGTATTGCCTATGGGTTGGAGGGACAGGCACGATGTCTCTAAAGGCCATTTGCGGGAAGTCAAAAGCAGGTGAAGGTTTTGCTTTTGTCTTCTGCTTGAGGTGCCCAAAAGCAATTGGTGGGCCACTATGTGAGACAAGATGCTGGACTAGATGGCCTGTGGCCTGATTTGGCAGGGCTCCTCTTACATTCTTTATCTGACCTTAGAGTATCTCATTCAAATCCCCTCGTGCCCTGAATATAATGGATGTATACTACATGGAACTGGACTTCAGTTCCAGTCTTCTATGATGTTTCTATAGCCTAAGTAATGATTTACCAGGGAATTAAGATAGAAAACACAGGGATCCCTCACATGGACAGTTATTTCTTAAATGCAGACTTTGGGCCCAAAATGATAACTTCAAAGTAAAATGGATGAATTCAAGCCTCCTGAACATTTTATCTTATTTCATAGACTCTTATCTGCAGTTTTTGGAGGGATTCCTTAAATTCTACAAAATAGGGAAAACAAATAAGGTAACATGATGGTGGCAAATGACGTCTAATGTTTATCTGATTCAGTCAAAAGACAAACCAATATTCAGTCATTAGTCAATATTCAGTCAATGTTGTCATTAGATTATAAAGAATTAAAAATGTGTTCCTAATATTTGCTAAATGTTCCTGACTTTGGATTTCTTGCTCCTATGGTAAGGACTTCTATTTTTGTATATCTTCTACTCAGTGGCCATTTGTAGAGCACCCCTGAGAGCAGTGGGATCAGGGAAAGGTAGTGGGGTTTCAGAAAGATCCAAACAGGTCTCCTAACCATAGTTCTCCCCTGACCCATCATTTCCTGCTTGTACCTCCAAGGTCATGATTGCAGCTACTCTGCTCTGGTTTCTTAGATATTGTAAGTGAATTTCTTTCGAAAAATTCAACATATTCATGTCCTGTCATTTCATGCAATTAACTGTAACAAAGAGGCTCTTGGGAGTTTTCCAGCTGGATAGCTGTTGGAAAAGGTTTCTTCTGGCTCCTTTTGTTGCCCTTACTCTTGCCATGGTTCTGCTTTGTCCAGATTTAGTCCCTGGCAAGGCACTTGGATGTTGTCGCCAAGAAAACTGCATGGATGTACCTGTGCAGTCAAAAGGATTTCAGCTGGATTCAAGGACGCCGTTACCTTTACCTTTCTTTATTCTCAATTTCAGTGTAGACGTTGGGGCAATCCATAATATTTTCCAATATTTATATTTCGTTGAACTATATTCTTTCATCATTATACGAAATATAAGGGTAATCTATGCTCCTGCTGTTGCATATGGTCAAGAGAGAATCACTGGAAGATCTACTATTTACACTTTTGCCCTTTGAACACATGGCCCATTGAAGCCAATTTAACATGTGTTTACCAATGTCAATTTTGATGGGACACGTAGGAGTCATCATTTCTGACTTTATTTGCAAACCCCTTTTCTCTCTCGCTGGCTTGAGGCTTTTGTACAAGGCAAATTACATGCTTTTTCTGTTTTCTCTTTTTTAATGTTTGAAGTTTACAAAATGGTGTAATAAAAATTCTTAATTTCTGTCTCTCTGTTGTGTTGTCCTTCTGTTAATAATGTCCTGGTCTTCATTGTTTTTCTGTGTCTTAACACGCTCCCTTGCTTTGCTCTTACAGAAATTGAGATAATTTGTTCTAGTGGTGTAATCTTTGAACTTTTGTCATTATTAACTAGAAGGGAGTGACAGGCCTCTGAGTGAGGAAAGCACGGGAGTTAAATAAAAGAAAAACAGAAGAAGAAAACAGGAAAATCATAGATCAGTTTTAAGATACAGTATAAATCAGTTCTGGATCTCTGCCAAGAAAACTACATAGAGATGCCCATGGTCATAATTTTATGGTATCCAACAACAACAAAAATAAACATGCCCATGCCTAAACATATGAAGACCCTAAAGTTAGTCTTGAGCTCTAGAGTGCTGCTTTTAGCATGACAAGTGCAAAGTTTATCCTTTATCGAGGATCACTCACATTTGACAGAAGATAAATGTTTATCAACCTTTTACTGAATAATATGTATGAATGAATGACCACTGTAATGTATTACTTCTCAAAGACACCAGCTTGTGTTCTTTGGGTCCTTAATGCTAGCACTTCACTTAAATGTTTATCGTTCATCATAAGCCTAAGCCAGTAATGGCGAACCTTTTGAGCTCAGTGTGTCAAGAAAACCTAGCTTAACTCAGGTGCTGTGGCACATCTAGAAATATCCATAATTTTGTGATATTTGTAGATCTAGTAAAAAAGTTATATTTTTATATATGTATTTTATTAAAAGCAAAAACAAATAATTCTTTATATTAGTGACTTTTGTTGCTGAATTTCGTTTGCTAATATTCAGTCGAAAGGTGGTATTTCGTACACTTCAAGAACAAGCAAGCACTACATGCCCAGGTGCCAGGGTGACCAGGTGTGTCACCCAAAAGGGCTTGGCGTGTCACCTGTGACACACGTGTCATAGGTTGGCCATCACTGGCCTAAGCTGTGTCTCTTTGAACAAAACTAGTCCATGTGCCCAGTACATTTTTAGAAATAATAACTCACACTGCAGATAAACCCATGGAGACAATGCAAGAGCAACCTCTTGAGGGCCTGTGGGTCCAGATAAGCAATGCTCTGCCTCCTGAGCAAATGTTTTACAGCAATCTACAGTCCTCAATGTTTATTGTTTACAGTTACATCTATTTTTTTAAACTGTGGAAGTGAGCGAAACCAAGCCTGCCTCCAGATGGCGGCTGAATAATCCGCTAGGATAATGTGGGATATTGATTCTCCACCATTATCCTTTGGTAGCTAGACAGTGCCAACCACAGCACTATCTTCATGCGTTTTAAGTTATGCATGCACCCAGGCATCCAGAATGCTTGGGTGTACTCACTGTCAACCCCACACATGCGTGGATGCTTTGCTTACTTCAGCCTCAGTGCCAGGTTTTCCAGCAATAGTTTTTAGTGCATTTTCTTGGGATGGGGGATAGGGAATGGGGCTATGATGTGAGACAACCCCACCACAGCACAACCGTAATGGCACTATATTCTCCCCATCTGGACGCAGCCATAATTGGGATTCTGCAATCTGGACACCCACAGACTGACCTTAATAGTGTTCTTGCATCTTGTTCCTGAAGTTTCTGTAAATCTATATTCCCAGCCCAGGCTGGCAAACCCCTGAACTGCATATTGCTGAGAGCAATCTATTAGATGGGTAATGCAGAATGAATGCCTACCCAGTTTCAGGTAACTATCTGGTGTGAATTGCCACTGATTGGGCAAGAAGGCATGGCCTTCTAATGTCTTATGGGCCCTACCAGGTTCATTTCAGGGCTGAGTTCTTTAGCGCCAGCAGAGATGCTCATCTTCTAGGAGGAACCACTGCAGCCTCTCCTTAGTAAAACCCAAAAAACATTTGCTGCCCATCCCCAGCAGTAGAAAACTGTTCTATCTTCGAGAATTATATTTTTTCTCAATTCTGTATACAAGGAAGAATCTCTCAAAACAAACTGCGGCTTAGTGGCAGTAAATTATATTCAGCTGTCCTTTGAATGGGACAATAAATAAGCACAGTGCTCCCGCACCATATTTACGAAGCATGAGAAATGGATTTATGCGCAGAAAATTGGTAGATGGGGAAATAATCCTGCATAGCAATAAGCCCAGAACATGCAATGCAATCTCTCCCTTGATGGGATTTTTGCTTGTTTTTTGTTTTGCTTTTTCTCTCACTAGCAACCCTTATTCTAGCCAGTTATTCCTCCATTTTACTTTACTACCATTAGAGAGATAATTCTGCTCGAGCCTCTGCTGTCTTCCTATTTTCAAAACAAGAATTTTTTTAGGACCTAATACAGGCAACTGCCAATAAGGCGACATATTTTTGAAGACCCCTTCCCAAGATCATTTTAATCAGAGTGAGAACCCAATGCCACCAACCTTAGGCCTAAGCCAATATTAGACCGTAAGCTGTATTACTGGGTATATTACGTGCAAAATCATGGTGATGGCATAACGAGATCCCATCTAGATTGAACATAAGAGGAGCCCTGCTGGATTGGGCCATACCCGATCTAGTCCAGCATCCTGTCTCACACAGTGGCCCACCGATTGCCCATCAGCATCTCAAGCAGAGACAAGGGCAAGCCTTCTCCTGTTCTTGAATCCCAGCAAATGGCCATAGAGGCATCTGGCCTGTCCCCCCCCAACCTGAAAGATGTATTTAAGCATCCATCTAGTAGCCATTGATACACTCTGATTGGAGGAAAACAGTGCTATTATGGTGCCGCTGTGGTGGGTTTACCCCCCCTAAAAGTGCTAAATACTACTGCTGGAAAACCCAGTGCCGGTTGTCAGTTTTCCAGCAATGGAAGCTGAAGCAGGTGTACACACACACACACACAGATTCATGTGACAGTAAAATGAAGGTGGTAATTGTGGAGAGATGATTTCCCACATTATCACCTTTTAGTGGGATATCAGGCTGCCATCTGGAGATGACCATAAAATATACACCTTGTATATTACATAAAAGACATATATTGATCCTCTTGAGCCAAATGAGAGGGGAAAGTATGAATTAGTACAGCACTAAGGATTCACAAAACATGGCATCACACTTAGAATGTCTGATGTACCGATATTAGAGCAGGTTGCAATCCTTCCATTTTTTTGTATGGTTGACCCCAATCTGAGATGAGGCCAATTGGCAGCTGAAGTAAATAGTTTCCATAGTTTGAAGAGGCTCATATTGTTTTTTGTGACAGAGGTTTGCTGTGATTGAGTTTGAACACTCTTGGTTTAAGAAGCAAGGGTACTCACTGTTGCTTCTTCTCCAGTCTTGGAGAAGGAGTTAATTGCAGAACTGAAATGCCAAAGTCATCTGCTCAGACCAAATTGCTGTTTAAATACCAGACATGGATTTTTAAACAAGAGAGTGTAAAATAATATTTTGACAGGAAAATGTCACATAAATATTCAGAGCCCCTTGTTCCTTTCCATTTTTTCCTCCATACCTGACACTCATGATGTTGCCTTCAGGATGTTTCTGTAAATACGCTTTCACCACCCAGGCAGTGTGCTCTCGATAGGTCATGACGCGGCTGTAACAGAGGGGAGAAAAACTGATCAGGCAAGGTGAAGAAAGGACATACCTGAAATGTACCTTGCACTTTGGCCACTCCAGAAAGCAGACAGTGTTTCTGTCTTGAACAATTACCTTGTAAAGAAAAAAGTCTCCTTTCTGGGATTAATACATAGGAGGCCACATCAAAAATACTTGGGAAAGTCATCATATTTGCAGCTGCAAGGTTTAGTACATACTACAGGCTTGGTCAGATACAGGAAGGAAGAGGACATATAGGATGACCAGAATAACTGGGAGCACACAATACTTCATTTTCACACCAAGTAGTAACTAGTTTTATAAATTTATCTCTAATTAAATCATTTCTTCAATGGATTGTATAACTTGGGTATATCAGAGTAAGGGGGGTGGGAAATGAAAGTTCTTCCCTACTTTTCAAACTCAAAAAGTTATTTTTTTCTACGACTCAAGTTGAAAAAAGTGCAGCAGCTTATGGTATATGTTTCCAGGTCACAGGTTTTTGAGAATGAGCAGGCAAAGAATACAGGCCACACAGGTAAATCCCTGAGCACCTGAAATCTGCAGATTCACGTTAGGAGATGCTTAAGGAAGAAATAAAAGGTACACAGAGCTTGAATTAGGGCCAGTTGTCAGGCACCTTAATCACAGAGCCAAGACTGTGTGTCCTTTGTGAACTTCTCCTGAACATGAGGAGCCATTGCTTCTTAGGATGCACCCAAGCACAAGAAAGAAGCAAGACGTCTCTCTAGCAGAGAAAAGAGATGAAAATTGCTTGAACTCTAGAAATGAATTTGGAGTGCTGCATCTTTCTTGAAAAGATGTTTGGGGAGGAGGAGACAAAAAAATATATAGCAAAAGCAAAACAAAAACAGGGTTTGCATCCATTCTTGATTCCACATATTATTTTGTAATAAGAATAAAATAATTCAAGATGGAGTCCCTTATGCAGCCTGATTCCTACCCTGTGCAGTGATGAAAAAAAGTCCCACTGGTGAATACAAAGCAAGCGTTATTTGCTGGCTGGAAACAGGCGTCAGGCTTCTTACCATTCACTCAGAGCCATCCGCCTGTCATAAACTCGAACGGAACCATCACCAAGCCCTGCTACAATGAGTGAGCGATGAGAATCACAAGACAGGCTGGTGACACAGCTATCAGCACCTGTAGGGATATCCTAGGAGAGAGAAACAAGCCACAGCTGAAGTATGAGGAGTTTCTGAAACACACTGGAAATAATTGAGCATTACCCACGAGCACTGGAGCCATACAATATTTTCCAAGTCACTGCAGCAGCTGCACCATACAGGCTTAAATTGACTGATATGGCTAATTTGTGTACAGAAACGAAGGCAGCCCTAAGAAGGAGGAAAGCTGAGAAGTTTCTCATTAAAAAAATATGGAGTAAGGAGTCCTCGTACACAAAATGAATCTGCAAAAACAAGTCAAGGCAGAGCTCTTGAAATAGGTCAAGCGGCTCTTTTCATCTTACTAGAGACGGAGACAGAAAGATTGCATGCTATCCTCAGTGAGTCACAACAGCTTATTAGTTCCATGGGGGGAAATCCACAGCCCTGCTCACGTTTTGCAACTTTTGTGTGCAATCTGCACCTGATGTTCACACTTTAGCACATATATTGCGCCAACGGGGTTTGCCCACAAGGCTCTGGGTGCTGTTTTTACAAACTGAGCGCTTGCATTACACAAAAGAGGCAAAGTCATGGACAACTGGTTACCATGAATCTGCAGCAGCCCAGCGCCTGATGTCCAATCTGTCCAGCTACCCTGTTTCTCCATGAGCAGGCTTACTGTAACAGCCAAACCAGTATTTGGTGTTTTGTTTCTCCTAACAAATGACAACTATGAAGGAAAGGACAGACAGACCATGATTAGAATGGAGGAGAAACAAACCATGGTTGCTGGTCCAGATGTCATGGTAAGCCAAGCTTTGCGGTTTGTTGCATCTAAGAGAGGAGTGTGGAGACATTTACCCGGCAGTGTCTGGAAGCAGATTACTCATCTATTGAGAGCCATGATGGATGGCTTACAATGTCATCTGAATGTAGCCTGCCTAGTTAAAAATTTAATTTTCATGTTGCATGGCTTTATGTTTATTATATATATGGCATTTGGTATGTTGCTTTTGGCAGTTTTTAATTGGGCAGGCAGGTGATGGATGTCCACATTCATTGGAAGCACTACAAGAGACATTACTAGTCAGGCAACAGCTGCATCTGATATAATGGACTCTAGTCTACCAAAGTTCAAGTTATGATTGATTAGTCTTTAAGAGGCCATAAGATTCTCACTTATTTATTGCCAGCCATACCACACCATCTCATCTGCAGCTTAGTTAAGATATAACTATAGGCCTTTTGCGATAGGAGAGAAACACATTATTGTTTTTGACTTCAGATAACATTAGCATGCAACATAATGAAAAGAGAGAAAACAAGATGTTATGGAGAAATAGATCTGAGTGTCCCCACCCCCACCCCCCTCCGCCCCCATTGGCTTCAAATAGACCTCAGACAGCATCCTCCTCCAGGGCAGGCAGTCACCTAATGGCATTTCATAGGATGAGAACCACGGTAATAGAGAACCACCACCCCCTTCTCTCAGAAGCAATCCAAAAGGATACCATAGTTCATGGTATCAAAGGGCACTGAGAGATCAAGGAGGATCAAGAGAGTTGCACCTTGAGGGCGACCAGAGCTGATCCTGTCCTGAACTCAAACTAAAACAAAGACCTGTAGCTGCACAGCAACCAACCTCTACAACACCTTGCCCAAGAAGTTTTTTTTTTAAATCCCCCTATACTCAAAGATCTCAAGGTGGGTTACAACAGTAACAATGAATACCCCCCCCCACTAAACACGTTAACAGTGCCTAAAAGGAGGGGGTGCTGTTTCCTTAATCAAAGACCAGCGTAAATAGGAGTGCCTTTGAAACACACCTCAAAACCAAGGAAGGCTTTTTAAGGAGCAGTTGAACCACAGCCTTCTTGAAGACTGGAAGCACCAGCCCATCTCATTTCGAAGCCATCACTATACCCTGTAGCAAATTTGGCAATTGGTGCCCTTCTTTTAAGACTCACTAAACATGTATCTCTGGCCAACAGGCCCATCGGTAATCTTGCTGCTGTGCTATTCTGCACCAGTTGCAGCTTCTAAACTGATATGGAAACATTAAACATACTTGTTGGGAGTGGAGTATGCTGTTAAATAAATAAATAAAGGCAAATACTTAAGCGAGTGTTCCTTTCTGCAATGTACCACTCTCCTGTTCAGTCACAAACACCACTGGGGAAGGCCAAATGAATCAACAAATGCTTTTTAAAAAACACATCCACTCACATTTTCTTGCCCCTGGAGCGAAATAAATACTCTTGCCATGTGCAAGAATTTCAAGGGTTCGTATAAGCAAAGAGTTGATGGTTGTTACTAAAGGAAGAATCCTGCAGGGCAATAGTTGTTTGTGGCCATTAAAGCAAGCCACTTGTGCCACAAAAACAGATTACCGTATTTTCCTGCGTATAACACGGGTTTTTAACCCCAAAAAATCTTCTGAAAAGTTGGGGGTCGTCTTATACACCAGTAATACCCTCACCCGGGTCCTGCTGGCCACAGCTGCCAGCACAAAACTGGGGTGCAGCCTAAACCGAGCCTTGGACTTGGGGAGAGACAGCAGCCTTGCCTGCTAATCCCAATCATCTGGCTTGTAGCTTTCCTTCTGGTGCTGACACAAGGAAAAAACCTTGCTATAGTCTTGCTAGTCTGCCGCTCTAGCGCGATTCGTCTCTATGACCCAGTAGGGGAGGGGTTGAAAGCAGAGAGGCTTTTGAAGAGAAAATGAGGGCAGGATTCTTCATATTTCGCTCGGTGGAACACCCCCTCCCCTACAGGGTCATAGACGAATCGCGCTAGGGAGGCAGACTCCAAAGCTGCATTGCAGCCACAGATCTTTATCTGAGCAAGGTTTTTTCCTTGCTTGGGCGCCAGAAGGAAAGTTATAAGCCACATGATTGTGATTAGCAGGTAAGGCTGCCATCTCTCCCCAAGTCCGAGGCTCAGTTTAGGCTGCACCCCAGTTTTGCAAAATCTCCATTTTAAGTAGAAAAATTGGGGGTCGTTTTATACACCCAGTCGTCTTATACGCCAGAAAATACGGTAAAGATCTCTTGCTGAAAGGCAAAAAGCACAGGGAAGGGAAATGACAGCAGGAAGAGCTGGTGAGGTGCAGCCATCTCTTACACACTGAACCAAAGAACAAAGAGAATGGCTAAGAGCGTCTGAACTGCAAAGAAAGCAACAAGCTATCCCAGGCTCTGCTACTTCACAATTTTTGCATGACATTTTGCTGACAGTTACAGGAATATGTTACTTGCCACAAACTTCCAGGCTTCACATTTCCTCTAGGGAAGAGAAAAGGACATTGCCAGAAAGGCTGGTATACTGTGGGAAAAACAGCCAGCCATGCCATTCTAAGGCTATAGCTCTTTCTCCTTTTTCTAGTACAAATAAAAGGAACTGTTTGGCATAATGAAAGTGCAGCTGTGAAAAAGAAAAACCACTTTAATTAAAGATCCCCAAAAACTGAGCAAGATTTTCAATGCTGGATAATAATCAGAACCCGTGTTGCAGAACTTTGTTAGCTAATTTCACACCTCCTTCCTAATTTTGCTCCTCTGAGACCATCCACCTTCTTTTGTTTTCCTTCATTAAAAGAAAAGAAACCTAATCGTTTTCTGAAACAGCTATTGAACCCTGCCAGATTTTTATTCAGACAGCACTACAGATGCACAGAAACTCTTACAGTTTCAAACGGTTAAGAAGGGACCCTAGTTTTTCTATTTTTTTAACATATATTTTATTCTTGCCTATTAATATACCGTACATACAAATATTAATAACATAAGAGAAGCCCTGCTGGATCAAGCCACAGCCCATCTAGTCCAGCATCCCATGGCACACAATGGGCCACCAATTGCTTATGGGCACCTCAAACAGAAGATGAGGGCAAAGACTTCACCTGCTCTTGAATCTGAGCAAATTGCCTTTGGAGGCATCCTGTCTGTCTCTCCAACCTGGAGGATGTACCTGGGCATCCATTCTAGTAGCCCTTGATACACCTGTCATCCATGAATTTGTCTAACACTTTCTTAAAGCCATCTAGGCTGGCTGCTGTCACCACCTCTTCTGGTAGCAAATTCCAATGACCCTCTGGGTGAAGAAATACTTCCCCTTGTCTGTTCTGCCTCCTACCCATCAGCCTCATAGAGTTCCACCTGTTCTAGTGTTGTGTGATAGAGAAAACACTTTTTCTCTATCCACCATTTCTACACCATGCATGATTTTATATACTTCAGTCAGGTCCCCTCTTAAATGGCGTTGCAGTCTGATTTAAATAGCAAAAAAATATACAAAATAATAATAATAATAAACCAGAGAAACCAAGAAGATCAAACAGACAAAATGAAAGAAAAGACATTCTGTTCTAAGCGTCCCTTTCCATTTGAACACCTGTATAATTGAGGCCTTACGTTAATCCTTTGTTTTAAAAAAAACTTTTCAGCTGAATCAAGGAAACATCTCCTGTCCAGTTCTTCTATGATTGGATTCCATATTAGTTTAAATTCTTGACTAATCCCTCCAGTCTTGAATATTTCACTGGAAGATATTCATCCCTCAGGAGTATCCATAGTGCTCTTTACCATTTGCTTTAGTCAGATTTAAAGTATATTCCCAGTTATGCAGTATAACATTGTCGGATTACTGAAATCAAAAGGTGTAATTTTTGTTCTTTTATTCTAATATTCAAACCTGAATTCCCCCCCCCCCCAAAATGTTTAATTGGGGGACAATTGCAATGCAAATGAACGTACGCCAGTCTATCCCCACAATCCTCCAAATTCCTCTATTATTATTCCTTAGTCTATGAGCCATACATAGTGGTGTATAATATAATATATACATAAACTTAGTGAAAGGGTGTTTTTCCACTGTCACTAGAAGTACCCATTAAGTACCCACCCAAAGTCTCTTTGGTTGTTACTAAGGTGTGCCAGCTTTGTTTCATATTTATTATTTTGTTCCATGGGACCCCAATATTTCTATCCATACTAACATTCAGAAACATTCTTTCCATACCAGCACAGATCAAAAGCTCTAGATGACCTGCATGGTAAAGTGATGTAGATATGCAACAAAAAAAAAAAATCTTTTTTTGCATTGAGTAAAGTGAAAAGGGGTATCATAGAGGGCCTTTGGCTGTGCTGCCTTGGAGTTCACCAAGGCCATTTCTGTACTTATCTTCAGTGAACCAGATCAGAATGTCCCACATTAACCAAGCCCAAGGAAACAATACCAGGTGTGGATGAATCTGCCCCTGGACCAGACCTAGGTTGTCTGCATTGGGAAGGTTGTTCTGCCCCAGCTCCCATGTCAGCTCTGAAGTTCACACCAGCTTTGGAGCTGGATTTAAAGACTCAGAGAGCCAGAAATGAAAGTTCCTGCCTTACAGACCTCCAGGGTACCCATTTTGGCAGCATACCAAGGCACACCACTGAAATGGGTTCCCCAGTACATTGGACAATGGAGGGTCTATCAGTATACTGGACTAGGTAGCCTTTTTGGGCCTCCAGCAGCGCAGAAGAGAGGACTCTGGTGTAATGGTAAGTGCAGTGGTCAGACCTAGTTTCCTCTGTGACCAAGCCTTAAAGTCAATAACAGATAAAGAGAGAAACACAGGAAAGAGAAGAACAGAAAATGGCTACAGAGTGTCTTCCAATACCAGATGCAAAACAAGTTCACTTTAGGTAGCTAACTCTTTTAGAACCTGGGGTGGAATGAAATATCTTTCAATACTCGGAAGATGCATCACAGTCAAGATCCTCTCCCCCTCCCCCACAATTGCTTAATTTCTTTCAGCTTTACCTGTTCCAAGATTTGTTATGTCTGTTAGATATGACTATTCCTTACAGAGGCTGGACTTTCCTGCCAAAAGTGGCATCAGAAGTAGAAAACCTGTTCAGTTTGTAACAGGAAATAAAAATGAACTGAATGGGCTAAGTGGTAGCCTTGAACATATTGTTGATTGATGAGGCTGCTGACATGGCTGCAGAACTAGTAGAATGTGCACAAATATGACTTGGCTTAGGTCCCTGGTGAGTAGTCTGGGCTATGGTGTGTTTGGTCCATGTGAGGGGACATGATATTTCTATCTACAGAATCCTGGACAAGTCTCAGCTTGCTTATTGACATGACTCTTGACAGAAATGGTGCCTGTCCAAATAAGTGACAGTTGATGACAACAGTTCAAGCTAGTGAACACTGCAATTAGACAGCATAGGAGCCATGGACAGGCAACTGTCTATGACAAATAGCTGGTACTGCAGACAGGATACACAGTGGTTCAAATGAGATTATATCATCTTTGCTGTTTCAATCATTTTAATTATCATCTTGTTTAAAGGTGTGTGCGTTTATTTTATTTATTATTTGAATCTCTATCCCGCCCTGTACCTGAAAGTCTCAGGGTGGGTAACAACATTTAAAAGCAGACAGATATTAAAACAACAGTATATATTAAAACAATGACAGTGTTTGTGAAGTGGGAAGAGACAGCATTGACATGACTCTTATTGACATAAGACATGAAGGCATAAGACATAAGACATATTGACATGAAGGAGCCTGACACACCTCAAGGGGAAGACTGTTCCATAGCCTAGGGGCCATCACTGAGAAGGCCTTAAATACATGTGTTTTATGTAAATAAATAGGTCTGAAAATTCTTACTACGTTTACTACCAATTTAGTTACTGACATATGTTCAATAGCTCAAACATTGGGCAGAAAGCATTTTAAAATTTAACTTCTATGTATCCACTGATCTAGGCTTTGCGGTACGATTAAGTTTTGATCCCTTGAATCACTGCAAAAATTAATTTGCACTATTCAAGTAATAAAATGTCTTAAAGATGCTCTCAGTACAACCATTACTCATTTTAATTTAAAATATTTTCACCCTGCTGATTTCTGATGTTCTCTAATTTGCACAGATAAAATAATATTTGAAAATAATTAAGATTAGCATAAATTTAGTTGTGCTGCATTGCTGGGTCAAAGTGTCATAATTAATGTTCATCCAGAGGTAATTAATTTCTAAGAGATGGGAATCTACGCTTTATTTCCCATAGAGGCTGAGACAGAGATGCTATCTCTTATTACACGGCTGAAGAACAAGCTTGATGTAATGACAATTGGCACGGATGCACATACTTTTTGCTAAGATTTTAGGTGGTGAAATAGCTTTGGTGAAGGAATATGAAGGACAAAGCACCAATGCTTTATTATTTCTTTGGGCGAAAAACAAAAGCAGAGGTGCCCTATAATGATGTAAAACAAACAAGTTGCTTCAGTCACCAGATGCAGGAATTTTGCGGCCAAGTGACCACAAGATAATTACCCAAAGGGCTATTGGGGGCAAAGGTGCCATTTAGGCTTGCCAACAGTGGTCAGACATAACAAATCTTGGATCAGGTAGAGCACACACAACTTAAATTTGTTCCCTACTCCCATGTGTTGTCTCTGAAATGATGTAAATATTGGTCCAGCTTGGCTGGCTGTGTGCGACTGTAAAATGATGAATTGTCTCCTAGCCATACTCTGCTTCTCATGAGCAGAAGTCCATTTCCCCACCAGAGCCTGCTACCTGCTGCGCATTACTTGTCTATCCTTGTGAGCCAGTTTGGTCTAGTGGTTAGGGAGCCGGAATCTTACCTGGGAATACCGGGTTCAATTCCGCCCTCCCCCACAAAGCCAGCTGGGTGTAGTATTCTGATGAGATGCTGACATACTGGAAAGATGGAAGTAGCTATACCGTTTGAACATTTCCTGTATTTATTGATGATCACATAATACATGCATGTAGTGGGTGGGATCCATAGGATGTAAATTGGTTAAATTTCTTTGAGCATCTGCTACACTTGTATTTCTGTATTTCAGTAGTTTTATATGGATTTGTTTATCCTCTTTGTTAAATCAAAACAAACCCAGGGAAACGGACATCTGCAAGATCTGCAGTACAACTGCCATTTTACCTCCCTCCTCAGTGTTCCTTACAGGACTGATTGATTGTTGCCAGTATCATAACTGAGGCTCTGCCTTCACTCCTAAGGGTGCTAATACCTTTCTAATTTAGGGGAAGGTGCATCTTATTTGCTGTCAGCACATCAGTGTCTACAATAAAGATTAATCAGAGATCTGAATTGACCTGCTTTCAGAAAGAGTATTGTTGGGCAGACAGCCTGGAACATAGATTTAGCACTTCCAAACGCCACCATCCAGCCTAATTTCAACACGATGCAAGTACTTTATGTAAGCCAAGGATTGAATACTTGGTTCACAGGCACGTAGACGTACTGTTATTCACTTCATTCCTAAATTTACAGGTTTCAGATTCTATCACACATACACTAACTAGATGACATTCAAGGAGTAGATTTCTCCAAGACCTTTCTTTTTGGGAGCAACTGGAGTTTTGGGTTCAGGATCAACTTCATGAACACGCCCACAATGTGATGAAATCTTGCATCTGTTTTTGGTGCTGAAATACCAGGCACACGTCAATAAGCAAAATGTATCACAGTTACCTGAACTTTCATTTCTCGGTCTGTATCCCAGATTCGTATAATCCGCACATCTCCTGATGTCATGAGCAGGCCCGTCTCTTGTTCCCAGTCCACCACCATCCCTGCTCCTGAATAACAAAACAGGTGTAGCACATAAAATTATTCTGTGTTAAAAGCACAACCTCTACTCAGTCCAGGAGGCAGCTAGAATACTTAATGCCACGGTTGCCTAAAGAAGCACATGCATTAGCCTTGGATACAAGAGGAAAGAGAGAAACCAACTAAGCAGGCTGTTTCTTGTAGATATTGCATACTTTTATTTGACTTGTATGTACTAGAGATAGCAAATTACACATCAGATAACCCCTGCTGGGCACTGAAATGGAGCTGCGCCTTATATCAAGCAAAGCAATTTACGTGAGTGTTGCCAGGAAGAAAACAAAGCCCTGGATTGAGAAAGCTGGCAGGCAGAGATTTCAACAGACACATATAAAACACAGAGGAAGAGCAGGTTCCCTTTGTTCAGAGGCTATTGTGAAGTGTCACACAGGCAGGGGATGCTTCAACCTGTCTTCCAGACAAAATCACTGGGCTAAGTGGGTGACGCAGACTGGAGTGTAATGACGCATTACTGTATGAGTGAGGAACCTGCTGTCCCCTGGGTACCATCCATTTACCATCTTCACAGTCTTTAACCATTGCCCATGCTGGCTGACACGGTTTGGAGCCCCTACAACACTTTGGGGGGGACATTTTGTTTTGACTGCATTTTAAAATAAACTGGTCTTATTTATTATTCTTGGACTCCATCACAAAATGGCAACCAGAGTGTGCATTTTCTTGACTTTTCCAGGGCTTTTTCAATTTTAAAAACTGTACATGAACATGCACAATCTAACGCATACCAAAGTATATGCAATTTAAAGGTGAATTTTTCATGCATTAAAAAGAAATTGAGAACATGAGATAGAATTAATTTCCCATTAACTGCAGGTGACAACGACACAGAGTAGAAATAGTCTCACCGGCTCTTCCCTATATCACAGATTTCCCAACCCAGCATAATGCCGATATGCACCAATTAATTAACAGTTATTGTTACAAGAGTATTCCTTTCTCCTCAACCTCAAGGCTTGAACACTCACACAATCAAAGTTAGCAGACATGATGGGCAATTTTCTCCAATGTAACCAGTTTATTTCTCTTTACACTGTGAGGATTAACCGCTTGAAGAACAGGAGGCTATGCCAGCACTGTATGCATGTCAGATTGTGACAGCAGGTGACTTGTACTGAGAATAAGAGTAAAATGAAGCATGAGGGAAAAGTGTTTCAGCAATTATCCGTTTTCCCCTTTGTTGTTTGCAAACAAAAGCGTCTGTGGCTCCCAAAACTCACCAAACTAATGTGTGTTTGAAAGGTTCCTTTTTTAAAAAAATAGGTCAGTAACAAACTGTTCTAGCCATAAAGAAGCTGAAAAGAATTAGTTGTGGTGCTACATCGTAAAGAACAGAATTTAATGGAAGATGTGTTTCTCTCCTAGTTATGCACCTAGAAGAAGATTCACAAGTCTCTGCTTAAATTTTACATTAGAGAAGAATCCCAACAGATTTGTTTTGCTCTACAAAGTAAAACAAAAAGACTAAAGAGAAAATAACTTGCAAATCAAAGTTTGGGGCATGGGGAAATTACAGTATTAGAAGTCACTTCCTAGCCCATCCACCCTCTTCCATTCAAAATTAAGTTTTCTAGACAGATTGTATCATATGGACCCCATGCAGACTGTGAGAATGTAGCACTGTTATGGTGCTGCTATGGTGGGTTGCCTCATGTATCTGGGGCAACACTGTCATTACCCCACTTTCCCCACCATATATGTGCTAAAAACTATTGCTGGAAAGTACAGCAATACTGGGTTTTCCAACAATAGTGCATTCATGTTTCTTCTGGATGGATCCACCATGACTGCTCTGTCCAGCACATGTGCATTGAGGCCAAAACTGGCGTCCAAGCATGTGTGGAGCATTCTGACAAGCACATCTGAGCATTCTAGAAGCCCAAATGTCCTTGTCAAGGCAAGACCATGCCAGCCACAGTGCTGTCTAGCTAGGAGGTGGTACTTGCGGGGGGAGGCGGGGGAGTGTCCCATTTTCACCTCCTAGCAAGATACCTGGCTGCTGTATGGAGGCAGCCCACGTTACTGGTATCTATTTTCACTAAGGGCAGAAACCCAGATTTCCCTACAGTGTTAACAGCTACTTTTGCTACCAGAACCACCATGGAGTAGAGTGTAGAAATGGGAACTGTGAAGGCAGTCTGTGCTACAACTGTATCCTTTTATCCGGATTTCAAAAACCAGACATGGAGTTTCTAATTGCTCTTTATTGCGCATCATAGGTGGAATTAAGGCATTGATTAAAATAGTTTACTGAAAAGTTCTAACACAAGAACACAAAATACTATTTGACCTTGGTGTTGCAAGGAAGCCCAGACCTAACATAAGGGAGTACACATTTCCTGGGCTCATGGGAAGGGCACTGGACACTTATGGACCATTGAGTTTCCAGAGTGGAATGCATAATGGTGATAGGCTTCCTATAGTTTGTAATAAACATTTGTCCACACTAAACCTGGACTCTTTTTGACACAGAATGGCATTTTTTATTGGTTCTGCAACTCTCAGACTGTTCTTGAAGCTCCCTCACCTCCAGGTCTTCACTCTGGTATCACATGGTCCTAGAAACCCCATTATGCAAAGTTATTTTCTCATACCACAGGTCAGCCTGGTACCTTGTATGTCTGCATTACCTACAATCTTGCTACTATTGGGCAATTTCGGTTTTACTGCTGGTCCTCTAGGCTCATCTTTCCTTTGGCACTCAAGACAATTCCTCAGCTTGGTAGCATCATTCACCAGAATCACAGAGTACAAACGCTGCATGGAGTAGTGGCTGCACAAGATGGTCTCTGAGATACCTTTGAGTTCCATAAAGGGGTGATGAAGTTATATGCCTTAAAATTACCCTCCTCTCTCTTTCTTCCTCTCATCCCCTGTCCAGGGCCATTTTAGATTCTCAGAAATATCTGAGCAGGTGTGGATCTTGAAGGCTGCTCCTCTGACTCCTGTTTGTGCCTGGTGACTTTTAATCCTATGGCAGAAAGCGAGGAAAGGCAGAAAAGGGGGTAACTGCAGCTAAACTGACAGCTCACATCTTTATCTGGTCATTCAAAATAATTGCTGCTTCTGCTTCTCAGAGTGCTAGAGATTCCAAGCAAGCAAAAAGGCAGTAGTTTAGATAAGCATCTCCAAAGCATTTTGCATTTGTCACCTTGTTTATGGTCCCTCTGCCAAGATAAATCCAGCAGGCTCGAGATAGATGATGCCTTTTCAACTTAAGCAGGCAGCACTCTAGAAAGTGATGCTAAAGCTGCCAGCTTTTCAGTCATTCAGATTCACATTTAAACATAAGGATCTTATACTGTTTCAGTGGCAAGATAATCTATTCTCCCCTCCGCACAAGGAATACAGCTTTTAACCCTTGCTTGAGGCAGGCAGGCTGACTCTTTTATATGCTGTCTGGAGAAAGTTATAAGCGGGCAGCCATGGTTGACTCTTGTGTCCTGGACAGAGTGCATTTGCCAGAAGATCTCAGGCAGGCTACAACAATAAAAATAAAACTTAAAAACCTGCTAAAAACAAGCAGCTCAAGTGAAACAGAAGCAACCTTAATGGGTTGGGTCTTGCCACAAAGCTTCTGAGAGCCTTTGCCGCAGCCTTTGACCAAGATTCACAGCTTTACTGGAGTCAGAGCATTACTTCTTTCATCTTCAAGACAGAGTGGATCAAGCAATTGTTTTTCTTTGTGAGGAAGCACAAAAGAATATTCATGACATATCATGGAACAAAGTTTATTCCTCCAGGGTCGGAAGAACAAGATTCTATTCTTTACCAGAAGAGAGAACATACAGGTTTTGTTACTGAAGACAGATTCAAAGCCAAGTCACCAACTATGGCACAGTTTCAGGAACCTGCACAGGATTCTGTTTCTTTATGGTACGTTATATAAAAATAAATAGCACTGTCTGAGCTTTGTAGATGTTGCCTATTTATGGGTCTGTCATATTTGCATTTTTATCCTGCCTTATACCTGAAGGTCCCAGGCTGGGTAACAGCAATGGCAACAAAATATAAAACAAACACACTAAAAATAGCAACATACTAAAATCACTGAATGAGGGGAGGGGAAGATGTTTCTGTGCTTAGTCAAAGGCTGGGATAAATAAGTATGATTTTAACAACTTCTAAAAGTATCAACTGGAAGCACCTCAAGCGGAGAATATTTCACAGTCCGGGGGCCACTACCAAGAAGGTCCTAATAAAGGTCACCTTCCACTGGGTTTCGTGGGAACTGTTTTCAGCTGTCATCCAATGTGTTCCAGATTCTACGTAGTTTTCTCTTGACGAAATTGTCGACTTCTTTAATAACAGTCTTCAAGAGGATGTGACATAACTTTTGTTATCATTCATCTATGCAATGAATGATAACAATAATCTTACTATATAAAGGAACAGGAAGCAAGAGAGCCCTTTTTTTAACCCCTCGAAAAAATGCAGAGTACGCTCCTATTACTAATGCATGGACACATATGCACTTTTCACCAGCAGAGGGTGCTCGTGTGCTGAATAATGCCATGACGGCACAAGCTTTCCCCCTCTCTCTCACAGGACTGCAGTAGGCAAGACAAGCCTGAAAGATGTTTAAATGATACGTTTTCAAACTTATCTATGAGAGTCGAAGAGAAATGGTTTGGCAGCACTTCTATGCATATAAACTGAAGTCATTCACAACTGAATAAATATATAGTAAGCTGTGAAACGCTAATAGTGAGAAAATGCTACATGGAGTGTGTACAGCATGCACTCCAGGGCAAGCTGATGTTTATTAAAACAGGCCTGAGGTTTCTAAATTTTTTAAAAGAGGGAACTGTAACCGTAGTATTGATTCATGTTTACATCTCAAGTTCCTGTATCAGGAGGATTAGAGAATTATTGCTAACTCCTGATATCTTTTTAATTAAAAAAGGTAACCTTTCCACAAGATGCCGAAGTAGGCAGAGTGCCTTCTGAAGGCTTTCCAAATAATGTATTGCGTGCGATAAGTTCCAAAGGCAATCAGTCATTTCTTTTTTGTTCTGTTCACCCATCTGCAGGGGAGTGCGTGTAGTTCAGTACAGAGCAACCTGCCTGGAAAGTAGAGGTCACAGGTTCATAGAATCATAGAATCATAGAATGGTAGAGTTGGAGGGGACCTCCTGGGTCATCGAGTCCAACCCCCTGCTCAAGGCAGGATCTCCTAAACCATCTCAGACAGATGGCCGTCCAGTCTCTGCTTGAAGACTTCCATCGAAGGGGAACCAACCACCTCCCGTGGCAGCCTGTTCCACTGGTTGATCACTCTTACTGTTAGAAATTTTTTCCTAACATCTAAACTAAATCTTTTCCCCTGCAGTTTCACCCCATTGTTTCTAGTCCTTCCTTGAGAGAGTGAGAACAGGGCTGATCCCTCTGCCTTGTGACAACCCTTGAGGTATTTGTAGACAGCTATCATGTCTCCTCTCAGTCTTCTTTTTGTTAGACTAAACATTCCTAGTTCCTTAAGCCGTTCCTCATAGGACATGGTTTGCAGACCGTTCACCATCTTGGTAGCTCTCCTTTGAACCTGCTCCAGCTTGTCAGTGTCTTTTTTAAAGTGGGGTGACCAGAACTGGACACAGTACTCCAGATGAGGTCTGACCAAGGTAGAGTAGAGGGGGATAATAACTTCACGTGATCTGGACTCGATGCTTCTCCTAATACACCCCAGGATTGCGTTTGCGATTCCCAGCCTCTCCTCAGAAGTAAGCAACGGCAAACTAGGGATGTGTGTGAATATTCAAAAATTCAAAAATCCAAATCAAATCCGACGAATGTTGACATTCAAATTCGAATTGTCTTTAATATTCGATTTTAGACATTCGAACGGATTTCGGATGTTCTGAAACATTCATTTGAATGATTCAAATGTACAGATTCATATGTATTACATACATATCTGTACAAATACTATACGTATTTGCGCTTATAATACGGGATGCCTGTGGGATAAAGCGGGATGCATATGAAATACGCACAGATACATATAACAGATATGAATGTTGTTGACATTCATATCTTTAAATACAAATCTAACATTCAAATAAATAGATTAGAACGTTGCGGATCTGAATTGGATTTTTTTACATTCGGATTTTAAACATTGAAATGAAATAGAATGTTTTGACATTCGATTTGACTCAAATTCGAATGCAAAAAAAACCATTTGTGCACACCTCTATGGCACTGAGGGGGCCTGGGGGTACTCAGTGGTACTCAAAAACAACAATATCCATCTTCAAATCAGTCCGTTCTGTGGCAAGCAAACTGAGTTTTTTCAGCAATCAGACAATAAATAGTTTCCACCGCGAAAAAGCTGGGAATATTGTTTAGAAGGTGGCTGTGTAGGCATCAGAGCCATCTGTGAAACTGAGGATGTCTCAAGTTCTGACATCCTCAGTGAAATGTAGTCTCTCTGCAGCCTCCACACCTATTTTGCAAAGATTAATAGCTATTCAATTTCTAAATATATCCTAAAACGTGGTTCTTTTTCTTATTTCAGTAAAGTCTCGTCATATTGTAGACCTTTTGATTTTTAAACTTCCTGATTCTGACGAGGTAAGAAAAGGCAAGCAGGAATAGGGTCCACCACCAACTCCTTCACGGATTCTATGTCCAGAGTTGTCCATAAGGCACCTGTGGGCACCAGAGAGCAGAAGGAAGACAAGGCAGCCCTATGTGGGAGGCTCCCATACCTGCCTTGAACTGTAGTCTGCCTTTGCTGTTTTCTCAGGGGGCTCCACCAGGGTTGTTCTTGCAGTGCTCACTCACCAATCCCTGCTGAAATAGGCTGTCAAAAAGAAGGCCTATTTACAGCCCTACCTCCATAGCTTCCGATCCGGTAACCACAGATCCATTAGTCTGCAGTTGACTGGATCAGGCTTTCCACCCCCACCATCATGCCCTCCTTGGTAGCTGCTGCTGTCAGGAACCATAGGAAATCTCACACAATTTCCCTGTAAATCATGGGAAATCATGCACGCTCCCCAGAGTTCAGAGTATCGGCGATTTCTTGTAACCATGGTAGTTCTTAGAACCTATCCCCTGTGGATACTGTGGTAGGCCTGTACTTTTTGTTCCGGTTGAGTTTACTATGCATATGACAGTATACATTGGTACCTGTTATGGTCTTGCCTAGAGCCTCTGAATGGTTAGAAGAGCTCCTTCTCACACCTCTGCTACTAACACATTTATTTATTTAAAACATTCCTTACACTGCTTCACCATTTTAAAAATTCCAAAGCAGTTTACAAATATAAATTGAGGAACAGATCCGTTTTTATCAGAAATGGAAAAAAAAGGCAAATATTAAAACAGAACTAAAACAGTATGGGCCAGGGAACCCATATTCATAGTGTGATTGCCTGGGTGGATAAATAAGCATTCTGCAGGTGTCTAAATCTTGTGACAGTAAGTGCTTCATGGCAAGCCCATAATTGGGGGGTGGGAGCCAGAGGGGGTCAGCCTTCCCAATTTTTTGCCCCCTCACAATTTTTAATTCACCAAATATGATAGCCCCACCCATATATATGGAGTTGGCTATAGCCTCATGGCAAACTAAAGGAAGAGCATTCCAGATTACCACAGAGAGACACTGCAAGATTCATCCAGTAATTGGTTCTACCAGTGGTAGCACTTCCTCAGATGATCAAGGTGATTTTACCGGTCTGTGATGTGGAAGGGGATGTAGTAATATCCTGGTCCCAGGTTGTTTAGGGCCTTGTACACTAAACATAAAACCAGCCCAGGAGCTGATTAGCAGCCATTGCAACTGCTCATGTACAGGTATGAAACGTACACAGCAAAGTGACCCGGTCAACAGTACAAATGCTGCAGCATTTTGCACCAGCAGCAACATCTGGACAGATACAAGGGTAGCCCCACGCAGAATGTGCTACAGTAATCCAAACATAAGGTTACCAGGCTGCGTTTTCCCTATCTTAGACAGGGGAGCAACTGGCACACTAACTAAAGCTGACAGCGACAGAATTCCAGAAGTACCCCAATTCGATTCCACATCCCAGTTCGATTCTGCTTTCCTCCATGAAACCAGCTGGGTGACCTTGGCCTAGTCACAGCTCTCTTTCTCACAGCCCCACCTAATTCACAGGGTATCTGTTGTGAGAAGAACAGGAAGCTTCGTCAGGCACTTTAAGTCCCCTTAAAAGGGTAAGAAAAGCCAACCCTTCTTCTTCCTCCTTCTGAGGGGGTGCAACCACATCTGGAACAGGCAAATTCCTCAACTCCTGAAATCAGGAGATGCCTACCCAATTTGTAGACCCTCATCATTGCATCCAGAAGACTTCATAAAGTCTCATGGTGAAGTGGTTGTGACTGGAGAGGGAAGGACTAACTTTCCCACACTACAAACACTCCCCATCAGAAGTTCTTCTCTCCCTCGAAAGGTTTGTACAAGATAGGGAGATATCTAATTCTTTTCAGAAACGAAGCTAGGCCTGTATTCTGTTCCAGCAAAGCTGGACAATTTCTTAGTAATTCTAAAGAAGCCCAGAAGTCACCAAAGTCTGGCAATCTCTAGCCAAAATACAAGTCATACAGTATAGCATTAATGTTAGTCTAATGTTTTTTTTTTTTTTTTACAGTCCAAACCTTTCTTTTAAGCCTGCCTGGCTGTTAAGATCCGCATCATAACCATCACTCTAGGTACACAGCTATCACTGTAAAGTGTTGTTTGCATACATAACCCTATTATTAGTAATACTTCAGTTCCAGAAAACTCTTATTTAAGCATCTAATGCCATATTGACTTGTTTTTACACACTAATTAAAAAATTGTTTCTGCTTCTCCTGGATTTTATAGTGTCTCATTTTACAGGAGTTTAGCTTTTAACTACTGCTGGCACTGTTTAATTCTGTTGGTTATAATTCTCCTGTTATTTATGGCTCAGGATTTTATTATGTTGTTATAAACCACCTTGGAAATCAAGGAACAAAGAGCCACAGCAACACTACTCTACACACAGACCAACACACAAGGCCTAACGTGATATGGCATCCTGAGAGCAGCTGGCTTTCCTGAGTGTCCCATTGGATAAAGAAAGGTGGGACAGAAACCCTTAAATAAATGAATGAACAGAAGAATAAAAATCGGAAGATTCAATGAATGAATGAATTTTCCCTTCCCCCTCAAGTGTTCAAGGCTTACCTCTACATTTTATCTCAGTAGCAACCCTGTAAAGTGCGTTCGTCTCGGAAACAGTGAGTGTCCAAAGACATCTAGCAAAGCTCCACAGCCAAGTGGATTTTTTAAAATTATGTACTACTATTATTAAGTGCTGACTTCCTGTTTCCATTTTGGACAGCTTCCTGATTGCTGAGTCTTAAATTACTATTTTTAGCTTGGAATGTCTCACCTGAATCTCTGGCTTCGTTGTTCACCTTTGAGAGACACTGCTACTTACTGAACACCCTTGGTTCTCTCCAGCCTTTCCCGTAAAGATTCCCTCCTGTTCTTCCTCCTTACTGATGAGGAGACCTCCTTCAAGTTCATATTCTTGAGGTCTCATCAGTCTTGCTCTTGAGGACACTCCAGCTCAATCTGAGGCTGCTGCATAGCACATGTGTTGCCTGTCTGAGTTCTGGGCTTTGTTTCCATGCTACCAAGTTCCAAACAAGACTCTTTGTCTTGCCCCCAATCAGGCTTCCAATGCTTGTTACATCCATGTTCCAGTCAAGTCTCCAACCATGTCTTCTTGTCTATCTCCAGCCAAATCCCAAGTGCCTCCTACCTTGTCTGCTCTAGAATCTCCTGTGTGATAGTCTAACATCCAAAGCTATGCACTGCCTGTTCTGTTTTCTAGTATCCAATGTATCATTTATGATCCGGCTGTGACTGCAAGGTTCAGAAAAGATTTCTTAAGGCACCATAACACCACAGACCTTCCACAGCATCATTCCCATAAGAGCTGTGGCACCTGATGCCTTCCAGATCTTTCTGGACTGAGCCCAACATTATCTGGATGGGTCACAGCTTACATGAAGCCTATAGGAGACTCAAAAGAAAAGGGTCATCTTTTAAGAAGATCCTTCTGAGCTTCTTCATATGAGGGCTAGTAGTTCTGCATCTTGTGCAGTAACAACTGAAACTTGCTATAGCTGATCCCTGTGGGATTTTTCTCCATAGTCAGAGATGCATCTCTGTGAAACAGTTCCCTGAATACATTTCAGCAATGAATACATGCATCACAAAAAGCTAACTGCATTTCATTTTCACCTCATTTCAATAGCTTAAACACAAGCCTTGCTAAATTGCACTAAATACCTTAGGAGCACTTTGATTAATCCAGAAATGTGTGCAAAGGCTACAGTGCAACATCATCCCAAATATATGCTGTTGATCTTTTACATACACATCCTCCTGGCTGATGAATGAGGCATGTCTCTGGTTTAATTTCTAAGCAGCAGTGCGAAGGCAGCATTATCTCATTCTTCATTAATTCCGAAAAATCCCCCTCTAAGCGACACTCCTTCTGTGCCAAGCATTTGCCCACAGTAGCATATGACAAAGGAAGAATATCTGGGACACAGGGAAGCTTAGTTTACTAAGCAAAAAGGGCCTTATAATAGAGCTGCACTTCTCCTAATTAGTTTGTTTTCATAAAAATACCCACCCTCTTTCAAGGCTCAACTTTCTGTTTGTGACTACAAAGGTACCATAGAAATTAATCCTTCAGGTAAATTGGTGTTGGGATTCACCAATTGCCTTAAAATCCACAGTGCCTTCTTGAGGTTCTTCCAGATCAGAAAAATAATGATTGCTTCCAATATATTAGAAGTGTGGCAAAAAAAAGATGTTCCCTCCCTCGCTCCATCTCGGTCTTCTTTTGTAAGGATAGTTTGCTAGATAGAGCTTTTAACAGCCTCCTTTGAAAATAAAAATGTAAAATGATTTCCTATCCCTCAGAACAGTTCCTGACTTTGTTGTGTTCCATTTGTCCTCCCTGTTTCTTCTTGCCCCATTTAACTATTGAGGGTTAGGGTTAGGGTTTGGGGACAGCGTTGGGCAGCTTCTGAGGACAAGACTGGCTTCAGGAATTTCCTTACCAAAGCCAACCTCAATCTTCCTTGGGATGTCTAACTTCAGGAAGGCATAACTGATCCTTTTCTTATCTTCTATAGCCCTTGCTGACAAGTCTCCCCACAAAAGTCACTCTTATTTCTCCTGCAGGGAAAATGACAAGAATATTGTCCCTGCCTCCACTAAGCTAAGAGCAGTTGTAGAAGAGGGAATAGAAAAGAAAGACACTGAAAGAATGGACAAATGATAACACTTTTGCATTTGGTCTATTGCTTTCTCAAAGACAAAAATCACAGAGCTCCCAGGTCAACTATTATTTAGTCCTAGAATGTATCAAATTCCAATTCTATGGTATTTCCTCCCTAAATTCCTAAGCATGGAGGAAGCAGGAAATCTAACAAGTTAAGAGAATGGAATTGAATTAAAAAGATGATCAAACGGCTGAAGGAGCTTCCATACAAGGGAAGGTTGGAACATCTGGTGTGTTTTTTTTAAATCTAGAAAGGGCAAGAGAGAGGAGACAAAGCAGAGGTCTGTCAAGTTATGCATGATGTGACCAAGGTGATTAGGAAGGAGGTTTTTTCCCTATCCCAAAATACTGGAATCAGAGGTCACCCAATAAAGCTAAATTCTGGATTAATCAGGAAAGACAAAAGGAAGTTTACACAATACATAGTTAAACTTTGAAATTCTCCCTTTTGAGATATAGCACTGACTACCAGTTTGGATAATTTCAAAAAAGGTTGGTCCAGTTCATAGATGCCAGGGCTATCTATGGCTGTTAGCCCTGAGGGGCTTAAGAGGTGGTTTGCCCTAAAGGCCAGGTGCTGGGAGACTGCAAGCACAACAGATGTGTGCGCATGTTCAGCTGGTGAAGTTCCCTGTGCAGCTGGTTGGCCACTGTGAAAGCAGATTGTTGGACTAGATGGGCCATAGGTCCAATCCAGTAGGGCATTTCTTATGTTCTCACCTGACACTGGTCTAGTGAGATTCTTTAAAATGCCTACATTCTAGCAGAAACCACACCTATTTACAGTTAAGTCCTGTGCTGCCTCAGCTCTCTTTTACCAAGTGATCACAAATGCGCCTGAAATGCTGCGGGTGACATGGGACTGAAGTGGCAATCCCATGTCTCAGACTGTAAGAGAATAAAGCTTGGCTGCCATTTTGTCACATGTAGCACTGAAGAATGCTTTAGATATACAGTGAGAATGGTAATCACTCATTCATTTTTGGCAATACTTGTGCCGCTCTGAGAACTCTTACTTTTGGGGAGGGAAAATGCCCTGAAGAAAAAAAAATCTCAACAGGTATGCCAGGTTGGTGATCAATTGGAAGTAAATCACTGTGGCCCAAGCAATTACGTTAGAACTGATTCTTCCTGGTGGTTCCATGAAGCCAACCTGATGCTCAGTGACTCAAACAGGAAACCCCTTCAACCTCCACCTTGCTAATTTCAGCTCTGTCAGTTTGCAGACAGTCTCTTCAAAACGGAGGGTCAGGACATTGAGAGTAATGCATTAATCCTATTGTCCTTCCCTACTGTTTCCCAGGAATCAGAGAAAATATAAAGTATTTGAAAGAATCCCCTGAATCATAAAACATACAGCTAGTCCTCTTTTCTATAATAACAGCTTCAGATACATTCTAGCCTTGATCTACTAGTGAATATTAAAAATTCATACAGCGCCTAAGAAGATTACATCAGCTTTCTGACACATACCACACATTCAATGTCCTGTTGTGCCGGCCATCTGTCCCTCTTTCAAAAGATAAAGCAACTGAGGAAAATTTCAAGTCCTATCCCTCCACAGGTTTTGCAGCTTGAGTTTGAAGACTCTCTGGGTATGTTTCACCATAGGTTAAAAACAAGACTCAAAACGTTTTCCAGACATTTTATAGCTGGAGGAAGAAATCCACTTCATGGATTAAAGCTGGAAGTTGGGCTCTGCTTCCTTTCTTGTGTGTTACCACCACATACTGAACAAATGCAGCAATCAGCAAAGGGTAACACATTTTAAATGCAAACATTCAGAATATCTTTTGCACTCTTTAAGAATGGTGGTCGTGGGTGCAGGTATTGTACATCCTGGGGAATTGTCAGTCTGGTATATCAAAACATTCATGCAAAAGTATTATCTCACATTTCATGAGCAAGTAGTCAAAACAAAACAGAACAGCCATACTATTATCTCTGTATCTTTTTCCCACTGGACAATGAAGCCTCCAATTCAGAGGATATTAAGCACACTTGATTATGTGATCTGCACACTTAAGTACTGACAGGCAATACAAAGCAAGAAACAGGAGAAGTGGAGGAAGTTAAGCCATCTTCTGAGAACCAAGAAGTCCATGGTGGTGTTAGAAGGAATACCAATTTTTTAAAATAAACCCAATACGTGAGATTAGAAGGACAATCTTTCCCGCGCTGATTGTAGGTAAGAGGAAAGAGAGCACTCACCTCCCTGTTTACTTCTGTCAAGATAGATTGAAACCCTTCGGGCCAGACCTGTGAGAAGACAGGGATTAAGGGGGTGATGCTAAGGGTAAGTTGGTCAGCCAAAGCAAAACAAATCTTTAAAAGGATTAGAAAAAGCAACTCAAAAGGAACAGAAAAGAACAGTTAAAGAGAAGCAACAGCAGCAAAGAGGCCTCTGTTCAGGAAAGAAAGGAAGACAAGAGCTTTGATCACAGCAGCCACCCTAGGAAGCTATTAACCAGGGGGATCCTGGGCCAACCGGTGAATTTCTCTCTTAAGAGAGGCCCTTCTCCCAGAATCTAGACAGAAAGGCATCTCATTGCGGAGGGAAAGTGAGAAATGAAACTCTGCACTAAATGACCTTAGCATAAAACACCAGCACAGAGGAAGCCAAACACAAAACAGCAAGCATGTGTTGTTTGGGCCTCACACTCTGAGCCATCAGCTCAGCTGTGGAACAAAATAATGGCCTCCAGCACAGCACAATTCAATGATTTGCTAATAAGCACTCATTCAGAGAGGGAGGGCAATTCACAGAGGCTCTGCTCAAGTAACAGTTTAAGCAGGGCAAATTAGTTATACAAGATAGTCATTTGAAGTTACCAGGGGAGAGCTGTGTAATGAGAAATGCTGCAGGGTGGTGGCTGTACCACAGTCATAAGATTGTGCCGTTTTAGAAACATGCTGAGACTAGCAGCCCTTAGCTTGCCCACTGTACTCCTTGAACTCTAGCAGGACCTGTTCATTCTTTCTGTGCAGGAATTGCAAAGATATTTAGAAATGTTCAGTCTTGAAAAACCTGGGAGAAACTCAGTGGGGCAGACAGGACTGTACTGCACACAGTCCCTCAGTCTCCTCCTTCTTAAGAGGTCATTTGATCTACATTATAGCCTGACAGCAGCCAGTACTAAGAGAACAGAGGGACTCGCAGACTAGCTTTAACAAGATATTCTATAAATTCTGGCTTCTCCTTCTCCTAGGTAAAACTTGTGGCAGTCATGGACTTCTCCTATTAGTTTAATCATGGGTTTGTACTTTGCTTTCTCAAACCACCGTTCTTAAATACCATCTGTGTCTGAACAACCAAACAAAACCCACCAACCCAACAAAAAGAATAAAAACCAAGTTCCTGCTCTGGGTAACCTGTGCAAACTTCCCTATGTCATCTATACAAAACACATCTAGGACCTTTGGGATAATGCCTGAAACTTCAAAACCTAACTTGAGGGAATTCTGTAGCTAAGGAATTGTTTAGATTACAACTCAGAGCAAGACGAACTCTTCAGTGTTCCTTGCTCAGTGTTCCTACCATTCCTGCTTGTTCAATTGTACCACAGCTGGCAGCTGGCAAAGAAACAGTCTACAAACCAATTTGCAGACAAACGAAAGAAAATACATGCTGGAGCATAAAGGGCTTCTTTAATGCCTAGGTGTCTCTTGTGATACAGAAACAGAGCTGGAAAAAGCAGGTATACAAAGGGATATGTGAGAAAAAGATTTGCTTGCCAGCAAACAGCAGTTTTGTGGTTCAGTCATTGCAGAAGAATATAAAACGAACCCTGCTGGATTAGGCCACAGCCCAGCATCCTGTCTCACACAGTAGCCTACCAATTGCCTCTGGGCATTTCAAGCAGAAGACAAAGGCAAAGCCTTCACTTGCTCCCAAATCCCTGCAAATGGCCTTTAGAATTATTCTGCATGTTTCTCCAACCTAGAGGCTGTATTTAGGCATCTATTTCTCCATGTATTTGTCTAATCTATTGAAATGATCCGCCCCCAGAGACTTATGGAATCTGAGCGATTCTTGAACGCTCTAGGGGATTTTCCAGTTGGCATGACTGGTGCTCCTGTCGAAGCCCTGGTCTCTCTCTGGAATCAGGAGATGAACAGGGCTATTGACACAATTGTTCCCAAGTGCCCTTGGCATGCTTGTGGAGCCCGAAAAGCTCCTTGGTACTCTATGGAGCTATGGGCTATGAAACAGGAAGGTCGATGGATAGAGCACAGGTGGCGTAAAAAGGGCTGTGAGTCTGACCACACACGTGTAAGAGCACACTACTGTGCCTACTATGTGGCGATGACGGCGGTGAAAAAGAACTTTTTCTCCACCACCATTGTGTCCTCGAGTAGCCATCCAGCAGAGCCCTTTAGCGTAGTAAATGGCCTTATAAAACCGAGCTCGAAGAAGTACGAGCCAGGGGCAAGTAATATCTACTGTGACAAATTTGCAAAGCACTTCGAGGACAAAGTTGCTCAGATTCATAGGGGATTAGATGTCACGATTGGACACAGTCCAAATGAGGTGTCCAGAGAACTGTATGGTTCAGTTTATTTGGATCAGTTTCAATTGTTGTGGCCTGAGGATGCGGACAAGCCGCTTCCGGGGGTGCGGCCGACGACGTACTCTCTGGATCCCTGCCCCTAATGGCTCATAAAGACTAGACAATAAGGTATGACCGGGTGGATCCAGGAGGTAGTGAATGCCTCTCTGAAGGATGGGGTGGTCCCACCAGTCCTGAAACAGGCTGAGGTTTGCCCCCTTCTGAAGACCTCCTTGGACCCAGAAGATTTAAATAATTATCGCCCAGTGGCTAACATACCTTTTTAAGGCAAGGTTTAAGAGAGGGCTGTTGCTGTTCAACTGCAGGCATGCTTGGAAGAAGCTGATTATCTAGACCCATTTCAATCTGGCTTCAGGCCCGGTTATGGCATGGAAACTGCCTTGGTTGCTCTGGTTGATGACCTCCTCTGGGAGAGAGACAGGGGGAATGCTACCCTGTTGGTTCTCCTGGACCTCTCAGCGGCTTTGATACCATTGACCACAGTATCCTGTTGAAGAGACTACGGTGTTTAGGAGTGGGAGGCAATGCTTGGAAATGTTTCCACTCCTATCTCCAGAGTAGATTCCAGATAGTGGCTGCGGGAGACACTGATTCGACACCCTGGGAACTCACTT
Source organism: Aspidoscelis marmoratus (assembly GCA_014337955.1). NCBI lineage: Eukaryota > Metazoa > Chordata > Lepidosauria > Squamata > Teiidae > Aspidoscelis > Aspidoscelis marmoratus. The sequence goes on from MTQE01002208.1 coordinate 32,997,221, forward strand.
GTGGGGTTCCTCAGGGGTCGATCTTATCTCCCATGCAACTTAACATCTATATGAAGCTGTTGGGAGAGGTCATCAGGAGATTTGGAGTGAGGTGTCACCAATTTGCAGATGATACCCAGCTCTATCTCTCTGTACCATCTGAATCAGGAGAGGTGGTTGAAATGCTTGTTTTTAGTCTGCATCTTTTTTAAATTGGTATCTTATTTTTAATCTGTTGTTACCCGCCTGGAGACTTTCTTTTTAGTACAGGTCTGCTCCAATGCCTTTCTCAGCAGGCTTGCCATTGTTGTATTTCTCACTATCACTTTGCCTTGTTTATCTACTGATCTTGCTATATGAACCTTTTTTAGTTTTAGTTTCCAACTAGTTTGCTAATGTTTTAGGGATGTTATCACTATGTTGGTAAAATTCATTTTTAGAGCATAGGATTTTAGGTTGTAATTATTTTAGTTTTTAATAAGTCAAATTCTTTTATTTTAGTAGTTAGTTGGGTGAGTATATGAGGTGAGTTTGAGGATTTGTTTTGCTGTTTTAGTGTTTTAATGTCATCAAAGTTAGTATCATAAGATTATTTTACTTTTTGTTCCAGGCTTTATGATATGTGACTCTCTGATGACTAGCACTATCACCTCCAAACAAGATGAAATGGCCATGGAAGAGGTGTCATTGAATTGAAAATGTTCCATTAAATCTTTTTGCATTTTCTTTGAAATAATTCAGATTCTAATACAATTTTCTCAGCTTTATCTGCATTGTCAGAGTTATGCTAATTGGGGCATCATCAGGGAAAGTGATAGGGTCTACTGATGCTGAGGAAAGTAGTTTGAAATAAGAACTAAGTCTACCGTAAGAACTATGCTTATTAGAACAGAAGACATAACCCCTCAAGATAGAGTGTAGCTTGTGTAAGGAGTCATGAAGATAAAATATTTGAATGATATGCTGGACTCCCTTAAGTTTTTTTTTTTGTTTTGTTTTTTACAAATCTGAAGAGAATTCTGCTATTTGTCTAGAACCAAATTGAGTACTGCATTAAAATCTCCTGCTACAATTGTTGGGTTAGAAGAAAAGCTACCGGTATATTCCGGCATATAAGACGACTGGACGTATAAGAGGCCCCTGACTTTTCCAGTTAAAATAGAGTTTGGGATATACTCGCCGTATAAAAAGATGACACCTGGCATATA
>MTQE01002208.1:32998582-33015358 GCA_014337955.1 Aspidoscelis marmoratus
TTTTCCTGGGTTAAAAAGTAGTCTTATATGCCAGAATATACTGTATTTAGTTTTTGTAAAGCAGACTGAACAAAAGGGTTTTGCCTGGTCTTTGGTACATATATGTCTGCTAGAGGAATGTATAGGCTAGAGGAGTGATGGTGAACCTTTTGAGCTCTGTGTATCAAAATTCGCAAGAAAACCTAGCTTAACTTGGGTGCTGTGTCACATCTAGAAATATCCATAATTTTGTAATATTTGTAGCTCTAGCAAAAAAGTTATATTTTTGATATATGTATTTTATTAAAAGCAAAAACAAATAATTCTTTATATTAGTGACTTTTGTTGCTGTATTTTGTTTGTTATATCTTCAATTGAAAGTTAGTATTCCGTACACTTCAAGAACAAGCAAGCACTACATGCCCAGGTGCCAGGGTGACCATGTGTGTCACCCAAAAGGGCTTGGCCATCACTGGGCTAGAGGGATATATAGTCGGCTAGAGGGATGTATACAAATGGAAACTGTTCTTGCAGAAGGGGTTACAGAGTTTAAAAATTCTAAAAAGAGAGTTGGGTTTTGCAGTGCAATATGCTTATTTCCATGCAAATGTGTTTCCTGAATAAAGGCAATCTGTATTTTATTTCACTGGAAATGTGCCTCCAGGTTTTTCCTTTGACATTATGGCCGATGACATTAAATTATTGTATATGTAACTCTATTGTGAAGCTTTGTATGAATTATGAGTGTTCCTTCTTCCTTAAAAAAATAAGTTTGCACTTTGTTCTGCACTTGTACCCAAGCTTGACAATTCATCAATAAATAACACAATTACCAAACATGCATCTACCAAAATAAAACTTGTGATGCATTTGTCCCATGGGAAGATTTAGGGGAGTGCCTCCCATGGATTGCAATCCCCAGCCCCTTACTATCTAGGGTTCCTATCTCTTCCCATCTCTCATATGTATACAGAGCATTCCCATCCCGGAAGAGATTAATATAAAGAAAAAGTGATTAACTTCCATATGTATTCATTCTTATTGTATGACCTGGGAGAGGAATATGGCATCACAACATCACGTTCAAAATTCATGCTCAAATTTGCAAGCATAAGAGGCAATATTTCACATTGATATGTTGGCTTCCAAGCAAATTTATAAAGCAGTACTATGTAAATCATATATTTGTAATAAAATTTCAAACATTTTGACTAAGTTGATTACCAATTATATTGACAGCTGTATGAATTCCTTTGAATTATTTTTATTTTAGAGATACCTGGTACAGGGTATGATTCAGGAAGGATTACTGAAATTACTATGTCTGCTTAAAGCATATTTATTCACAACTTTCTGAGTCATAGGTTTTACTATTAGCTACAGCAATATGTTCAACACTTGTCCCTTTGAAACATATCAGGAATAAGCCACTTGATTCAGGTTGTGAATTTTATCTCTCTGTGGGTGAGCTTTTTCCAGTTGCCATGGTAAGTCCTTACTGGAAGATGGCACTGCATGATTTTGGCACTCACTGGGTCCTCAGAACACTCTTCAAGCAGTGACCAAATATGTTCAGCGTCTTCCTTTGGAGTTTATTCTATAGCTTCTGCCGTTTGTGCCAATAATAACTAAGAAACAGGGATATGACCATTTCTATCAAATTACAGCCTGCTGAAGCTCAAGACTGATCTGAAGGAGTGTTGCCATATAAGGACTTCAGGTGTGATATTTTAAAATATTTGTAAGAGACCATCTTCCAGGATAGGTGGAGGATCCTTATGTGAGGGCCTTTGATATATTCGGTTTTTGGGCTGAAATCTGTCAAGAAATAAGGAAGCCAATCATATCAAAGTTTTCCGACCATCCTTTCACACCACAAAGCTTAGAGTGGTGTTGAAGATAAAGATTTGATGTTTCAATATTGATAATTCATTAGCAAGAATATCTAGCTCTGACTTGTTTTGAGAAGCCAAATCAAAGGCCACCAAAGCTGTTAAGACTACAGATGTTAAATTATCCAGTTTATATCCATATGCTGGAGAGAGGTGTCAAAATCCTTCTTAGTTTCCTCAGCTGACTAGGTGAGGTGGCAATGATTCCAAAGCTATTTCTTGTTCCATTAGGTTCTGATTAACCTCAGAGAATGCTGATGTATATTGAAGTCCATCTCTTATTTTTCTTCTGTCTTTCAGATGCTGTTGAAGTCACTTTATTTTGCTTCATTTGCCTCCTTGTTTTTGCAATTTTGCCCAATTTCAGTGAGGTGAAATGCTGGATATGAAGTAACCTTCTAAGTTTGTTTCTTTATGCCTCCGGTCTGTTTTGGGGTTATTTGGAGGATATTTATGATTACCAAGACATGGAACTGCACAAAATGTGTCTACTGTCCTTGCCCAAGCATGGGTGCCCTCCCCATACATAATTTCTAATGGCAACTACTGTCATCTTTCCCACAAAACTGTTCTTTTTTTACATAGTAAAGAGAATGTTACTTCCTTTAGATAATGATAACCCTGTTCCAAGCAGGATTATGAAAGGAATGACTTGCAATATAAAGCTGGCAAATGACACCCTGATCCCACCAGTTTCCCTAATGTGATTTGTGTAACACGGTTATGTTCCTCAGATAACCACTATATTATCTGAGAGATATTGTACTCCCATTACAGATAACACAAGTTATGAGACTACCAAATTAGCACTGAACTGGAATGACTCAACCATGTAACATAGTTACTGTTGTCTTGGATTTTCTACTTCTTAAACAATGGACTTTTTTCATAGTCAAACAGCAGTTTCTTAATTTACTACTATTCCAGAATGTTACAACTAGGAATAGTATTAGGTGTTTAGCTTTCCCTTTAGATGGGATTTGTTTTCCTTTGATACAGACAGGCAAGAGTCTAACCAACACCATTCCCTGTTCCCATTTGCTGTTGAAATACATGACAAATACGCAGTTGGAGGACTTGGGCCTCCTTTATATAGGTACCACTGAATGTTTTGCCAGAGCTAAAATAGATACTGTTATAGGACTTTCCCCTTTCTCAACCCTCTTTATGAACTTCAGCTAATTCTTCACAAATAAGGAAGCTTGCACACAAAGCAGTCCTGTGCACTCCTTTAAGAGTATTTTTTGCTTCTATTGTTCACAAACCCTTTGCAAGGTCAGTGACCCTTTTTTTTATCAAGACTATTAAACGCCAACTGAGGAAAGAAGATGGAGGGGGGAAAAAAATCAACAATAGAGGTCATGGAAATGCAGATAGAGTTCTGCTGACCATATAAAGAAAATACAACATAGAAAACTGGAGCTATGAGCACTGTATGTCGGTCTTAAAGAGATGGAAGTAAGTCCCTTGCAGCCTCTACAACAAACATGAGCGCTTGAACTGAGAATCTCATTACAAAATAGGGTTCATTCAAGTTGTCCTGCTTCTTGCACTGACATTTCCTGTGTGCTTGAGGAAATCAGTCATATCCTCACCAATGCACAAAGGTAGCAGCAGTATAATGAATAACAGGAACATTTAAGGACTCCATAAAATGGCATCTCACTATCTTATTGCTCTTATTCACGCAAAAGTAGGAGGGATTGCTTGGTTTGAATGTAGACCATGGTCGAAACTGCTCACAAGCAAACCTGTTCAATTGATCAGGATAGAGATAATTTACTGGTGCTATAGAAAAGTGTGAAAACGGGATAAGCAAGAAAAGCTTTATCATGGTAGCAAATAACCCAAGTTCGCCTATTATGTGGGCTAGGTTAGGTCTGTCAGACAGCATTTCAATAATATATTTGGGTCAATCTATTTGTCTGCTTGTAACACATATATGCTTTCTTTTTGTTATGGGGCTATTTGATGGTCCAGAAAAGGTAGATTCAAAAATACAACCGGATTTGATTGCACTGATAAGCCTACATATGGGAGGTCCATACTGGACTGGACATCTTTTAGGTATTTCCCTTCAGCCTCTGGCTGATTTTTTCAGGTAACCATTTCAGGAATAGAGGCTAAAACAAAAACCCATTTAAGCCAACTTGGCCACGGTGTTTTCAGAAGTGATAGCAAATGGCTTATTCCTTTTCCAAGTTACCTCTCATGAAGCAGAAACTAGGCCATTTAAATCAGCAGTTTTTACATATTAGTGCATTGTCTTTTGTAAGAGAGAGAAAAAGCACAAAAACTTGCATGCATTTCCAAAAGTGGAAATCTTCATGACCCGGTGTCTTTACTGCTGAATTTTATGAGTATCTCTATGTGTTTTTTAATGACTGCACTGGGATGACTTCCTGTATATGTACTTGCAGTATCTAACCACAGAGCCAATGGTAACTGCAGTTAATAAAGTGAACTGAACTGTGCAGTAAAAGAATGGCTATGCTGATTCTCAAGGGGGCATTTTGTAGAAGAGCTGGGACCAGTGAAGACAGTGCCCACAGAGATAACTAGATGTAGGTCTGATGCCTTGTTCTCTTCTCAGAGCACCACACAGAATTCGAGAACTTCAAGATGGGCAGATTTCCACTGGCTTCCACTTGTTCTTATCTGTATTGGTGTAAACGGCAAGATTTTAGCCACTGCAATGTCTAGAGTTAACCTGGCCTTTACACTTTCTATTCCCATTTTCAGACACTGTTATTCCTTTAATATATATCTATATTTGATTTTAAATGTTGTTACCCACACTGAGACCTTTGGATATAGGGCAGGATGATGATGATGATGATGATAGAGGCCATGATGAACTTTTGGAATTTTAAGATAAAAAGTGTGCTACAAAAACTTGGGTGTCTTGCAAATGGATCTGTTTTCTGGCTGCTGAGCCAAAACAGCAGAGATTCACTAAAAAAGAAAAAGAAAAAAAAAGACCTTACAAGAGAGCCTGTCACAGATTTTTAGATCTTGGAGAAGCATTCTATATGACTAGTTAGGAGGCACATTATATAGAAAAAGCAGGGCAGTGTGGGGGAGGAAGATGACTTTAAGAAAAATCTGCACAAAATACTACTGAGACGTGCATTTTGTTTTAATCTGTATTTCATTTTAATTGGTATCTGTTTTAATTTGTATCCTGTTTTAATCTGTGTTAATCTGTTGTTACCAGCCCAGAGACCTTCGGGTATGGGGCAGGATAGAAATGTAAATAAATAAATAAATAAATAAATAAATAAATAAATAAATAAATAAATAAATAAATAAATAAATAAATAAATAAATAAATAAATAAATAAGATCTCTCATGTTCAAAGGGCAGGGATTTTTATTTTGACACGCCAAATTACCATCACTGGCTACGTTATCACAAATATTTTAAAGGGAAGGCAAAGTGCTAGTTTAGCAACAGGAAGTTTTTGAATCAGTGGCTGTCAGGCCTCAGGACTGAAGTACACAGGCTCAGAAATGAGAACTGCAAGAGCATTAACGTTTCCTCATGTTATAGAATTGGACAGAGCTTTTCAATCACCTAACCCTGCCTTTGCCTCACGCTGCGTGGTACAGCTGTTGCCACCATCTAGATCTGCCTGGTTTCCCAACATGCTTGACCACTTCCACTTACTTGTGCTAGCACCTTGGATGATTTGCCATTGTCCTCTTTTGCCCAGGTCACCCCCAGCAATGAATGGCACAAATTTTGCAAGCGGGGCTAGATGTTGTGAAGTCAAGGCAAGCTGAACAAGGTCATAGGACAGGCATGCACAGTGGGGGCAAGGGGAAACAATGCAAGCAGAAAGGAGAGTGATAAGAGGTGAGCTGTTGGGTAAACCCCAGAGTGAGAGGAGGAAACCAGCTGCTAAGGTAAGTTCAAGGAAGGGTAGTGCTCACAGCAGCCTTACACAACAATTCTCTACCTAGAAGCGAAAACAGTTAGATCCACTGAGGCAACTCCAATGAAGTCCGGAAAGGAAAGTGCAGTTATGCAGTATTCATCACTCTGAAAAAGATTACATCTATACCCCAACTGGCATCTCTGTTTAGGTTGCACTATTTTGAAATATGTAGGGGAAGAAATCTCACTCTTGAGGTTCATCAACCAAAATTCTGTTAGCAAGATATTACTGGAAGTAAAAAAAAAAAAAACCATGACTCTAGGTGACCCAATCCTCCTCCAGAACATGTCAAAAAGGTTTTGTCCCACCAGATCTGAAGAGGACACTCTGGCATACTTACCCCGTGTCGTTGGAAGCATATCTGACAAACCCTGCCAGGCTGTTACCATCTCTGGATTCTTCTCCAGGTCAGCAAAGTTCTTCCACACCCTTATAGCACCATCATCTAGAAGGAGGGACAGAAAGGAAACATTTAAACATGTACGTCTTAGAGGATGAGAAAATGGGAATTCAAAGCTATTAGCTGACTGCTGTTGCTAATTTTGCTCTAATACGATCTGAACTTAGCTTAAGTATGACTACATGACGCCACAGATTCCTACAGAGGAAACAAGATGATCCTAAACAACAGTCAGTATAGAAAGTTAACTTTTCTCCTGGCACTTTCAACTCAAGGTTTAATAAATGTAATTTTAAGATCCCCACTATGTGCCCTATTAATACTTAGACAATGGGTATTTTTCCACTGCAGCCCTTAGATATGGATCTAAGAAGATCCGGATCTAAGGAATGGGTACATTTCTTAATCTGGATCTAGTAGATCCGGATTAAGAGAAGCACCCAATGTGTTTCCACAAGAGGTGTAGCACCCATTAGGAATGGGTGCTAACATCCCTATTGTGGAAACAGCCTTGCACCCATCTGGGGAATCCAGATCGATCCACAAGGGGTCGGTCCATTACCCCAGGTGTTTTGGGGGGCGGGGGGGGAGTCTTCGAAGCAACTTCGAAGTGATTTCGAAGTGATTTCGAAGTGACTTTGAAGTGAATGTGAAGTCAACTTCGAAGGACTTCGAAGTGACTTCGAAGCCAATGTTGGGGGGGCTCCCAAAGGTGCATCCCTTCCCCCTAGCCTCCTTTGGACCCCATTGCCTGTTTCCAGTGGAAACAGGCTCCCTTTAATCCGGATTTTCTGGGAGAAGACCCCATTATAGACCCCTTCAATGGGGTCTACAGAAAATCCGGATTAAAGGCCAAAATGTACCCATTAGATCTGGATTTCCACAATGGCAGTGGAAACAATCGGGTCCCAAATGGGTGCCGAAGTGGAAATGGGGTCATCCAGCTCACACCCAAATGGGTCCTAAATGGGTGCAAAAGTGGGTACTTTTGACAGTGGAAAAACACCCAATAATGCTACAAATCTTTCCTTTAGTGCTTGAAGATCTGCATTTTGTTTAATAGTTTAACCATCCTTGGCCCTCCACTTGAAGGTCCTATGACAATAAGTAAAGCATTTTCAATGCGCATTAGTTCCTGTGCTCTGTTTCTCAGTGTAGAATTTTGAGTATTGTGCCCTCAAAAATAATGGGGGAACTTTTTGAGTTCCCCTGTTGCCTATGAGGAGGTAAAGGTCCCCAAAATGAGCTGGATGGTAGGTGAGAATGTAATACAAAAATTTTGGACATTATGTTGATTTTTTTTAGTGATCTTTTGTATTTTTAGAATGATTTTAGAATGATTTTTAAAAGTATACATTGTTCTGAATAGGAACATTATTTTAAAAATCCAAAAAATGTGAAAAATGAACCAAGTAAGAAATATTTTGCAGCTTGGGAGAAATGCCAAGGCTTCCTCCCCATCTTAACTTGCAGACAATATTTTGCAACAAACAAGGCTGTGGCAGTTTTTTTCCTCCCTTGAACTAGGATCCCCAAAATGGGGTTGGTTGAAGGGGGTAGCCTTGAACCTTCCGCTTAGGTCACAAAACATTTGGACATTGAGTTGCTGATGATCTTTTGAAGGTTGCAGCAGGAAGCATCAAGTTAACTTCCTGGGATGTAAGGTGTAGCTGGCAGTGGAAGACCCAAAGAACGAGACCCAAGAAAATAAAAATGGATCAAATGAGATAATAAAATTTAAAAAGAACACAGGGAAAAAAATCTCCAAAATTCTTCTAAGCCCCCAAAAGTGAAACTAGCACAGCCAGGCAGAATACCTCCAAATATCAGCCTTAGGCCCTCTGTTTCTCCAGAGGACAATGGAAAATGGCTTTTGCCTGGCCCACTTGCACTGGGATACTGGGCATGTGAACATCAAGTAACCAATAAAAAAGCAAACCAACTGCAACAACTACAAGAAAACAAACCCATCAAAAACAAGCATTTCAAAGTAAGATGGTTTACAAGACATTTGAAGCATCTGAGCCACTTGCATGAGTCAGTGCCCTTGTTTCATATTTAAAATAACAAAAACATGGTTTGTTTCAAAGTGTTTTGCGCACCCCTATCATAGCATGAGATCTGTATCTGAATTTCTTACATTAAAAAAAAAGAAGTTAACCAATTAAGAGTACAGCACTGGGAGGGGGAGTTAAATTTTTCCCTCTGCATCATTTTCCTAACAAAACACCTTCCTGTTGTTATTTGCCCTAATGGGGAAAACTGATGGGCACCATATAAAAACACCTTTCTGCTTTTAAACCAGGATTCTTCTTTATTGCAAAGTTGGAGAACATATAATTCTATAGTTCTAAGGGGTTTATATATATTCCCCATAAATCAGCTGCTTTGTCATTTAGTGTTGCTTCCTGAAAATAGGCAAGTTCCAGCCTGACAGAACAAACTCTAAATCTAGAATGTTTGCAGCATTTTATTTCAACAATTCATCTTATTTGTCTTCTATATTGTCATCAGCTAACTTTTCCCCCTTGTGTTTAAGAATCAATAAAATAGAGATCGTACTTATTGGACCCAGTACTAAGCCAATACAAAATCCTTAGGATGGCAGAAAGAAAAATCCAGTTGTTTGGGGCAAATGGAACATACCGTATTTTCCGGCGTATAAGACAACTGGTCGTATAAGATGACCCCCAACTTTCCAGTTAAAATATAGAGTTTGGGATATACTCGCCGTATAAGAAGACGACCCCTGGCGTATAAGACGACCCCCGACTTTTGAGAAGATTTTCCTGGGTTAAAAAGTAGTCTTATACGCCAGAAAATACAGTAAGTGTACCTTATGCAAAACTGTGATATGAATTCTATAAACATGAATGGAACTCACACAGCAGGCCTTCCATTTTCTCTCTGTCTTCCATTACTCTCTTTCCACCAATCTGGCTTCAAGGGTTCCCCAATTCCCCTGAATAGCTTTAGAGAGTATGCAAGGAGTTTCAGGGGACAAAAATTGAGGGGAAGTATAATCATGCAGAACAGAATAACATGATTTGCTGTTTTAGGCACCAGTGACATATATTGGTAAAATGGCCCTCTTTTCCATAGGCCTCCATTGACCCACTAATCCCCAAGTTTTCTACAGGTGGCGATTACAGGTATAACAATGGTTTTGCCACTGCATTGTGGTTTTTAGACCAAATCACCACACTGTAGGAGGGATTACTGTATTCCACTTTCTTCCTTCAACAGCCTTAGACCTGGGCCAGAGTCTTGGAGTTAGTTATCTGAAAACTGAAAGTAATTCAGATGTGGCTGTGTGTGAACTCCAGCACAACCCATTAGAAAGACGGAAGGACAAAGAAGGTAAGTTTAAGGGTGGGAACCTGCTTTATATAAGTTGCTCTGAGAGCTGTAACAAACTCAATATTTCCCCTTCTAAAAACAAACCCATACCAACCTGTAGCACTTAGGAGCAAAGAACAGTCTTGCCCGTTTAAATACTCCATGGCAGTGATTCTAGTGTAGCGTGGGTTTCCATTGTGAAAATAATCCAATTTTTCCCCTTTTTCCCAATCCCAAAAACTGGTAAGAGAAAGAAAAAAAGAATTAAGATAGGTCCATATACGATGCTAGTTTGAAGTCTTCCTTGCCTTACCTCAAAGTCTTGGAAGGGTCATCCCTTCTTTATACCGATCTGAAGACTATTGGCAACTCATTTCTTCAGCTCACATTTGGAGGGGTCACAGGAGGGAAGTCTAGTCAGTAGCAGCATGGGAACAAATGCTGCTTGCCAGTGACCAATCAGGGCTCCAGTAAATTGGGTCAGCAGCAGCTCATAAATGGTGAGCTGTTGCCGGACTTCGAAGTGAAGGCACAAAGTAGGAGTTTGACTGTGAGTATTTTTTTGTTTTGCTTTCATCTTCAGAAGGGGTGCATTTTTAAAAGCAGCATTTGAAAAAAGAACACCTTGTTTCATCACATCCTAAGTACCTACTGATTGGTTTTACAACAAATGTATTCTTTCCCACCCTATGCCTTAAGACTTTTTAACAACTTTTGATTAATGTATCTTCATTATACCTCCCATGCTTGCAGAGCGTTATAAGGGCGATATTTTACTATAAGTGTTGTAACAAATCTAGGCATAATAAGACTGCAGTCTTTATAAATGTTTTTCTTAGTAGCACAATAGGGTACCAGTTCAGATATGCTTATGACCCCTTAAAATAGCTGTATCTCACCAGATGCTGTCTTTATCAGCCACTGCTATACATGGAGTGAATGGGTGAAACTTGACCACTGAGGGCATGCCAGGGTTTCTATTCAGAAAGATTTGATCATCTAGCCGTGAAATGCCTAAAGCAAAAAGGGAAAAACAGCAAGAATATTGATATGAGCATCTGATATTCAGAACTACATTGAATAGGCAAAGCTTTCCATAGGTAATGCAAGATACACTTTTGACTTGCTTTGGATTAATAGTAATCAGGAACTGGGTGGATCACTGTTATCATGACTGAATTACTTCCTGAAGGTATTTGGTTATGACTCACCTTGGGGTAGTGGGTCTATTAGAAAGGCTTGCCTTAGAGATCTATGGAATCTGTTGGATTCCTAAATGCTCTCAGAAATTTATTGGAGGATGTGATCAGTGTCCTGTTGCACCCTTAAGTTTCTTAAAAGAGCTAATGGATGGTCCAATATAGCAGTCATCTCCATATCTAGAAACGTTATTTGACGTTGACTGGATTATAAAAGCCAGTCTTTTTAAAATATTAGTTCTATTCCATATAATGATACAACATAATATACCATTATACTTAACATACCTCCATGTTCCAGACTAAGCCCTTGATCTGGATCACCAGTCGACTTCAATACCAACTTTCACCAGCAGCCCAGCTTGGAATAGTATGGAACATGGAGGCATGCAAAAAGCACACATCTCCATCTTCTGTTTAAAGGAGGACCCACTTTAGTGGTGCACCTTATTGCACTGACAAAATGGCTTCTCCAGGGACTCCAAAGCCAGGAAGCTTCCTGGCCCATCGAGCTTGAGTGAGCTTCAGGGCTAGCACAGGGGCTGGGCTGGAACATGCCATGGCTGTGCGGACAGCATTTTTCCAGCCCCAAATGATCCTTTTCAGCTTTGGGATGTATTGCTTGTTCCAGACCCACTATTCTGGATCTGTACTAGATAACGTATTTGAGGAGATGAATAGTTGAATTCTACACTTTTTCTTCTGCTAGATCTCTGTGGCATTCAATATTGTTGACCACTGTGGCCGTGTCCCCATGCAAGCCGTTTGGGTCTGATTGGGCATGCATGGGGCCGGGAGCAAGTCTGAGATCGAATCTTGCCCATCCCCATGCCATTCCCGGTAACCCAGGCTGGGTGCGGGTTGGGTGTGGATGCAGCTGTCCCCATGCAAACCGTGGCAAACCCCGGCACAGGGGAACAGCACCATTTCCTCTCCACCCCCCTCTCCTCATTGGAAGCCAAAATGATATCACTCCACCCCGTGCCGCCAGCTGCAAATGCCATATCCCCACCTTTAGTGGCACAGAAGCCAGGACCGCACGGGAAAAATAATAATTTAAGTTTAATACATTTTAAAATAATTTTTAAAAAACCAAAGCTGCTATGGGGTTTGGCAGCAGTTGAGTGGCTGAGCAGCTTTGCACACCTCTGCTCCACCCGGGAACCACAAGAACACCAGGCAAACTTAAAAGGGAGAAAAATCAAGCCATTATCCTGCCTGCCTTGGTGACTGGAAAACGGGGGTGGAATATTTGCTGTGGAAAACAGATAAAAATCAAGCCATTATCCTGCCTGCCTTGGTGATCGCAACAGTTCTCAGCGGTTGCGATCTTCAAGGTACAGGGCAGGAGTGGCAAGCATACCCCACCGCCCAATGACGCGAGTGCCGATCTCCTCCCTAGATAGCCTGGGACCGTCCCCATGCACAGGCTCAGCTCACAAAGCTATATGTGCCGGACCCCCAAACCGTGCCCAGACTTGTTTTTTCCAGTACCAAATCTGGTCCTGGCCTGGCATGGGTTTGGGTGATTTGGTCCGCGGAAATCAGGTCAAATCCAAAACCCATGGGGACACCCCTTGCCGAACCCAATTTCAGTACATGGGGATGCACCCTGTATCTTATGGAACACTCTCTTCCTTGGTGACTTGCAGATGAAGTAGAGCAGGGTTTCCCAAACTGTGGGTCGGGACCCACCTCTAGGAAATTTAACCGTATTTGAAATAACTTATTTGATGTAATTATTTAATTAAGTAATAAAAAATTGTATTAAAACTTTGTTATTTGAAAAATCCTTTACTCATATTGGTAACGGTTAAATTTCCTAGAGGTGGGTCCCGAGTTGGTAAACTTATATTAGATGGGTCGTAGCCCAGACAACTTTGGGAACCACTGAAGTAGAGCATTCATTGTATCTTATTGCTGTGGCTTTCCTGGAAAATAACATTGGAAGATTTTTGCTTGAACCTGTAGTAACTGAACTGCAGAATCCCGTAGGATTGCATCTTTACCTGGGAGAAGTCACCCAGAAATAACTGGCAGATCTCCACAATATGCAGATGATATCCAGTTCTGTTTCTAACATGTGAACTAAGAATGACAATATAGGTCTTAGACTTGTGCTTTTTTGCTGTGATAAACTGGATGAGGTCCAATAAACTAAGGTTCTCCCTCTTTCCCCCAAATGGAGACATCCTTGATTCCCAGGTTGTTCCCAGATTGATTCAGAGACCAGCCCTGAATGTAGTAGCAACTGCTTCAGTTTGAGCCAGTTTGGTCTAGTAGTTAGGGAGTCAGACCCTTATCAGTGACTACTGGATTTGATTCTGCATTCCTCCACAAAGCCAGCTGGATGACCCTGGGCCAGTCACAGCTCTCTTTGAGCTCTCACAGCCCCACCTGCTTCACAGGGTGTTCTGTTATGGGGAGAAGAATGGAAAGTTTTGTCAGACCCTTTTTGAGTCTCCTTAAATGGCTGTGAAAAGCAGGGTAGAAAAGCCAACCCTCCTCCTCCTCCTCCTAACATAAGCAGATTAGGAGTCTGAAGGTGCTTCTTGGCACCATGGCATTGTTTTAGGCCTAACACAGCTTTTGGCCTGTGTGCTAAAAATGTTCAAAAGTGAAACTCCTAGAAGGGAATGTCAAATGAGGCCCATTTTACACCTGTGTCCTAATTCTGGAATTATTTCTAGTAAGTGATGGAATTATCCCCAGCAATACTACTGTTCAGGAATGTTTTTAAGCCCTTATGAGATGCTTTAAGGTATGATTCTTTTTATTTAAAAAAATAATATTGAAATGTATGCAATAGAAACTGAAAGAATACATGAACAGTGATAGTTTGGGAACACTGCCACTACGGAACAATGTTTGTCAAATAAACTATGGGGGGAGCTCTATTCCATTTTTCTTTATATGATCTTCATTTGTTCTAGATAACCCAGAAATCAAAATGTTGCTCAGTTTGAGCTCAGCCAATGTACTTGATTCCCTAGCATTTCACATCACTTTTCTGACAGAGGGGAGGGCTGCAAGTTGTCCTTATCTTTTGCTAGTTCTTTACTGACACTGCATTTCTGCAGAATGCCATATGGCTAAGGTTCAAGCAGAGTAGCTGAAGGCAATGTCTTTGTCCTAGGTTAAATCCCTAATTTAACAAATTATTTTTGCAAGCTGTTGGAAAGGTTACTAGACATAAATCTCCAAAATGGAAGGTCAAAAACTGTTTTAAACTGTTTTATTGATATTATCCTGAGACTGGTTGATTTCATGAGCTGCCCCAGTGTTCAAAAGCAGTGGTGGCTGACAGACAATCTTGGCCTTAGGGCAAAGCCCATACGAGATTATCACTAACGTAAAGAGAGTTGCATCTGTTGTGACCGAGAACAGCCTCCTACACAATTCTGAACCAGGCTGTCTCCATTTGTTTGCACAGTTGTAAGCACAGTTCCATTTTTAAAAAAGCAAACCTCTTTGAGGCTCTGTTCTCAGCTGACTTGGGCCTGCCACGTTTCAAAGGAATGAGCTGTACGTGACAGACAGACCATCTCGCTCCTCAGATTAATATTTCACACTAATCTTTTCCTAGCTGACATCTTGTAATGGGAAAGCACCCCAAATTTTCTCATCCCCGGCGAAGCAATCTGGAGTCATGCTGAAAATGACAGTGTAGGTGAACAGCACAAATTTGTTGCCTCTCATTTGCTGGCCAGGTAAGCTGCAGAATGAGCAGCAATATCAATAATAATGTAGCTATACAAAATTAAGGGACCACTTCGGCAAAATACAGGGAATTCAAATATCCCCTGTCATTAAACAATAAAGCCCTCAGCCTGACTGCTGTCTCGTAAATGAATAAAGAGTTATAAATAAACAAGATGAGCTTTCAGCAGAGCACAGAATATATGTGCTGATGAAACGCGAAGCCAATGCATACTAAGGGGAGAAAACGGTAAATGTAAAAGAGACCGCACATAAAAAGCATTGCAGAAACATGACAAGATATGAATAAACAAGCATTCATGGAGCTTCCTAAAGGCAAAGGACACTGAAGTTCTTCAGGTGTTTGTGAATGTGGAACTGAACACGGCTGCCTCTCACTGCACACAAGTCAGTTGGCTGAGCCTGACAATCCCAGCAGCATTAGGTACATATCAGACTCTGACTCTGCTCTCTGGACAAGGTGGAAATGCTGCTGGCATTTTACCTGAAACGTGTGCTCTTATAGGTAAGTTGTGATATCAGTTTAAGCTCTACCAGGCAAGGAAGAAAAACCAGCTTGGCTGATCAACAACCTGCCTTGTAGATGCCTTGGAGCAGTTAATTTTAGGCTGGATATTTTCCCCCTTGGTTTCCAAGCCCCCTCTAGGAGGTGTAACCATCTACCCTCAGCATTCATGTTCAAGGGTGGCAGATTCCTGCATTCAAATCACAAGCATAACCCATTGTCAAACAAGGAAAATTCAGTATCCCTGGATCACAAGAAAATCACATTTGCAGTTCTTTTATTTTTCTCTATGCCTGGAAAAACTAAGGAGTTAAACAAGAAAATTAACAGTTGTCCATACTAGCTATTGCTTCCTACCATAGGGTTCTTCCTCTTACATCTCTAGAAAGGACCTGAAATCAGAATAACAAGTCTTGTGTACTTTATTTTCCTAAAGTACCATTCATCAGCTGAAATACTTGTTCCATGTCAGTTATAAAAAGTAATTCCTTTTTGTTGGAGTGTTAAAGAAGAGTTTGGATTTTCTGGTGGCAGTTAGAGGAGGGAGAGGTCACCACTATGAGCAAGATGGCAGAGCAACCCAATCCCTCAGGCAACCCAATCCCCCATAGCTTTATGGGGGCAGTTAAGGAGGGAAGGGCCTCCACTGAAACCAAAATGGCAGAGCAACCTACTCTGGTGTCTCTTTTCTACTCCTCCTTCAGGCATGTTGGTTCATAGATTTCTGGTGACGGTTGGAGGAGGGAGGGAGCATTGCTGAGAGCAAGATGGCAGAGCAACACAGCCTGATGTCTCTTTTCCTCTTTCCTCAGGCAAGATGGCTGAAAGCGTTTCTAGTGTTTAATACTAGATCTTATAGTTTATTTACCCTGTGATATTCTGTGACAAAGCTAAGCTCATAACTCACTAAAGATAACACCTGGAAAGAAAACTGGCTAGGGAATTGAACAATGTTGTACTTCTCTTTTGGATGGAAGAGCTCAAATGAGAGTGAACCAAACATCTGCAGAGGTTCATCTTTGGAAGATTCCTTAACTAGGCTTATACAGTTCCTTGGTGCTAAGAAAGAATTCTCCACTCTCTTTGTTCAGGGAGATTTGCTGCTCTTGTCATACTATACCTGTTCCATAATCTTCTGTGTTTTATTGCCATAGGGTAGAAATATTTCATACAAGGCCGGCTGCTGGGAGACACAACCAGCTATGCTATTTATGCTCATATCTTGCTCTAGCGTTTCCATATGTTTATACTCTGGTTTCTCTTCAGAACTTATAAATCTTCTTTTCCTTTCTACATAAGGACAGCAGGTTGGGTCATTTGTCCAATCTAGCAGGGCATTTCTAGTTTTTTTAAAGCAAGCTAAAATGCCTTTTTCTGTGAAACATGTTGTAATGTGAACATCTTCCGTATATTCTTTCACTGATTTATATAGAGGTAATAAACACTTTACCTCAATTATCACTGCACCAACCTTTGCAATGCTGAGATCCTGACAATTTGACCAACCATACTTTGGATGTCTGCAGAGTTGCTGTGATCTTTTTATTTCTGCATTCCAAACCACATATGATTGTTAGAACCTACATCACTGGCAAACTCAGATGTTCAACACACTAAATGGAGAATGATAGAAATATGGAGCAAATGGTCATGGAACCAACCAGGGGAAAGGCAGTCCTGGACTTAATCCTAAGTAATGCTAAGGATCTGGTAAAGGACGTCACTGTGTCTGATCCAATTGGGAACAGTAGCCACAATGCAATAAACTTCAACTTAAATACAGGGAGTAAGTTCTTAATAA
>MTQE01002208.1:33026343-33040595 GCA_014337955.1 Aspidoscelis marmoratus
TGGGAGGCACGGAAAAAAGTTGAAATAAAGCTTAATAATAATAATAAATTAATAAATAATTTTAAAAGACCGAAAGCCACTATGAGGTTTAGCGACAGTTAGGTGCTTGGGCAATTTTGTGCAACTCCGCTCCACTGGGAACTGGGAGAACGCCCATCAAGTTTAAAAGGGAGAAAATCAAGCCTTTATCATGATCGCCTTGGGGATTAGGAAACGGTGTGTGTGTGTGTGTGTGTGTGTGTGTGAAAATTTTTGGAATTAGAACAAAAATCAAGCCATTATCTTGCCTGCCTTGGTGATCAGGATTTTTCCACTCCCAAAATTGTCAGCAGCTGCAATCTCCAATGCACTGGGCAGGAACAGCAAGCACACCTCACCTCCCAATGATGTGAGCGCCAATCTCCTCCCTGGATAGCACGGGACCGTCCCCATGCGCAGTCTTGGCTCACCAAGCAATGCGTGCCAGGACCCCAAACCATGCCGGCTTGTTTTTTCAGGTACCAAATTTAGTCCTGGTCTGGCGCGGTTTGGGGGGATTTGGTCCGCTTTCTGTGGACCAAATCCAAAACGCATGGGGCACACCTTGCCGAGCCCGCATTTGGTGCCGGACCAAACATACATGAGGACGCACCCTTACTGTCTCTATGCCCTACTGATGACTTAACTGAGCACTCTGGGAATCAGGATGTTGCACTAGTTGGGTCTGGCTTATTGTAATGCGGGGACTGCCAACTCATTTGTTGCTCCATTTGGAATTTCAATGCCATGCCGCAGGTGTTTCTTTCCTATAACAATTATTGCCTTTGTTTATAATACATTGGACAGCCCTATTCTAACAAGAGTTAGTCTTGCCTAAAGCTTTCCCTAACTTGCAGTCAATTTCCCTTTAAATGTTTAGCCTTTCTACAGTAAAGAAAAGCTAAGCTTGTGTTCTGTTTGGGTCTCCCGGAGTTGTGTAGTTGTCTGGGAAAGCATTACATGATTAGGATCATGACACACTACAGAATTCTAACACCTCTTGGCCTGTACTCAGAAAGAAACCAATTACAATTCAGAAGAATCCCACTGAGCTAGTGCCATGTGGAAGTCAATGAAGCTGTTCTCTGCTTCATCCATATCAAGATAGAAACAGTCAGCAAGCAGTTGGGCTGGGGAGGGGAGAGCCAAAGAATAGATTTTCTTCTTCCAGCAAACAATGCTACAAGGAGATCTATTTCTGGTTAATAGGGCTGGAGCAATAAAATCCTCCATCACTGTGGTTTGAAGACTAGCTATGGTATATACATTTTCATGCGCATGGGGGCAATATCATGTCTGTATTTCTGATGAAATTCAAAGCTTGAATTTCAGCATTTTTCTGAACTCTGGAGCTGAAGGAAGGGCTATTTGGTTTTGTGGTCAGAGTCCGATAACCATAAGTTACTGGGTTTGGGTCCGCACTCCTCCACAAAGCCAGCTGGGTGACCTTGGGTTAGTGACAGTTCTTTTCTTGAGCTCTTACAGCCCCACCTACCTCACAGGGTGTCTGTTGAAGGGAGAAGAATAGAAACCTTTGTCAGCTGCTTTGAGTCCCTTTAAATGGGTGAGAAAAGTAGGGTATGAAAGCCAACTCTTCCTCCTCTTCTTCTTCAACTACCAATATCACTGACACAGAACCCAACATAAACGTCGAAAGATTGTTCAATAAATCAAAACCTCATTGCTGTCTAAAATCAAGTGAATGACACCCCTATCACAACATTCCGCGAGTATCTTCCCTCATAGAAAGACTCTCTACTATATATTACAAAAACTAGACATATTCTCAGTTCTTTGGAACTTGTTCAGTACAAAGCACCTACTTTATTACTTTACTGCAGTGCCTTCTGCTCATATTTGCTAGCTTACCAACATTTAAGTCACATTCTTCTCTCTATCCGTCTCATTATGCTCACAGCTGAAATTCCAGGAAAGTACTAGGAATAAGGCAGGGCATTTTTAATATTCCAAAATGCTTCAAGCATGCTACATGAACAGAGCACATTATTCTACATTACTCCAGAGAACTACATGACTTGCTAAGAACGTCCATCTCACATGATGAACAGTGCAACTCCTAGAGCTGTACAGCAATATCGCTGAATCATACAAAATGTATTAGATTTACTCCTTATATGGAACTGCCATCTTAGATGCTGCACCTTGACTGAAAGAGCTCCTTTCCCTGATTCCACTAATAATTCTGACTGAATTCCATTGCTTTCAATAAACTTATCATCCAGACAAGAAATTCATAATATCCTTGTGAAAGAAGAAGACGGAAAAGGATAGAGTGATAGAAGTGATGTCAATATATGTAAATTATGAGGTCAAATCAACTTGTTTTCATGGCAATTCCAGTATTGTATCTCAGTGGGTATATATCTTAGTGTCAGGTTTGTTTTAGATGTATATTGGGAAAAATACATATTTTTTAAAAACCTAAAACTCATTATCTGTTCAGCCAGAGACATAGTATGGTTCTGAGTAACACTGCTTGCTAGATTTTAATTTTAATTTTGGGTGAGTTGGTTTGATTCTGTTTGAATTTTGTTTGAATTTGGAAATGGATTTATTTACTTATTTGTATTTCTATCCCGCCCTATACCCGGAGGTCTCAGGGCGGGTTACAATATTATATTAATCTTAGACAGGTCCCTGCCCTCAGGCTTACAATCTAAAGAGACAAGAAACAAAAGGAAAATGGAGTGGGAGGGAACAGGGATTTAGAACTACTCTGAGGGCTAGAATTGACTAACAGCATTGACTTTTAGGGGTTTTGCTATCTTTGGAAAGGAACTCAAGTGTAGAATATATCATGCCATTCTATTTGTCCCAGAAACCTTGAAACATCAGGTGATTCTGCTGCACTGGCTGGAATACGGGATCAGCAAGCATGCTAGCTTCTGCATGCTGGTGCAGTTTAAGGAAGGACTCAGGCCTCAAGTGGCTAGACCAGTATACTGGCCAATGCAGAATCATCAAATATTGTTCTGCAAACTTTGTTCTTAAATGCACCATCCATGGTGGCAAACAAGCACCTAAAATATGTACTTTCACATACCTTGGATGGGATTCATACCCACAAATTCCAGTCAGGTGAAGGATGGAAGCAGGATGATTATGATAATAATGATTATTATTTTGTGGTTACCATCTTTAAAGAGTGCCTTGTTTCCTTCCACAGAAGCTACCCTCTTTTTGACAGGGAGATACTGCCCACACCACTGAAAGTACACCATCCTCTCTTCAAAATTATTTTGGTTCCTCTGTGTGACTGTCAAACAGCAGTTTTTGCTTCACCCACCCTGGCTCCATCCCCAAAGGATAATGTTCGACAAACTGTTGTTTTCCATCAAATTGAGTGTAAAATAAATGCTGTTGTTGCTGCTGTTGAGGGATACAGAAGCAAAATCAGGAAACTCCGATTCAATTTAGAGCTACTATTTCCTTGCCTCCTGCAGTCATGACAACAGTTTGGACAGAGCTCCTTCTGCCAAGCAAGGCTGGCAGTATTTTTCCAGAGCCAGAAATGTATTTTGACAAACTCATTGCCTCTCTCTACAGGTATTTCTCTCACTGGGAATATGTACAATGCCTCATACAAAGGAAATTGTATGCCAGATAGTGCTGATATGGTGGCATTTGATAACAGAAGGAAGTGTAAGTTGCCATGGCTGCCAAAAATGACAGGTGTGGAAAACACAAGGCCAAAAAGCTTGAAACATGTTAGCTTTGCAATCTATGCAAAATGGTATTTGGTTTTTTTCCTTTTTAAAGAGGAAGATAAAAATGTGAAGCCAGCCAAACCTCACAAAACATACTGTATTCCTTCTTTCAAAGTGCTAATACACAGGAGGAAAATATTTTTTTAAAAGAACCTCAATAGTACTTCAATTTTGCATGCATGTACTTTTATAGCTTATAAAGTGTACATACATATTTCTATGGAGGGTTTTTTTTTGTCTGTGGTGGGAGTAAAGAAATCTTACGTCACTGACCAGCAGTGGAATCAGGTGAATGCCAAAACATAACCATATTTTCTTGATCTTTGTTGCCATTTATAATTATTTAATGTATTAACTCTAGAGATCTGAAAACTTGGAGCTAAACCTTGTGGAAAACTACCTAAGGACCTTTCTACCCTGGACCTTATTCCAGGTAATATCTTGGAATAGGCACGTCCTGGGTGCCTGGGTGCATGTCCTTTCGGCAGGTCCTGGGTAGCCCTACAAGCATGGAAATCACAGGTCTGTATTTTAAGATATAATCCAGAATAAGGTCCAGTGTAGAAAGGACATAACATTTCTTCATGCTCTTCTTCAAGGTTGTACCAAATTCATCAGAAATGGGGGAAAGAAATATATGTTATGGACTTCGAATGACTATTTTTACCTTAAAATTTAGGAACAGGAATGACCGATGAAGAAAATTATCTTACTGCTTAGGACACTTTTATAGTTCAATCAGCTCATCCCAAGATTTTTTTTTTACTCCAAATTAAAGGAGAAATCCTATTTATTTCTAATGGGACCTGTGAAGCAAATTCTAGCAGAATGAGTACCATATCCTTACTTACTACAATTAATACAAAGCCACTTCCTGGCTGCATTCCCACACTCCAATTAAACTGTCTAGAATGAGGATTAAGACATCTCTGTTCCAACAGTTCTTTCAAATTTCCCTGTATGTAGATTAAATGTGTTCTCAGTACTGATCAGAGTGTAAGCCTAATTTATTTTGCAAATTGGGAAAGGAGGAGTGGTCCTTCTGGTGATGGAATTTTACTTTTGGGGGTGTTCTCCCCATCTGGTCTTATCCAATTGTGAGCATTATACTTCAGAGGCTGAGGATGCCACTATTTGGGAGGGACTTGAGAACAAAATAGCAGACACAGCAGAAGCTTTATCTGCCTCTTGTCTCCAGTTCCTGCAAGGAGGAAGAATGTTTCCTCCATTTTCTCTCTCTAGTATCCCTGAAAATAAAAGGATACTTTATACTTCATTATTCCTTGCAATCACTAAGGGAAACAGTAACAGCATGAACAGATATCTCCCCACTCGTTCACCTCCTTGATCTCTGCCATTTCTGCAGAGCACAACGCCACTATTATAACAAAGCAGGAAGCAAGTTTGGGCTCTAAAGAAGCTCAGTCATGCTGTATACATGGAAATAAAGCTGTATTTGGGTGGATACAAAGACGGGAAGAAGGAATAAATGGTGAATGACAAAAGTGCTGCCAAGGGAATCCATGCTCAGATGGGGAAGCAGGGAAATATGGAGGATGATGTTTGAGTTTTCCACCCCAGTGATGTCATGGCTTGAAGGATGGACATACATTCAATTGCTGACTGAATGGGAAAGATTTCTGGGAAGGGACGGAGAGGGGGAGGAGGGAATGATCATGCTGAGCACAGGAAAAAAGAAGAGTGGGAACGAGCAAGTCCATTTTGAGTCCATGTTATAACGTAAACATGGGAACAATGGAAAATCCTTCTCAGTCCTCATTCCCACACAAGCCAGATTAAAAGTAATGTGTTGGAATATGGCCCTTAAGTCACACATCTGTTTACATAGTAAGTTTCCTAGTTTTCTGCCTACTAACAAGTTAGCTATGCTAAATATTGTTGAACCACATAAATACTAAACATGCTCTCATATACACCCAGTGCTTGTACAAAGAGATTTTGATAGGCTGTCTGGAGTGATTTATTAGATTAATAATGCACGGCTGTGGTGAAAAGTCTTTCTGAGAAAGCAGACACATTTTTTTTTAATAACCACTGGGATTTAAAATATTACTCACTCCAAATGCTAAAACCAAAATATCATTATTCTAATTCTTTTTTAAAGATACGTTTTAAGGTATGGATGACTACTTTCTGGACTTTAGCAAATAAAACTCATCTTAACCAGAGTGTTTCTAGTGAGACCAACAAGTAGAAGCTTAAAAAGTTTATCAAATGAGGAAATCAAAGAGGAAATAAATTACATTTGTGGTATGCTTGATAAACTACCAAGTGTTTTATTACCAAGAGGGTTCCCTTGGTGATTCAAATGTAAAATAATAATAAAAATCCTTTCAAAGCCCTATCATTAAAATAATTTGACTCTCCAACCAATGAATACAGGAAGTCACTCCTAACAGCAAAGGATGCTATGATGAAAAGTAAGACAGTAAGAAAGATCCCTAGTTCAGCAGTGGCAAACTAGCTGTTTAATCTTTGTATATGTACATTGTCAAGGTTTTAAGAAAAGAAAAGAAAAAGTAACTACAATATAGTATTAATCAGTACCATTAATAGATAAAAATGAAAAATTACTGTAACAAAACTATATAGGGTTAGGTGGTGTAAGTGCTCTGGCTAAGGCCAGTGCTTGTCCATGTTGTTCTCTTGCTAAAGTTTACCCTTGCCTGGATGTATGCAGGCTTTCACAGCCAGATTCAATCTCATTTATAGAAGTTTTGGGGCTGTTATGCTGTGTTCAGAAGAAAAAACCTGGAACATGGCATAACAGCCCAAAAAACTTCTACAAATGAGATTTACCCTTGCCTGCTTGCATTCCTAATGGACCAACCCTGCCTTTCCTTTAGTCTCAGCATAGATAGCTGGCCCTTGAAAACTGTTACTTTTCTAATGGTACCGCTGGAGGAGTCTTAAAACACTGATGGGAGTGTGGGCAAGCTTTGCTAGCTTGGCCTATTTTAACTACCAACTATAGACCTACAAGTCCTGTTTTATGTTATTGACAATAACAGGAGGAACATACTATGAACCAACTCTTGCCCTGTTTTTGATGCTCTGAGCCCCGCATGGTGATTCTGAGTGCTTGCCAGAGGAAGACAAGGGCTTCCACCACTCAACAGCACCTATTAGTACACAATCACTCAGACACACCCAGCAAACATTTGCCAAATTGGACCTGACTCAAAACTCTTCTCCACCATGGCACTATAAGTGAGCTCTTCTTGTTCTGTTCCTCTGTGCTGATGAGCACAGGTGTAATCAGTTCAGATGATAAAGGAACCCTTGTTAACTCAAACACATTTTGTGTTACATACTGGAGGGTCCAGGCAACAAAATAGCTCTGGCCCCTCCCAAAGTAATACTCTATCACTCTTGAATCACTCACTGATGGCATTCATTCACTTATACTGCTATGCTGCCCTATACCCAAAAGACTTAGGGTGGGTCACAATAAAATATTTACAAAAACAGCTTCAAGCCCTGTGGGAAGAAGGTAGTTTTATTTAAAGGCCTTAGCTTACACCACCAGCTCACGGAGGAATTATTATAGTCCCTGCAATGTTACTTTCACTGATTATCTTTCTCCTCCACTCAAGCAAAAAGTTAATCAGAGGGAATTTAAGGGCCATCATTAGTCAGAGTCAGTTTGGCATCAGTTCAACATTCACAGAAGTCTGTATTTCCACCAGTCTCATGGTAATCTTTCCAACTTCTTCTAATACACATTAGTCACTTTCTTCTTGCATCTACTCTCAAACAAACCAATATTACTTTACGCTTTCCATGATGCTAAGCCAGTCTCACTTTCAGTCTACCTACAAATAGGCAGCAGCACTTATCTCGCTACCGTAAATACCAGACTTTCTCATTGCTGTTTCTGAAGTGTGCCTGCCATAAATCTCTCTCTCTCTCTCTCTCTCTCCCTCTCCATGATGCAATTATACTTTGTTCACAACTGTTCTTCAAATCCACATATCTTCAGATTTTAAATCCTAACATTTCCACTTCCAATCGTGCTCTCCATTTTTCACTCAACAATAAGGTGCTTCAATATTCACACTGCACCAGCTAACATCTACTTCCACAGAGAGCTTACACATCCCAAAAACATTACACATTTTTTGCAGGTGAGGGAGGATCTCCTTAACTCTCATAACTAGCAGCAGGAGCTCAAACTTTAACAAGATACCAGAAATATCTATAGCAACAGCCAAAAGGTGACCAGACAGATGAGATCACTGTCAAGATCTTCTATTATCATGGTCATCTGTAGCAAAGAATCTTGTGTTTGTATTGCCTTCATAATTCATCCTTGTGTCACAGTCACTTAAGATATCTAGGATTCTTTTTCACTTTGTTACAACAGAAGCATAAATATACTCAATTGATAAGATGGAATCTAAGGTTAACCATTATCTATAGCATTTTTTGCATCAACCTTTCAAGCCAAAGAGACTAGTCCTTGAGTTCCAATTTAAATTGCAAACAAGTTGTCTAGTGACAAACTGACATTACAAAGACTAACTATATCAAGCAGCATCAATTCTAAATTCCTGCAGAGTTGGTGATCTCTTGACTGCATTTAGGGCATGATGCTCTACGACTATTCCACCATTAATACAGCTAGAATCTGTAAGGAAACTTAGTCCATTCTGCTTAATTATGTGGCAAGTAAAAACTGGCACTCTGGGACAACAGGCAGGCAGAATACCCCCAGCTCTATGGGGAAGCTCAAAGTTGCCTCACTCAGAGAAATACTGCTAGTTAAGTATTGGGGAGCACACACACAAAAAAAACCTTAGGAAGTTGTTCTCCATAGTTTGCAAACTAAAAAGTTTTTTGTTGTTTTTTTACACACGAGACACTTTCTTATACTCCAGTCTGAGCTCCACTCCTCTACTCTCATCATTCTGGTTCACTTCATCTGGACATGAGTTAATGTGCAAAATGGCACGCTGTAGATCAGTAACAGCTAGCGACAGCATTCAGCTGCTTGTGGTTTGAAAAATAATACCTGCATCGTGAATTCAGTGCTGTTCCTCTGTTGCAAAGATGAACAGAGGCATGATGAGAGGGGAGGGAGCAAGATTTTCTTTGAAGACAAACCTCTGTAGTAATTAGCAAGGAAAAATACAGAAAACACAGCTGCTTTCACCAAATATGCAACCAGATGCTTAGAAATTGTCTTCTCCCCTGCACCATTGTGATAATGTCAGTGTCATTATTATACATAATTTATACAGTATTGTTTAGCATACAACCCATCTCTCATACATATTCCTATGAGGCAGGTTGCTATTATTTCTGTTTTAACTCATGGAAATAAAGGCTGAAAGGTTGTAATCCAAAGAATCCATGACTGAATGACTTTGAAACCCACTTTTTTTTTAGCCCAAGGACAGCCGCCTGAACGGCTTTTTATCACAAGGTTTTCTTGCATCATCAGAAAGGTCTGGATGAAATGTTTCCCATTGCCATGAAGTACAGACTAGAGTCCCAAGTGCAACTCTATAACTTTCCATGACTCTGACCCTCCATGTCTGAGGCTAGAGACTGAGACTACTTCTCGTTTCTGCAACAACGCCTCTTTCTCCAATCCTTTTTCATCATCTCTCAAAACCTCTCTCTCTCCTGTTATCTTCTTTAGCATATTTGCTGCTTATGAAGGGAAAGCAGTCCCTCCTAACTCTATTAAAGTTCTGCTTGCACTTAACTACCTGACATAGCAAGTACTCTCAACAAACACACCTGGACCTAACCCAGTCACCTAATATACCTGTGTGAAATCCACATGGCCCTGTACCGATTTTCAACCTACATTTTATGATGCTTTGGGGAGGAGGCTTTGGTATGAAATGATTAACTATCGAAGTGATGTACAATCTTTATTCATGGTTTCTATACATCATGCAGATGTGGGAGGTATGACTGTTCTGACCATTTTATGGTATACCAGCATGGATAGCTTTGAGTTGAGCCATTTACTCCAAAAGCATACTGGAGATGAACCGACGCCTTACAAGTTTCTTTCACCAGTCACCTCTATCTGAAGTGCTGCCTCCACTCTTCATCCTGAAGATGATGGTTCTAAAAAGGTTACAGGGGAACAAATAGTTCTTTGCCTATGGTCACCTAGTATGCCCTCTGTGCTGCTGAACAGACGTCGTAATGGGGGAAGAATACCATCCTGCTGCTGAACTAGGTTTGGGGAGAGCAACTATCAGAGCTCAGCTTTAGGCTTTCTAGACTCCGGATCACTCCTGGGATCTGAACAACTGGCACCAGAAAAGCTCCAGACTTGGTCACACTCTAGCTCCTGCTCCACATCAGACCAGCACAAGAACACAAGAAAAATGTTCGCAGCCCTTTTTTTATAGCACAACACAGGTAAAAAATGCCCAGTCTGGCCTTGATCAGAATATCCACACCCAAAAAGATTGTAAATTAACTTCCTCCAGGATATTTTTGTTCAGGATTTAATTGCAAAAGCTCTGGTTTTTAGTCTGCCACATTATTATTACACATTGTAACAGACTGAGGCTGGAAGGGCGTCTGACTGGGTCAAGTCAGATCTACTCTATTTATACATAACTTTAGAAGCCTCTAGAGTTTTTAAGCAGAAAAAAGACATGCAGTTAGAAAGCATTCTGTGAATGAGACTTCCATCATTTATGCAACCTCATGCCAGGCCATTACTCAGCAGAAGAAAACAATGGCTGTTCTTATAAATCAGGGCTTAGCTCTGGAACAGAACCAAAACGGATGTTATGGAAATCGACAGAATAAAAGCCAGGCAATGTGTGTTTGTGTGATAGTGTGCATGTGTTGAGAGCCATTTACTTTTTAAAGGCCATGCGTTTGCATATTTTTGCAATTCAAAAAGAACTTTGAAAAAAAAAAAGAGAGAAAAGCTAGCCGTACCTTCATAACTGGCTGAGCAAAATACTTGACACTCCAATCACAAAAGCCCGTCTGCATTGTTGCTGACATGAAGTTTTTATGCCCCACGGTATCATCAGCGTCATCAGCCGTCTGTCCAGGAGAAACAGGAGCAGAAGTACAAACACTTTAATTGTGTGGGGGAGGTAGGGACAGATCGAGTGAAAACTTTTCAGAAATGTGAGTAGAACGAGACAAGGGGCATGTGGAAAAGACTCCTTGGAATGGGGGCATCTCACCTGATCTGGGCCCTTGTCAAACATTTTCCTTGTCCTAGGAAACTGATGAGAGTGGGGGGTGTATTGCACCCCCAGGTTGCTCACATTTGCAGGTCTCGCAGATGACATGTCCCGGTTGACCGGCTGCTTTGTCACATCGTTCGTCAGGCTGGAGCTACTGGTACTGGTGGCTGGTGGAGATCCTCTAGAAGTTGAAAAGAAAACAAGGGTGGGAAACGTGGCTACACTGGGTATTGTTTCACAAAGTGTGCACTAGAACCCGGCAAGAAAGTTTGTTGGACACCTTTAGTAACTACGGGCTTAAGTCTTCTCACTTACTTGCTACTATATTTTTCAAAACAGTAATCATTTGGCCTTTGTCCCTGTAATAGTTCAGGATACATCTTTTAAAAAGAACTTTCCCTTAGCTTAAAACCAATGGTGAGAGTTAGTGCATTATCCTATCCTATCCTATCCATTTATTTATTTGCATTTGTATCCCACTCTAACAATAGAAAACAAAATATAAAATGATTCATTTAATAAGCATCCTCATCTAAACTGATATCAAGTTATTCTTGGCAACATGGTTACTCACAGAAAACTAAGAAGGTCTGTGTATGATGGGTCTAACACTGAAACACGAGAAACACTACGTATTCCCCTTTTGACTAAACTGTAGTTAACATACTGGGGAAAAAATCCTAGTGTGAAATAAGTTCATTTTATAGGTACACAACAGAGATGCTGCAGTCTTACTGCAAAGACTGATCAGCTTCACAGGGAGAGAATTTTGTCTTGGCTTACAATTCCAGGTAGATGGGGGTATCCTTGTCACACAGGCGTCACTGAACTCAAAAGTATGGCGTGGAACCGAAGGGGTTCAAACTTACCCCACTTGCTGTATGTGCATGCCCTTGTTGGTAGGACTGGCTGGGGCAGACTGTGTGAGGGAGGAAGCATCAAGGATTCGCTGGGGGCGGGTATTTACAGTCGCCTAGGAAACAAAGAATTGAATAACTGAGGAAAAATTGCAATAGGCAATTGTTTAATCCCGGTATTAAAACATTTTCACAAGTGAGAATAATCCCACTGTCAAAGAAGACAGCAGCACGGTCCTCACTGTGAATGTGGCTTAACTGCTTGGCTTTGGGATACATACCAGGTATCATATGGTGCCTGTGAACGAAAGGTTATCAATTAATGTATTAATGTATGTATTAATTCGTAACATTGACTAACAAAGCCATACAACCTGATGCTACCTTTATGATTGGAAAAACTTAGAAATTATTATCCTTCAAAAATGTCAAAACTTTAACCTTGTGCACACACGTATGCACGCACGCGCACACACACGAGAGAGAGACACCAGGTGGGAAAATGAGGGCAGCAGCTCTTACAGTTCTCAAAAGGCACTTAGATAAGCCACAATGGACAAACCATGGGCAAAAGGAGGAGGGTGTGAACTGAGGTCAACAAAGCATGGAGAACCAAGCTTCTAAATCAGGAGAACCGGAGGGGTGTGTCAAAGAAGAATGTCAAAGAAGAGGAGACTGAGCTGATGGCCATTAAGATGCCCACTCTCTCACGTACATACACATATATGAACAAGTGTAAAAAGCCATCAACAAAGCATCTGGGAACTTGGAGAAATAAATAGTATAAACAGCAGACAGTGTTCCAACAGTATCTGCATTTGCACTTCACACCCACAATTTGCTGGATGCACACAGAAGAATGCAGTAGTTGTGGCTGAGAGAATATTTTGTCTTTAGTGTTCACCTTGCTGGGATGACCTTCTGCAGTCATTTTTTTCTCTCTTCACCTTACCATGATTTACTTTTTTCAACTGTATTTGAAAACAAAAAACAACAGCTGCCCTTAACTACCGTATTTTCTGGCGTATAAGACGATTTTTTAACCCCAAAAAATCTTCTGAAAAGTTGGGGGTCGTCTTATACACCAGTAATACCCTCACCCGGGTCCTGCTGGCCACAGCTGCCAGCACAAAACTGGGGTGCAGCCTAAACCGAGCCTTGGACATGGGGAGAGACAGCAGCCTTACCTGCTAATCCCAATAATGTGGCTTGTAGCTTTCCTTCTGGCGCTGACACGAGGAAAAAACCTTGCTAAACGGGTGTTCCACGAGCAAAATATGAAGAATCCTGCCCTCATTTTCTCTTCTCTGCTTTAGAAGAGTCTGCCCCTCTAGTGTGAGATTCGTCTATGACCCAGTAGAGGAGGGGTTGAAAGCAGAGAGGCTTTTGAAGAGAAAATGATGGCAGGATTCTTCATATTTCGCTCGGTGGAACACCCCCTCCCCTACAGGGTCATAGACGAATCGCGCTAGGGAGGCAGACTCCAAAGCTGCATTGCAGCCACAGATCTTTATCAGAGCAAGGTTTTTCCCTCTGTCAGCGCCAGAAGGAAAGCTACAAGCCACATTCTTGGGATTAGCAGGTAAGGCTGCCATCTCTCCCCAGGTCTGAGGCTCGGTTTAGGCTGCACCCCAGTTTTGCAAAATCTCCATTTTAAGTAGAAAAATTGGGGGTCATCTTATACACCCAGTTGCCTTATATGCTGGAAAATACGGTACACACTTTTATTCAGTTTGGTTCCCATTCTCTCATTGAAACGGGGCCACATTCTATGTTTATTTTTCTAAAATGCTCACTTTCTTTATTGGTTGTCTTCTGGAAATGAGGTCGGTCATAATACCCAGAGTCGCTAAACAGTATATTCTTCTTAGCCTAGATCAAATTTCTTCCCTGTATGATTAGCCCTGTACGTTCAACAAGCAAGTCCTTGTTCTTTCTCCTCTGACTTATGGGGAAAGTGGAACATGGCACTCCACCTATTAAGTAACAGCTGAAGAGCTGAAACATTGCTATAATAGAAAGTAATCAAAAGAACCCAAAAAGATGTTTTTTCAGGCAAGCTTCCTACTTCTACCATAGATTGTGAGGGGGTCAGTTATAATGGACAGAAATGTAAGAACTCAGATTAATACAGTAAAACTCACTGTTTTGTGAGTGTTCTGTTCTAGACATGTGTACAGAGCAGCCTGTAACAATCCTATGCAACAACTCCACTCATAGTGGTGTTATAGGCTATGCCTTTTGCCACATATATTGTGGGGTGGGTGTTTTTAGAATTGTTTTAATTGTTTACTGTTTAATACCATTTTAGCTCCTTCTGTGTGTGTGTTTGTGTGTGCACGCATTGTGGTTTGGGCAGGGAAACATGTGCCAAGGCCATGCAAGAGGGGAAGAAGTGTGTCAGGGGGCCACTATCACAGTGGTAATGGGCAGGGGGAGATATGGCA
>MTQE01002208.1:33044869-33058299 GCA_014337955.1 Aspidoscelis marmoratus
TTCCTGGGTTAAAAAGTAGTCTTATACGCCAGAAAATACAGTAACTACCAGAAAAAAATAGGCCAAAATTTTTGAAGGTGGGACCCTATATTAGCTGTCTATTGATGCTGATTGGCCAGTATAGCCCAGTAAGGGGGTGTAAGGACTGTAGTAACTTATTTCTTCAGTCATATCAATCACTTATAATAGTGGGTACTGTGAAAGTTCTACCTTTTGCAGTTGGGCCCTAGGATTACTGACCTGCTGATGCAGTGCCCTTGCTGCAATATACTAGCCTAAAGTGGGTCAGTCTCAATGCCACTGACCAGAGTGGACCACACGCTTTGAAGCTACTTTTAAAATATAAGGTAAGAGAGTGTTTGCATACTTGTCTTATAAAGGGCATCCATGTACCAGTTGCGGACAGCACCACGTGGACAGAAGGTGACACTCGTTTAAGTGAAATCATCAAAAAAGCTATTCTCCCAGAAGCCTTCTTGGATGAATGGCTACAACTTAACAGCAAGAATTCAGATCAAATTAATCGAAACTTTAAAAAGCAGAGATATTAAGGTTTTCGACGCAGTTACTAAGCCAAGGGAATGAAACACCCTAAAACCAGTATTTTAACTAAGACTTAATGCCCTTTACATTTTTACAGATTTAAACTTCTTCTTGGAAACACATGAAAAAGACATGTTTTGGAAACTGTGAAAGAAGAGCAGTCAGAAAGATCTTGATGTAGATGTCAGACTCATTACTAAAATAACACTGGGGTTCATCTAAGCACACAGCAATGTCAGTTCATAGAAAAACTTTGACGCCTCTTGAGCATTCAGAAGAAAAACACAGAGCTGGTTTACACATTTAATGCAAGTGGGGAATGGCAACTTCCAGTATCTATGTAGTGTTCAAAGACAGAATTTGCGATTCTTATTTATGTTAAAACCCAAGGGATCCAATGCTATTTCAGAAGAGTGCAGTCTAGCACAAACCATTCATGCTTCTGAAATCCACTTATAAATATCTGGATTAGTCTGTTATAATGACTTAATCTTTCCTAATACATCACAGGTTTGGGTATCTTGCGTGCTCAACTGCACTAATAAGTATCATAGGGCCAATCTGTTTTTCACTCAGATCTTTACAATATGGTTTTCTAGATTATAAAGCAAGAAATCAAAGTAGCAGTTCCTTTGATTCCTTGGAAATTACCAGCCGTGTATGAAATGCTCAGGTTACTACAGTATTTGCTTTTCCCACTGCACTACAGTAAACTGCCAGAATGTGAAGCCATTTTCTATTATTGTCTTTACTGTACCAAGAAAATTAGAACACATTCCATAGTATGTAGATCAGTAAATTAAACCACAAAAAGAAATAGATAAAATACCAATCTACTTTTTATTCTGTATACCATCTTAAAACTATGATGAAGGGCAAGCATTCTGGGATATGATCTAGAAAATTTTATTAACCAGGTTTAAAGACTATTTGGACAATATAAGAACATTAGAGGAACCCTGCTGGATCAGGCCACAGCCCAGCCCATCTAGTCCAGTATCCTGTCTCACCCAGTGGCCCACCAATTGCTTTTGGGTGTCTTCAAGCAGAAGAAAAAGGCAAAATCTTCACCTGCTTTTGAATCTTGCAAATGGCTTTGGGAAGCATTCAATGTGATGTTGTAAAAGCTCACAAAAAAGTGATGCAAATGATGAGTGGCAGGTTAAGAACGGATGCTGATCAAATTCCTGGCCACATTATAGCTTTTCTGTCCCAATACTATTTGGTAATTGGCAGCTTCTATCTATTTAGAATTCTGCCAGCTGAATTCAAAAGTAATTTTCAATTATTTTCTCAAGTATCAGAATGCATGGTGTAGATCTTTCCTCAATCCCGATTAAATAAAGGGACACATTTACCCACCAAGCCTCTAGTATATGGCAGCGCCATAGAGTCAGCTCAGACTCTAATCTCTACCAAGACTGGAACTGGGTTTTAGATGACAAGAAAGACTAATCATGACAGTAACAATAGATAATACTATTAGCTCAGTAAAAAGATAAAGAGACCTACTTGCTGTTTGACGGACTGAGGCCCCATTAAAAAATATTGCTTGCAAGAAACTTGTCTAATTCAGAGGGGTGCCTAAAGTTTCCAGCTGAAAGTCCCTACCTTTCATTTAGATTAATACCACTAACAACTGCATTCCGGTACATTTATGAACTAATGCCACATGAAACGACAACTCTGTTGAAGTTAACTAGTGCTCCTATGGGAAAGCTCTGAGAAGCACACATATGCTACCCAGGGCTGAGAAAAAGAATACAAGTAGAGAATAAAACAAATAAAACAAATACATGCAGTGCTTCTAAATCTGACAACTGAAAAAGAAATATGATCAATGGGAACAACTAATTCAACAACTGTGTGCTACTTTTCACTAAATATCATCCATGTATTCTCTTGGAGGACAGGATCTGTATGATCACTACTGTGCAACTACACTGTGCCACCAGGAATGAAATTATACCAGCCATCAAAGAATTGTGACATCACGATGAGGAAATTCTCTACCTTCATATGATGACTCAGCCTGCAGGCCATGCTTACTAAATCACACTATTGGAATAAAGATGAGTATGCATATGGTCACATCCATGCTCCAGTTCTTGAACTGTGTTGATTTTTTTCATTTATGTCATTTATATCGTATATTTTCTCTGAAGAGCCCAAGGCATTGTACAGTTTCCTCCTCTCTTCCACTTTATCCCCACAACAGCCCTATGGGGTAGGTTAGACTGAAAGGTTGTGACTGGTCCAAGGTTCCAGACTGGGATTCTAGCCACAAGGTTACACTGGGCCATATCTAGCCATTTATTAGTGGAGATCATATCCTTAAATATTCAAATACTGTATTAGGATTATTCCATTTATTGGTACTGCGTTCCTGGAGCCTCGGCATTACCAAGTAACGTACTCATCAAAAATATTTAGCCAGTTAGTTGAGACCCGTGGGACCTAGATTCTGGTAGATAAATATTTGTGTCTTCAGAGAAAAGGAATTTTAACATTGTCCAAATCACTCAAATAAAACTTTTTCACATAGCAAATTTGGCTTCAAGTTGCTGAACCATAATGTTGGAATGAATAATCAAACTGTACCCTCTCGTGTTGGGTTGGCTCATGATGTTTATTTGCTGGCACAATCAGACATGCACAAGCCAAGATCATTAAAAATAAAAATAAATACAATGAACAACAAACAATAATAAAAAAAAAACCCGATGTTGAAATGGCCCTTAGTTATAATCTAGTGAATGTGGTGAAGGAAACATTTGTATGACCGAATATATCTAAACGTGTAGGTAGTGCTTGATTTGTGGTGAAAGATTTGTTATCACAAATGGCTTGTGATAACAGTTCAGATATCAAAAGCCTTTGAGCTAGTAATTGGAAACACAGCGTGATGGCAGCCTCTGGAGTGAAATACACATCACCTCTGCAAAATGAAGAACGGCAGTGCTTTCAGTCCATACAAGAGAAGTGGGAAGTAGGATGGGTGTCTGCATGCTCACTCACATGGCCTAGATCACCTGCACTGGGCAGCTGTGACTTCAATCTGTAATCCAGTCTTACTTTCACTTGCATAATCTAAACAAGTTTGCAAAGAGAATAACCAAAAATTCATAAGATCAAGATTATTAGCTAGACATTCTAGTAAACTTCCATTGGGAAGACTATTTGTGCTAACCTACAGCACACAGTACAAAAGTCCTTCAGATAACTACTAAGTAGACAGCAGCTTCTAGTACATTAAACCTGAGCAGTGCCTGGTTCCTAGCTCTTCTTCCAAAGCTGTTCAGGTGTCAACTCTCATTTTTCACTCTCTCGTCAGACAAAAGGGTTGCAAATGGCCAATGTAAAGGGTTACCTTCAACCCTTCAGCAAAAGAAACAAAAAAAGTAGAATAAATAGATGCAAAATGGGTTTGAGAAAAGGGACTGCCTCAGGAGAGCCCAAAAATGTAACCAGTGTGATCAAAATGATTAGTGGATTATTTGAAGAAAGCGAGACCACCTCCTCTTTCCATGAAATATTCAATTTCTTAGGTCTTCCATTAGAGTAGACAATAAACAAAATGGGGAGAGGGATGCAAAGAAATGACTATTCAAAGGCATTTGACAATGCCTTACAGACTGGTAGAATTAATTCCTGAAACCCTTCAAAACAAAAGTCAAACAAAGTTGAGAACTCAATAGTTTACCTTATAAGCAATGCTGTTGAGTACTTTCATAGCCAAGTCTGAAACATCTGGATATGGATCAGCAGCCAAGTGTAAGAGAACTCTCCAAATCTGTGTGTAAACACTGTTAAAAGAAACCCCTAGAAGAAAGAGGGAAAAAAGAAGATTTATCTAAATTGGGTT
This sequence comes from Aspidoscelis marmoratus, assembly GCA_014337955.1. Classification (NCBI taxonomy): domain Eukaryota; kingdom Metazoa; phylum Chordata; class Lepidosauria; order Squamata; family Teiidae; genus Aspidoscelis; species Aspidoscelis marmoratus. Next base: position 33,049,278 of record MTQE01002208.1, read on the forward strand.
CTGTTCTGTGATAATGTACTAAATCCGCTGCTATTATTCATACTTATATTTAACAAAGTACCATCAAGTTAGAATTGCCATAAGACCATCAAAAAGAGATTACAATTTCATTAATTAATATGCTTCCAATTTAATCCCAAGCATAATGCTAAGTGGTCAAATTATAAATGCAAATAAAGTACAATTTCAGTTGGCTGGCAATGAAACTGTAGGCATATTATTTATCCGAATTTGGAAGCATCAGGAATTCCAAACAGTTTTTATATCAAGTTGGGTTTGACCCTGATGGCTCTCTGGAAAAAACTTTTGCCATCTTGACCAGAGTAGTTATCTGGTAGCTCTCATAAAGACATCTCAGTTCTCTCATTGACCCTGCTCATCAACACTGCCATTGGCTTTTCCTTCTACTACTTCCCTCAAACTTAAGCATGGTAATTTTTCTGGTCCTTTTCATGTCCAAAGGACGTGAGTTTTCATTTGCTGATTGTTGCCTCAAGAAAATAACTGGGGTTCTATTTGATCCAGGCTTCAGTAATTAGTTCTTCCAGTCCATGGCAATCTTGGTAGCCATTGCAAATGGCTCTGTCATTTTGTAATTCATTTTGCAAAGTGTTTATAGCATCTCCATCTTTAGTTGATCTTGTTTGTTGAATTTTCCTACCGTGGCTGTAAGGTCCCCTATTACCTCGATTGTTCTGAAAAAGATTTCTCCTTTTCCTTTTCTTATCATATTATTCTATTTATTGTCAGTTCTGATTGACATATCTTTGTCTTTTCTTGCTGTACATTAGACATTTGAATGCAGTCAAAATGTGTCCTATCTACTGATGAAACCTTCTGTTTTCCAGGATAGCTTCTTTTGAAAGCTACCATATATTCTGGCGTATAAGACGACTGGGTGCATAAGACAACCCCCAACTTTTCCAGGTAAAATATAGAGTTTGGGATATACTCGCCGTATAAGAAGACAACACCCAGCGTATAAGATGACACCCAACTTTTGAGAAGATTTTCCTGGGTTAAAAAGTAGTCTTAAACACCAGAATATACAGTATTTGTTTTTTTTTCTTTTTTGAAATTTTGAAATACTTTTTTGCTTCAGTTCCAATAACCTGAAATAATCTACATACTAATCTTAGATTGCAGACTTTGAAACCTGATCTAATTCTTATGTGACAGTGATAATAGTGACTTAGAAAAGAATCAAGTCAATACTGACAGTTTTAGTAATAATTTTTAAAATATATACACTGCTAATACATTTTCTGTCAATGATACTATGACTGCACCTCAAAGCATTTTTTAGTAAATGTTGGGTCAAGAGATTCTGACAGTTTAGCTGCAAACTTTTATCTAATATAATTGTTTGGATTATACTCTCTTCCATGTGCTTGCCTTGGTTAACTTCCCTTTAACAGGGGAAACCTGCACATAGTTATGCAAATTGCAGATTAAATGCCTGATACACAATGAATTTTGTGAACTATGCGTTGCTAGTTAAAGTTCATATCACCTCTTCTCAGCACAGTGGAAAAGAGACCTTTCAGATGATAGTTAACGATATAAAATGAGCATTGAAGTTGAAAGATGTTTCAGTTTCAACATTTGGGAAAAATAATATTTTCTTCAAATTTGATTAAACATTTTTAAATTAGCCAATTGAAAACTATCATTTTTTTGTGAGGCCACTTCAAAATAATTTGTTTCTCTACACCATTGTGATGACTCTGGAGTTATGTTCAGGCTTGAAGCCCTTCTTGCCATCAACAGTTACCACAGACTATCTCTGTAACTCCCTCTGCTATTTACAAGCAAGAAAAACAATTTCAAGGAGGAAACTATTCTTGAGAACTTTACCCCTATAATATAGAAAATTAACTGTCATATTGCTTGCTATCAGCATATCAATTTTTTAAAAAATTGTTCCAAGTCTAGGTGGCCATTTTGGGCCACTTAAGATTGGATTAAGCTTTGTCCAATGTGAAGAGAGCATGCTAGCAGGACCACGGCCTCTCTGGTTCACACCAGAGTGCAGAAGGGAGAGGCCAGAAGTGGGGGCATGCAGCACATTGTACTGGGATACTAATAAATGTGTAAAGGCCTAGATTCTTATCAAAGGCAGACATGGATAGCTTCAATCTGGACAGTTTTTTTCTTCCTCCTTCCTGCACCAACACCCTCAGCTCCAATTTTATAAGGTGTGAGAACATGAACACTGTTGGGTGTGACATTGTGATTGTGTATGATTACTGGTAACATTCGTTACTTGTATGAATTCGGACAAATCCGGACATTCATACATGAACTGAATGTTACAACATTCGTACAATGACATTCGTACAAATACGAATGTTTCAGAACACCCGTATGAATAATTCACACATTAATTAAACTGGAGTTATGTATCGGATACATATCAATACGTACGCGTTGATACAGGATATGTATCTGATACGTATGTGTTGGTATAGGATACGTATCTGATATGTATGCGTTCGTATAGGATACCTATCCAGGATACGTATCCAGGATACGTAGGCATTCGTGTCGGATACTGGTAGGAATTCGTATGAATACATGTGTATCAAATAGAATCCATCCTACCACATTCGAAGGGCATGTATTTGAAGGAATAAGAATTTTCTAACGTTTGATTCATTACGAATCGAATGCTAAAAAAACATATCCGTGCACATCCCTAGATTAGACCAACAGAGGTGAAGGATTGCTCTAAAAATGATTTTTTGATTTCCTTTCACTGGAGACTGCGGGTACTGACCAGAAAAAAAAAAAACCGCTTTATGAAAGAGTGCAGAGTCAAAAGATCCTAATTCCATGGTAGCTACTATCAATTAATTTCAGTCAGTAAATAAATCTCTTCTTCAATCCCCTTGCCCCCTTTATTTGAGATGTATTTCATTGCTGGAAAAAGATACAGACTAAGCTGTCTTTAAGTACAAAAACAAATGCCGAAGCTAGTGTGGGCTAATGTTTTATTATCCCAAAATAACTATGCAAACCAGGCCTCATATATGCCTTCAGAAGCAACATGCATATAAAGTAACATATTACTATGCACTATAGAGAATTAGGGAAAGAATAGAGCTTGCTAAAGGAAACCAAGCTGTATCCGAAGTTTGTTAAATTATAGCAAGATCAATGCTTAGGGTCTAAGGTTGCTATATCATTTCCTTTAGAGCTCTAGAGATTTGTTTCTCCTATAAATTGTAAACTGCCTTTTTTAAAAAAGGTGATCAGTAAATACAAAAATAGACACTCTAGCTGCAACCTCATAAGGTTTCATTTCTAACATAAAGACATAAAAGGAGCTTTAATAGATCAAGCCAAAGCCTCATTGGCCCATGATCATGTTTTCTTAAAATAGGCTCCCATATGCCTCTGGGCATATGATCAGGACATCAACAGTCTTCCATTGTAAGTGCCCTTTCTGCACCTACCTGGCCTAAACCTGGATCAGTGAGTCCTGGGGTGTTTTTCCACTGTCACTAAAAGTACCCATTAGGTACCCATTAATGGGTATGTAATGGCATTTTTGTACCCATTAATGGGTACTTAATGGATACTTCTAGTGACAGTGGAAAAACACCCCTAAATAACCATGTCCACTGATCCAGATCATGTGGAGGCATGAGCTAGATCAGCACTTAGTCTGGATCCAAGATAAGTGCAGAAAGGGTCATTAGATCTCACTATTGGAGGCCCCATGCTCTTGTGTTTTGGACAGAGGAGGGAACACCTCTGTCTACTTTCTCTATATCACACACACATTTATCATGTCCCTCTGTATTTTCTGCAATGCAGTAAGCCCCTTCAAGGAAGGGGAATCCCTTGAGTTCCTTGATTCTTTAGTTGAACTTTTCTGAAATCTTTTCTAGCTGTACAATTCCATCTTTTGAGATGCAGAAATGGAACTAAACACAATATTCCAAGTGAGGGGGCATTATCAAGGGATGAAGATGTTCTGTACCCTTTCCTCCTAGCCAGATGTTGCTAAACTACATACATCTTCATCATTCCTTATCATTAGCTAGATTGTAAGGCTTACTGGAGTTGTAAAATATTCAGATCACTCCCACTGACTTCTCTTTCTCACCTTGTAAAAACATCCTCCTTCATACCACTAATCAATCAAAACCATAAAATGTCATGATAATTTATGGGAGCTGAACAAATTATCTTCTCTTTCCACATGGGTAGATCCAGCATGAGAATGGCAGCCCCCTTGCTATCATATGGAAATGAAAAGCGTGTAGTAGTAGACTACTTAGTACCTAACATTAACTTTGCTTTTTAATGAGATCTTATCTTTGGCCAATATTCTAGGCTCTCACCTCCTTCGCCTAAGACACATAACAGACAGTTAACGACTTTTGCTGTGCCATGCTCTGGGATCATTTAACCAGCTTGACTTTTTGGCACATGTGCCCTAGAAGATGCAAAAAAGAAACACATGAAAATGATGAAAGTCAGAGAGATGCCAGCTGTCAGTATGTCAGACAGCTTGGAGAATGTTCCACAGCCCTCTTCTCCCTTATCAGCATTCTGCCTCCTGTGCTATCAGTTCTGTGCAGAAACGTACATGAGGGCTGCTGGGAAATCTCTACTGTTTGAGATTCCTTTTAAAGTTCATGAAAGACCAGGGAAGTGGGGTGAAGAATCCATATTTCAGGACTGCAGTACACAGTGCCAGCACATACTAACATACTCTAAAAGAAGTCCATGCTTGAGTGTATCAGATTTTTTTTAAAATGGAGTTCACCTTGGCAATTCCTCCATACCTTCACTAGCTAAAAGGAATAAGAACAGACTCATTACAATGTATACTGGAAACTATGCTTCCCTCCCTTTATATATTGTGATTATTATTTCTTGTAATGAAAGAATTGCTCATGACATTGATTCATAAGAGTGACGCATTCAAAATTGCTTCCTGTCAAATTTGAACCAACTGACTCAGTGCACTGATAAAAGGAAATACTAGCAGCAGGAGAGAAAAGCTGCTCTATTTCTGCATAATAGACTGTAGTAATAAATAAAAAAAGAGATGTGGAAACAAAGCACGAGGCAGGAGCAGCATGTGTACTGGGTGTTCATCTAAAATGACAGCTCTGTAATTAGCTGAGCCAATTCAAATCTGGTTAAATGGACCTTGCAGTACTGGGAGTTGCAAAATGACTCCTTTTCACAATGAACATGCGACACAAATTGCTTTTCTCACCAACAGTTTTTAGTTTTCATTCAGATACACGTTCGACTTAAGAGCTACAAGTGGTTTACATCCCCCAGCCTCCCCCCCCCCCGCATACTGAAAGGCAGGGCTGAAAGGAACACAAAAGTTAAGATGTTTGCAGTGTCATTGCAATCCTCTTCAACAGCGACCTTGGTTGGAGAGTGGGAAATTTCAAACTCAGCCAGAAATTTGTCTAGGGTAATAAAATAATCTTACCTAAGCATCTGCATTCCCAGGTCCACCAGTTATTTGCTGATAATTTCTAGCCTCCTCCACTCCCCAAACTTATTGCTGATGGCAAGAAAGGCTACAAGATAGAAGGCAGGCTAGACCCGGATGGTGCCCACCTTTAAATTATTGTACCTTAACACCACATTGGAAACATCCCAGCATGCCAGGCCTTTTGCTGAGGTCAAAAGGTGGCTATTTTAGCCAAACCTTGTATAATTGGAATACTCCCTAAGCCCCCCTGTCTCAGCCCCTCCTCCAGCAGAGAGACAATTCCCTATCAGCTTTTCTACATCCTCTCTATAAAAGCAGTGCTGCTGTCTGAGTAGAGACCCAGGTGAATGCCATGTTTGCCATGGTAGCCACACTGGAGCTTTGGTGGGCTTGGGTGACAATATGAACATGTCCTTATTGAAATGTCCATCTGTTGAGGTTGGAGGAACCTTAAATAGTGCCCTATATGATTTTTAAAACATTTTAAAACATTCTTTAAAATCTGCAGTTTTAAAATCTGCCTTCCATAACATATTTAGATATTCAGAAACATTTTTCTCATACATAACTTCATGCATTTCTATAAAAATCTATCAATTGATAAGCACTTAAAACATACACAATTAATTAAGTAAAATTATTTTTACTTGAAAGTGCAAAAATGTTATTCTATCTCATATTTGTTTTCACCTTTACAATTCTCTTAGTGAGTTGGCAATGTCTAGGCACATGTTAGATGTTGCCATGTTGATCTACTGTGCCCTGCCATGGCCATCCTTACTTTGAGTACTTCTGGCCTGTACATGACTTATCCAGGTCTTTACGCGCGCTGGATTTTATACTGTACCAATCAGGTAAGTGTGAAAAGGCCCTTAGTATAAAAGAGTGTTTCAGGCAAGGAAGACCAGAATATACAGACATGAGGCTCACTGGGCTTTCTCTCAGCTTCACAAAATCTGATCAACCAAAACTGGCAGACTTCTACAAAACTCCAGGCAAACTCAGACTCCAATTCCATGAAGGCCATCCAGTTCCTTCATTTCCTTGTAACTGCCAGACTGATGGGACAAAGAGCCCACAACTGTCCCTCACAATAATGGAACAAAAGTTCCACTAGGGTTCTTCCTCTTATTTCCTTGTGAACCAGAGTTAAGTAACAGGAGTCAGCCCGAGTTTTTTTCACTTTAGATGATTTCAGTTTAACAGATTTCTGTAAAAAAGCATGCCTTAAGAGGTATTAGGTACCAGCCCCAGGTACTCAGAAGGAGTCTGTACCTGCTGTTCTTCTCACCACTGACTCATGATTTGATTCAGTCCCTTTCCAACTTTGTTCAGCACTTAGTGAGCTCACACTGCAGCCAGAAGAGCCTACTGCCAACTGGACAAAAAGTACTGCGCAGAAAGAACAACATAACCATTGCCTAGCAATACTTAATATCCATACAAGTTAAGTGTCAATTACAGTTAAATGGCTTGTCTGCTTAGCCCAGGAAATTCTCTTTGCGGCCTTTTCATCCCGAACCTTCTTGGCCAGAGTAACAGGAAACATTTAAAAAGAAGATAATTTCTCAGAGTTGGCAGATTCTGAGAGTTCATGTAGGGATGTTCAAGCTTAAGCATAAGCAGATGAACAGGTTTCGTTTTTTAGAATTGCTTCCTTTAGCATATAGCTGACGGAAAGCTGGAAGACTCATCTGAAAAAGCGAGTTGGAAAGCAAAGGGAAAAAAATAAGGGAAATTATGGGGGAGGAAGAAAAGCCCTAGCCTTAAAAAGGTAAGTGCTGAAAGTAATGGGATTCTGTGTAAGTTATGAATTTTAAACACTTCCATAAGCTATGTCGTTTACAGCTGGATATGAGCTATCGCTGGCTGAATATGAATGAGGAAGGCACTAGAGAGCTGCTTTTGTGTTCAAGATACTTTCACTCATCCCTGACTCATTCCTATTCTCCTTTTTTCCAACTGTGCTCTAAAATTATTTTAAGACACATGCTAATAATTGGATGTGTGTATTTCTGTGCATCACTGCTATACGACACCAAAATATATGTCATTAAAAGAGGAACTGAGCAGTGGTGTTATTTATTGGAGTTATCTGATGCAGGATTTTTTTTCTGGGTGTGTGAAAACTTTCACCTTCTGAAAAAGGAAAAGTTCCCCTCAGCATTCTCCCCACCTCATAGATGACTAGAACAAAAGGCTCTGCAAAAACAGAGTAAGGAAGTCAGGAACTTCTCTGTCCTCACTTGCTCTGTCCACTCTGGCTTCTGTCATCAATACATTTACAATGTGAACCTGGATTATCTTGTTCCAGGAGCAAAAGACCATTCTATCCTGTAGAATGGAGAAGTACCCTTGCAAATATCCTGGCTCACCTATAAGTGAATTCAGTGATGAATAGGAGCTGACTCTTCGCATTTTGTCAATGGTCTCAAACGACAGGATGTACTCTTCATTTTCAGGGCTGCCCAAAGTGCTGCTGGCACTGCTACTGGTACTCAGGTTTCCAGGTGAAAAGGCAACAGAGCTACCAGCTGCTGAACAAAAATAGAATAGAGAAAATGAAAGAAGCACGCTTGTAAAGCAAACAGCTGTTCTACCATTAGTACTTTTAAGGTATAGATTTCACTGAATGACAGAAATATATGTCTATTCTGAAGAAGTACATACATTTGTGTATATAGTATAGGGCAGGATAGAAATATAAATAAATAATTTTTTAAAAAAAATAAATAAGCCAAGCTAGAGACTCAGACTTGAAGAAAAGGAATTAACCTGCTCTTTTACATTAAAGCAACTAGTTTGTTCCTGGGTCAGCACCATGACATAATATTCAGTGGGTCCTGACTTTTTTTTTAGGACATTCTTCTTCAAAAGTTGAACAAGGACTTACAAGGTGGCTCCTAGCTAATCTCATGTGGCCAGCTTTCCAAAAACTGACTCCTTTTTGTTTTTGTTGTGTTTATGCACTCTATTTTTTATCCTAATATCCTGGGGAGGAAAAAGCAGTAAGGAGGAGCAAAATAAGCCAAGAAGTTTGAAGATACAAGCAAGTTTTCAGTAAAATGGAGAACTACATTGCTATACCTTCTGGCCAACTTACCATTCTAGGCCAAAGAATGGCACCTTGCCCAAGTCCACCCTAGAAACATTAGATGTGTCATATTAGCTCTAGGCTCTATGCCCAAATAAATGAGCTCTTGGAAGCAGATATCATGTTTCATGGTAGAATTTCAGATCAGTCCCAACTTTCTGGGTTATTATTATTATTAGTTTATTTCTACAGCGCTGTCCATGTACTCAGCACTTTACAGATGTGAAACAAAATATATAAAACAATAATAGTAACAACAGTAGCAATTAGCAATTAACAAAAGAACAAATAAGTAAAAAATACAAAAAGGATAAAACAACAATAGGCAGTATCTCGTTAAAAGATCATCTACAGGGAGCCTGGAAATGCTTCCCTAAATGCAGGGATGTTAAGATGGAAATATGACAGTGGTTCTCAACCTGTGGGTCACGACCCCATTTGGGGTCGCGCACCCA
>MTQE01002208.1:33058561-33111484 GCA_014337955.1 Aspidoscelis marmoratus
CTGGTGCCTCGCCGCCAGCGCCCTTCGCCCGCTAAAATCAGCACTTCCGGGTTGGGGGGGAGCGAAAACGGCGCCAGCGGCCCTGGCCCCGCCCCTGCCCTGTTCTGCCCCTGCCCCGCCCCCACCCCACCCCCGGGGTCGCGGAGGCTTTTGCAAGTTTATTTTGGGGTCTCAGCCTTAAAAAGGTTGAGAACCGCTGAAATATGAGATCCTCAATCAGTGCAAAAGGATCTGGTAGGCTCCAGACTTTGGGTGTTTTTCCACTGTCACTAGAAGTACCCATTAAGTACCCATTAATGGGTTAAAAATGCCATTATGTACCCATTAATGGGTACTTAATGGGTACTTTTAGTGACAGTGGAAAAACACCCTTTGTTTTGGCTATTCCTACAAATGAGAAAACCTAAAAAGTTTTTAGAGAAGTTGAGCATGGAAATGAGCAGGAAAAAGAAAACCTGTCGAGCTACAATATACAAACATGCTGGTTCAATGTATTTTTTCCAAGCAACTGAAGATTCTGCCCTGAAACATGAAAACTGCAAGCAGAAACAAATTTGTAATAGGGTCTTCCCCTGCCAACAGTAGCCTCATGCCTGCTCCCTCCATTGGTTCTGATAATCAAGGAACCTTGCAAAGTGAAGATATGATGATATGTGATGCACATGGAAGCGTGTGGCAGTTTTTGGCCTTAGTTCACAAATGTCACATCACTCTTTGGCTGTCTCCTATATCTCACCCTTTCCAGTTTTAGAGAACCCTCTGTGCTGATGGATTGTTTGTGGGGAGGAGGGGACAATGAATGGAGAAAGAGGATAGGATTAAGTCCATTTTGCTTGTTGTTCTTAGACTGCAACCTTATATTGCTTAATGATTCAACTGCGTTACAGACACTGAATCATTACTTTAGTGCTGCTCTGGGTTGAAATGGTAGGAGTAAGCTTTCCTATAAGCTTTTCTGCAGAGCCATATAAATATTTGTGTCTATCTGCGAGTCATGGCACTCAGTGAAAGGTGATGAATCAGGATGCCTGCTTCACACCTTGTGCTTCAAAGACAGTAAGAAGGGGGGGATAGAAAGGCATAGAAAATAATAGTTCACTTAGCATCTTAAGCTGTAAGGCCAGTGATAGTGTGACAGCGGTTGTGGCCAGGGGTTCTTAACTGGCCATGAGGCTGGGTGGAACCTGCGTGCAACAGATGTCCTTTTGTGGCACAAAAATTAGGGCCTGCTGCAGTGCACCTGCATTTAAAAGGCTACCGTGAGACAAAAGGGAGGATGAGGATTGGTAGTGCAAAGAAGGGACTAAGAAACAAAGAAGAAACAAAACACAGGGGAGGGGAAGGCAGACAAGTAGCCTCAGACAATGTATTTAATGAGCATGGTTTGGAATGACCTATGAAGTCATTTCTAAACAAACAAGCAACAAACAAACAAATGCCTTTACTGAAGTGAAGCTGTCTGCAACTGCTGCAGATTCTCTTGGCTAAAACAAGTCAATTACAATCCTGCATCAAACAAGTGGCTAGGAAGGTGATATAATCTGTCTCAAGCATCCCACTTGTTTTGACATGCCCTTGACAGGAAAACTTTGAACGAGAACCCCTTACATTCTTCATTCAAGCTGAGGTTCTGCAGAGACTTATTCAAGTTCCTTGCTGTGGTTACTGCTCTAATATTCCCGTAAGAGCTGACAGACCGGAGTTTTGGCGTGCATGGACTCTCGCGAACTGGAGTGAGACTTCCACCCTCTACAAACATAAAAATAGAACTTCAATCCTGCAGAAGGACAAACTAGAAAGAAGCTCTGTTATTAGACAGCACCAGGCAACAGCATTCTCAAGTAAGCCACCGACATATTAAAACTCCATCAGCAACAATTGTTTCCTGAAGCACTGAGAAAAAGTTGGTCCATTACTTTCCTCCTAACACCCAAGAGATGGATCACCATTTTCCTTGTTTTTACAGCACAATTATGGCCTTGTTGATAAACAAAGTAGAATTAGGAAGCCTTGGTAGTCCATAAATGCAAAAGCAGGGCGAGTTTGCCTTGTAACTCCTCTTTGAACAAGTACCCTAATTTGGCCTTAAGGAGGCTGTCACTGAAAATATATTTTCTGGTAAGTATCATCTAAATCTTGAGGCACTGCTTCCATCTGGCCACTTAAGACAGAGGGGAAATTTATTGATAGCCGTTGTGTAACCACCATTAACACAAATGGGATTTACATGGAAGTACCATTTCAATTAACACAACAGTGTGAGATAGTGAGGTGCATGGCCAGGAATTCTTCCCTGACAAGACTACAGAAATTCAAGAATCTTTTCCTTAGCTGAGGGGTTATACTTTCAAATGTTTGCATTTTAAGCTATGAAAATTATTTCTAATTTTTCTCTACAAGATGGCCCTGAATAGCACTTTTGCTTTAAAAAAGCTTTTCATGCAAATTGTTGGGAATGAAGATACTCCTCAAATATTTTATGTACATGGCTCGCTAGAGTTCTCCTGAGTAAACAATGACGGCGCATCACCATCACAAATTATTAATATCTTGAACAGCAACAAAAGGAAATCGGGGAATAGTTTTCATATTTTAAGGCAATTCACTTTCTCAGACAAAGGAGCTGTTAAATTACTTGTTGCAAGGAGACAACTGTGCTTTCATTTGAATGATCTGACAGCAGAGTTTCCAATGTCTCCAGAGATTATATAAGGCATTTAATATTTAAGACAACATTTTGTGAACTGAAAGACCAGCCCCAACAATTTATCTGGATGTTTAAAAATTCAAATGAAGCAAAGTTCATAAAAAGCAGGAAACTAGAGTTTTGAAGCTATAAAGACTTTGGCTACATTTACACTTCAACTTTTTTGTATGATGGCAGTGACTCTGGGATGCTTTGATTGTATCCTTCAAAATAAAAAAACACACCAAACTTCCATTTTTAATTTGCAATGATCCAAAGCTTTGATCTTTGGAGTATTGGAGGTTTCAGTCCAGACTCGGAAGATAGTCTGCTCTCAATTCAGACTTGTCCCCCCTGCCCTGCCAGAAACAGACTCTTGTGAGTCGTACCAGTGTGGGCAGAGCAGACATAACTGTTTTCCATCTTGACCATTCCCAGCTGTGCAGGCAGAAACGGGGAATAGATTCCCATGCTTCTTCCCAGGGAGGCTCAGATTTTTTTTAAAAAAATAAATAGTATTATTTCTGCAACTGCTAAACTCCCCTGTCAGCATTGTATACATAAAGTAAATTTATTTCTTTTTTCTGTTCATGTCTATAACATTACATGATTCAGGTATTTTTTAAAGTACTCTCTCTGCAGCTGCTAGGCTCTCCTTTCAATATTTTAAAGTAATTCTTTTTTTTTTTACTGTTCTCCACATGTTTGCAACTCCGCATGCTCTCAGCTTTCTCTCATAGACCACAGGAGCCTCCTTTTCTCAGCACATCCTTCCATCAGCCAAGGAGGAGGCAGCCCATAGGAAGCTGGAGGGCAGTCCCAAAGGCGAGACATGTAGATACATAATTTGAAAGGGGGGCTGTGGAAAAGTTGAGAGTTTATTGTTTCAGAAACAGAAGGAGGAGCTGAGAAAGTCCCTGCTCTGTGTGCTGAGTATGCGCCCAGTGCCTAGTATGGATGGAAAGCTCAGCACTCAGCACAAACTTTTTTCTAAAAGTGCATTCAAGAAAAGCGGGGGCTTAAGCTTCATAAAGGTTCAGTTTGAACTGAAGAGCTGCAGTGTAAACACAACGTTTGAGTTACATAATGCATTTTGTTCGGGATATCCTGGGAACAAGATTGAAAGAATGACTTGTTGATAACTGAAATGTTAAGACTCAGTTTGAAGGTCAGCAAAAAGGAGCAGCTTTCAGCATAAATCATGTCTCGGTATTTATACAAGTAACACAACACAGACAAATATAATCTCCTGCCCTCCTTCTGTTCTTTCTCTGGTTTCTCTTTTTTCAACCCTAAGTATAAGTGATCAAATGATTTGTTTTGGGGGGTGGGGGGATCCCCAGTTGCAGCTGATTAAGTGACTGAGGTTTTGATGAGGCAGGATTCGCATGCCTTTCCCAGTAATATTCTAACTACATTGTATACAGGAATCACCGTGAAGCCCTATTTTCATAGCTGTCTACATAAGGCAGCATGCTCTCTTCAGGCCTGCTGTTGGTTCCCTTTGTAGCACAAAAAATGCATCTAAGGAACTTTTGTTTCTTGGCTGTGATTCTGCCTACTTGGACTATTCAAACCCAGGACACAGCCTTTATCCCCTACTTGGTGTTTATAGTGTTCCTAAGGGCCACTGCCTATCCATCTTGTACTCTTGCTAAAACTCGGCCTCGCAGGCTCACATTCCTTTCGGATCCAGTGTTTCCTCTAGTTCCAGCAACAGATAGCAGGACTGTGTGAATTGTTATCTCAGTAATATTACTGCAGGAGAAACCTGGGGGGCAGCGAGGGCCCATCAAAAAGTGTTCCTGAAAACCTAAACGATCACCCAATTCTTTGTCTTCTGTTATTGAATTAAACAGAAGAACTTGCTCTGTGGAACACTGTGTCTTGTTATTGAGTTCTGGAGCCTGGGTGTTAATTCTGACAGTTCCAGTGAGAGCTTACAGTGGAATGGCGACTGGGTCTATGTGAACTGTCAATCTGCCATCTCGCTAGTTTAGCAGGGAAAGTGCAGGGCCACGCATGCCTTCCTGGCCGAGGTATGATACTATAAGGACACTGTGCAGATACTGCCTGAGAGTACTTGAACTGGTGGAAAGCAACTTCAAGGCAAGGGAGAAGGGAGGGTTAAGTCTCACCTCCTCAGTTTTAATACTATGCTTCTCTAAGTTTGAGAAATTGTCTTTTCGTTGGATAGGACAGGTGACTTGTCCAAGTTGAAATTCAGTGGTGGGGAGGGGGTAAGAGTAAAGAAATGATGCTGTGGCCTGTCAGTAGCTCCACATAGGACTGTAGGGGCCCATGTAGACTCACGGGTGTTGTGGCCGTGAACCAAGATGTGTCACATGTAGCAAGACACACGGTCTCCAAAATGCTTCTTTGCCAATAAAAGACACAGACTGCAGATAACATGACATCATGAAAAAATTGCTCAGTATGGAACATAATTTCTTAGCTTTCTCCTCCAATTGGGGTCTAAGGGGTGCAGTCCCTCACTCACTGCATTAGAAGTGAGCAAGGTAAAGTCAGAAAATCAGATGGGCCCATTCCATTTCTTTCCTCCTTTCTCCTGTGAATCCCAGTCCGTAAGTCACACAAAGCTCTTAGCTTAGCAGCCACTCTTCTCCTTTTGGGGAGCAACTGCCTTCACATCCACTTAGCATTCTATCCCTTCATTTAGACACCCATCTGACCTTCCCTCCCTTCCTCATTCTCACTCATTTTAACAAACCATTAGCACAGGATACAAGGTACAAACTCTTGTCAATCTATTTCTTGCCTGAATGGTCCTCTGTGAGCGTGTGCAAAATTGAATAGTTTTTGATTGGTTGACCTTTTAAAGCTTGTTGCCACACTGCCTGCTCCAAGATGTGGTGCTGTACCAGCTTGGATGGTTTCTAAAAGGGGATGAACCAATTCATTAGCCCTGAAGGCAGCAGGAGACCAGCTGCTGGGTGACTTGAAGCAGTGCACGCTGTGTGCTCCTAATGTTCTGCTGGTGGGATTCCCTGGGCAATTGGTTGCCCACTGCAATAACAGGCTGCTGTGACTAGATGGGCCATCGATTCAGTACAGTGGCACACTTCTAATGTTCTTATTCTCTGACATCTGGTATGGTTTTGATAATGTTTTTATATAATTGAGGGTTTCTCTGTTTTTATTGTTGTTTTGCTCCTAAAGATGCACTAGGGATTATTTTCATGGGTTGTTTTATATAACTGCCAGCCCGCGGCGGCGTACGTCTGCTGCTCCCTCGCCTGCAAGTTCACAGGTGTTCTGTCGTTGAAGAACTGGCAAAGAAGGAGCTGAAGAGTCAGCACGTTAACAACCCTAGCAGCACTCAGCTTAGAGAGGGGAAAGGTCCCAGCATTGCTACCTCTTTGTCTCCTCCCCCAATGTTTTGTGTAATTTTATACTGTATTATTTTGTTTATATATAATTTTATGATTATTTAATGTATGATGTATTATTTTGCACTGTATTGTTCATGGTTGCTGCAAACCGCCTTGAGTAATTTATTAGAAAGGCGGTATACAAATAAACTGAATGAATGAATGAATGAATAACACTTATATAGAGCTTATAATTCGAGCATCCTGAAAAATCATGCTAGGGCTTATTTTCAGGGTAGATCTTATTTTTGGGGAAACAGGGTATACTTTGTTTATATGCAATCAAATGGAATTCTCTCTCTTATAGAATTCAAATTACTAAATTACAGATTTACTTGTGGACAAAGAAACAATATAGTACCTGGAGCAGCTGGTGAAGGCAACGTGTAGTTTTTTTCTTCTTCCATAAACTGCAAGGCAACAGTGCAGAAATTGCTTTCATACTGGACTACAAGATGACTCAGTGCCACCACTAACTCCTATGAAGAGAGCAAAGGAAGAAGAAAGAGCTCTGAATATGCTGTGCCTTAAATAATTCACTGCAAGGAATTCCTGTGCATTGCAAAAAACAGAACATTTCAACTGCTTGATCATACCCACAAAATAGAAAATAGGACACCCAACATCAAAAGTCAAGATTCAAAGAATATTGCTGATCCAAAGAATATTGTTAAGTCTTAATAGCCTCTACAGCAACTTTTATAGCATGAATAGCTTTGGAGCACGAGTCTAAGACAGCAAGGTTAACCATACTGTTTCAAAACAGAAGTAATAGTGTACATCCAATATTAAGCGACCCTTATTGGTTGGGACTGCATTACCCCATTAAAAATTTCTGAAGCTCACAGCACTTGCTATGATTAGTCCACATCTGAAAACTAACACTGACCCAATCACTTTTGAAATATCAGTGCATTACTGGGGATTGTCTTCCCTTGACTTGGAACTGAAGACATTTCCAGCATGTTGCTGCATAGTGTTCAGCTCCACAGAAACTGTTTTAGAATGACTCTTATGGACACATACCATATGAAAAATATTGTATGGCAGAAATTCCTCCCTTCCATCCAGGCTCCCAGAATGGAACTAAAAGCAGATAGAAATCTAGCATTCAACTGAGGGATTCTGACTGGGAAAAAACATGCCAGACCGGACCAGATATTGTAGCACGTATGAAAGACATTCCTATGGAGGTTAGTACTAGAGAAGGGAGTCAGATGAATTCATGTAAAGAAAAGGGTAATATTTAGGATTTAAGAGTGGTGTTTCAGATGGGGGGTTGGTTAAAAGTGACTTGCATAATGATCTCTATTCAAATTTTATGATCAGCCCTATGGATTTCTTAATTCAGTTTAGCATGAACAAGTGCAAGAATGTTATTTCTGTTCTAAGTTCACCAAGGAATGCTAAGTTCCCCGACGGATGGAGCAGACTCACTGTGGGTCATCTCCGTCGGCTGCAGCTGACCATGACCGCAGAAGAGCAATGTTTAGTGAATTCTTCTTGTGTGTGAAAAAACAACAGAAATCTCTTTTGTGCTTGTGTTTTTTTTTAAAAAAGAGAGTAGAATCAAGTTCCAGTGTAACCGGTCTCCTGACAAAATTAATACTCATCTGTCACCTTGAGTGCGGATGAGGGCACTTTTTTATACTTGGCTTGGTGAAGCATTGATTTTTCCTTCACTTTAGGGTAAAGATCTGAAGAAACTTGGAACATTTAATTCCAAAATAAATTCTTTGCTACAAAAGATTATTTATTCTTGGCACACTTCCCATCCTTACTCTTTGATTTAACCCAATCTTGGATTTAACCCAGTAGCAATCTTGTTATTGCTTCAAAAAGCACTGAACAGGAAGTCAAGACACAACAGCATGTCTGTTCTGTCCACAAAAACTCCTGTATGTCTTTGTAGGCTACAGACATCTTTGTCCTTTTTCATAATATTCTGTTCTCTAAGAACTAAAGTACTCAGGCGACACATACAAAAACATTTCTAGAAATGCAGGATACGCAACAGAACCCTGCATGACTAACCTTGCATCTGCCAGCTTTTAAGAAACTTTATTTATATAAAAATGCCAATGTACTATAATAGAGAAAATGATCTCAGTGTATCAGTGCAGACTATTATTGAAATTCTGCTTAATAAGACTGTGGTTTGATTTATGTTGTTTTGGTGGAGTCAGAGCAACAGGTGTCAGTCTGTGTAGTTCTCACCCACCCAAATGGCATCCTATGACCTGGGATAGGGTTTGGGTGCATAGAAATGAAGCTTTCACTCAGCGTACCATCCTATCTCCATCAAAGCAACACAAATGAGAACACATTCCTGGTTTTAGCCAAAGATTGGAAAAGCATTCTGCCTACAACTGCCTCGCTAAAGTCAAGCAGAGAACTTAAGGATTAAAATGTCTCTCAAACTTGAAACAACTAGGATGAATCTATTGTTTGTCCCATTGTCCTCTCTGCAGAATAAGGCTTCTCTTCCTTTTGTCTTTCACTTGCATACCTATCTCTCTTCCTCCCCAAAGCCTGCCACATAGTTCTGATTTCCAGCAACAAATCAATATTTCATACTTAATTTTGTAGATTGTAATGTAATGCTCTTGTCATCAAAACAGTGATAAATAGAAAAGCATTACAGAGATAAAATGAGAGAAAGCTAGAAAAGTGACACATTTTTCAGATTGTCAAGATTCTGGAGTCAGAGGCCAGGATAGCTAATTTTATATCCCTGCTGCAGTCTTTTCTTTTTTAAATACAGGTTCTCCAAATTAAAGCAATGGCATACAAGCCTGGGAGCGGATAGCTGAAAGATATCACTTTCCTCTGGCATTCAGCAGCACACCTCCCAATGATGGATATGCTGCCATGTCTAAAATAATCCTTTTTAAATGCCTGGTCTTTCATTATTTTGTTATACAATGCCCTTTTCAGTTTCCAAGGGATTTCTCATACTGTATAGCAAATGAAATGCCATATTGATAAAGACCTCATGCCTGGCCCCAGTGGGCAAAATGAAGCATCTTGACGTTCCAGTCAGAGACAAGAAATAACATTTTGTGTTTTATGCTGATGGCCTCTGGGAGTTATGATGACAAGTGAATCCAGAGTGCTCCAGTCCATGACTCAAGGACTACCTGCCTGCCAATCCCACCCAAGCTCTTTGTAGCAAATGTCCTCTATCAGACCCTGGGTGAGGAACTTAATTTTATTTCGGTCAGAATAAGGAGAGAGCAGTATAATGTTATTTTTCAAGTCAGAAACAAAAAGCCAAGTGCAAACTGACATTTATGTAAGCCTCTCAGGAAACAGAGAGACAAAATGATCGACATGACAGGACTTGCCATTCAAAAAAACTGCTGATGAACAGAGAGTCGGTATGACCTGGAGCAAGCTTAGATGCTTGAAAGGTTGTCTAGGGGTCACTCTTTCATTAAACATTTCTTTTTTAGTTAACAGCAAAAAGGTGGCAAGAGAGGGAAATACAGACAAAGCAAATGGTTTGTTATTTAACGTAATTATATATGGAAAAACCCATGTTTCTTAAATTGTGCAAGTGGCATCCACTGAAAGATGAAGCACACATGGGAAAATCTATGAAAAGTGGCCATGTAGCACACAAGAGAGTGAGTTCCTTGCAGTGCTATTTTAACTCGGTATTACTATTATTATTTTATATACACAACATGATTTCACAGTTGCCAAGAACTTAGGATGACATAATGTATTGGCATAAAATTTGTGCGGATCTGAGCAGTGGCCTTTTGTAGTTGACCAGGGAGAGATTTTATCAATATGAACACATTCCAAGTGTCAAGTAAGAGTTGTTGTTGTTGTTGTTTTGTATGGCACACAATCTGCTGATAACCACTGGGAACAGAGCTGCTGGCTTGTACCACAGTGTTCTGCTCTTCATCTTCAAATCTAGATTGTGCTCTTCCCAAGTTCTTTGCGTTTGACTCTGCTGTCACAAGATATTGTTGCTACCACCACCACCACACCACACCACTACCACCACTGCTACTATCATCATCATCATCATAGTTCCCTCTACTGCTACCACCACAGTTCCTCCCTCCTACAGTCACTTACTTGCTACAGCTCAGATGCTTAAACTTCAATTTGCAGGACCTATGCTGTGTAAGAGTTCATGCCCTGGCCCTTAGAATGCCTGAGTTTCCCAACAGATGACTATATTTCTGTGATACTTCAAGGTGCCTTGAGATCACACTGCAGATGAAGGTCAGTTTGAGACCCAACAAATAGATGTGGTTCCTTGATAGTGTTAACCAAGCAGGAGAGGAGTACCTGCTCCTGAGATAGTTATGTAAGAGCAAACCTGCTGGATCAGACCATAATCTATATCAGTGATGGCCAACCTATGACATGCGTGTCACAGGTGACATGCCAAGCCCTTTTGGGTGACGCACATGGTCACCCTGGCACCTGGTTGTGTAGTGCTTGCTTGTTCTTGAAGTGTATGAAATACCAACTTTCAATTGAAGATTTAGCAACAAAAGTCACTAATGTAAAGAATATTTGTTTTTGCTTTTAATAAAATATATATATCAAAAATATAACTTTTTTACTAGAGCTACAAATATCACAAAATTATGGACATTTCTAGATGTGACACAGCACCTGAGTTAAGCTAGGTTTTCTTGCGAATTCTGAAACACCATCACTGTTCACCATCACTGACCTTTATGGTCCAGCATCTTGTCCACCAATTGCTTATGGGCATTCTCAAACAGAAGATAAAGACAAAACCTCCATCTATTCTCAATTTCCTGCAAATGGCCCTAAGAGGCCAACCTGGAGGCAGTACCTAGGTATCCATTCTAGTATCCATTGATACACCTGTCCTTCATGAATTTGTCTAACCCTTTTTTAATGCTATCCAAGCTGGTAGCTCTCACCACCTCTTCTGGTAGCAAATTCCATTTACCAATGACTCTCAGGGTAAAAATAAATACTTCCCTTAGTTGAGCCTAACTCTCCTACCCATAGAGTGTACCTTAGTTCTAATGTTGTGTGATAGAGAAAAGCATTTTCAGCTATCCAGCTTTTCCACACTGTGCATGATTTCATATACTTCAATCAGTTTGCCTCCTAAATGCTGTCTTTCAAGGCTGAATGGGCCTAAACATTACAGCCGGATTTTGCAGGGAGATGTTCCAGACCCTTGATTATTCTGACTGCCCTTTTTTCGATTCCATATCCTTTCAGAGGTGTGGTAACCAGAAATAAACATAATATTCCAAATGTGGTTTCACTATAGATATATAAAGAGATACAACAATGTTTGCTCATTTATTTTCAGAAAGAGGAAAAGAGACTGCCAAGTGTAAGAGAACCGCAGTGTCGTTTATATATCCAGTGTGGGGAGTCATTAAATGCAAGAAAAGCTACCCGTGTATTCCAGCGTATAAGATGACTGGGCCTATAAGACGACCCCCAACTTAATTCCAGTTAAAATACAGAGTTTGGGATATACAGTACTTGCTGTATAAGAAGATGACACCCGGCGTATAAGACGATCCCCGACTTTTGAGAAGATTTTCCTGGGTTAAAAAGCAGTCTTATACGCCAGAATATACTGTAATTTAGAAAGGAAGGTTTGTCCTAATGCAGAGAATTAGAAGTAACATCAATTCTGGTATAACAAATGCAAGGCAGCAATCAAGAAAGCTAAAAAGAATTTTGAGGGGCACATGGCTAAAAATATCAAAAGCAATAATAAGAACTTCTTTAAGCACATTAGAAGTAGGAACCCAGCAAGAAAGCAGCTGGGCCATTAGATCACAATAGATAAAAAAGGGCAACTAAAGGGGACCCAAGAACTGCAGAGGCTAAATGAAATATTTATTTTCAGTGAGGAAGGCAGATGACGTGCTGCAGCTGAGCCTGTATTTTCAGGGAGAGAGTCAGACAAATTAAACAGCATAGAGGTATCCAGGGAGGAAGTCCTTACATGTCTTAATAAACTAAATGCTAACAAATTACTGTGACCAGATGGCATTCATCTGGGAGTTCTTAAAGAACTGAAATGTGAAATTTCTGAGCTTCTAGCCAAAATATGTAATATTTCCCTAAGATCAGGCTCTCTGTCCAATGACTGGAGAGTAGTAAATGTAACATCAATCTTCAAAAACGGATCTAGGAAATTACAGACCAGTCAGGTTAACATCAGTTCCAGGTAAACTGATGGAAACCATCATTAAGAATAAAATTGGTATATGCATAGAGGAACAAGTATTGCTGAAAGAAAATTATCACAGCTTCTTTAAAGGTAAATCATACATTTACTAATATCTTAGAACTCTTTGAGAATGTTATTAATCTAGCTTGAGAAACCCTGGTCTATACTTTTAGCCACACAGCCAAGAAGAGCTAAAGTATTTCTAATGATTTGGAGCAAAGAATTTGACAATGACTGTTACTCTTTAAGCTATGGGTTTAAATACCCTTCTGTTTTGTTCTCCCTCACTCCCCAAAATGTTGTTATTTTGTTCTTTATATTATCTTGTTAAACCAATAGGGTAGCGTGATCACAAGTTACATACAGCACAGGAAAGACAGCAAAGTGCAAATTGGAATTTGTGCAGCCTTGTACATTTCTTGTACAAAAAAATAGAATTCTATGAATTGGAACATCTGGGTGAATCAGACTTATCCACAGAAGAACTGTTGATAAGAACAGCAGGCCAGAAAGCAAGTCTAATATGAGGGACATGCTATCACCCTCCTAACCAAACTCCCAATTAGACTGGATGAATGCTTGTTCAACTTAGGGGAGAGAGAGATAAAATTCCTAGACATGCTAAATGATTGATCCCTAGAGCAGATGACTTTTGAACCAACCTGGGGAGACGGGAACTTAGACTTAATCCTAATACTCAGGATCTTGTAGGGAACAATAGGGAACAGTGACTACAATGCAATAAAATTCAACTTAAATACATGGAAAAAGTTCCTTTCATAAAGGAAACTTCCCCCAAATAAGGAAACTAGTAAAAAGGTAATTGAAAGGGAAACTCAGAAGAGTAATCATTCCAAAATGCATGGACCCATAAAGTCTCTGTCTTGCACTCATCTATGCTATGTACCCTTAAACTGCAGCCTATTAGCCGTGCCTGAACTACAGTTCCTGTGTGCAGTGTATGGAGGGTACCTGTGAGGCATCGTTATTTCCCTATGATGTCGGCTATATAGCCAACTAGGCTCTGTACCTACATGTAAAGTTGGTGCTTCCATGTCAGCTCAAAGCTGGTTTGCTGCTCCACAAAGACTACAGGTGAACAGCAAATTGCCATTCAGTCTAGGAGATATTCTCTGAATTGTGACTATGCTAACTGTAATGTGGATATACCTGGATGAGTGCACTTTCAGCATCTTTGGTCTAGTAGCAAATGTTCTTATACATAATCTGAACAATGATCCATTCATTTAATTACGGCTTATTCTGCGCAGCAGAGGAAGTCTGAGGCCTTAGGGAGAGATCTTTCTCAACAAAGCCTATCTAGGGATGCCAGAAACTAAACCAGGGACCAGATGTATATAAACATAAGTGTCCATTCATTTTCAATAAATCAATATTCCATGCCAAATTATGAAACATGAATGCAGGCAGCTAAGCTCCAGTTGCCTTAATTGTAACATGGGGGAACAAGCACCTACCCCTCCCATCCCTCTGCTATACCTTTCGAACCATGGGACTTCCATCGTTGATTAGTTGGGCCAGCATCATAGCAACATTGTGATCAATAGTGGTAGAATGATCTGTTCGTTCAGCTGAATTGCCCACAAAAGTACCAAGAGCAAAGACTGCAGCACAACGAACCTGCAAGAAAAACAAAATTTACCCTTGCTGCCTGAATTAGGGATGTGCACAATTTTTTTTGGTATTTGATTTGTATCAGATCGAATGCAAGAAAATTAATATTTGTTCAAATAAATCCCTTCAAATATGGTAGGACTCGAATTCAATATGAATGTTCCATACGAATTCAATACAAATGTTAGATACAAATCGCATACAAATCCATAAAAAAAGCTTCATACAAATGTATCAAAACATTTTATTCAAATTTGAATGTCCAAATCTGGCCAAATTTGTGCAAATTTCAAATAAGAATATTCACCCACATCCCTAGTCTGAATACTCAATATGTTCTTTGTCATGTATATTTGTTAACATCATTTTGCTTTCACAGTGGAGCTCCTTCTGATATCTTCTCTAAGCAGCCACTTCCTACGAACCTCTATCCTGCTATTTTTCCAGATGCTCAACAGTGACAAAACCAGAAAAGATAAACAACAGAACTGTAATCATATAAAATTCAGTGCTAACCAATTAAAACTCACACAGTCTACTAAGATTTCTTTAATAAAGCTGGAACTCTGTTAATTAAGTTCTAACTTCATCAATATTTGTCTAGAAGCTGAATGTTTTCAGAAGCCCAGGATTTACCCTACAAACACAACACTTCTTGGCCACTTCTTTTGGGCATGCAAGGATAGGACCAATAATATGATGAAGCTGCCTTGAACACCTAACTCAAACACAGACTCAATTTCTTTTCAGCGATATCATTTTACTCATACAGCAGCTTACCTCAGGAATTGGATCAGAAAGAAGGCTGTAGAGCTTTTCATGTGCACTGTCTCTCACCCCACACCATCTTGCTGAGTCAAAATTCTGCCAAATGCGCCCCAAACAGATAGCCACCCATTGACGCAGAAGAGGATGTGGATCGTTCAGCTGCTCCAGGCAAATGGCAATTAGGTTCCCTTGAAGACAGGCTTCCTACAACAAAAACCAATGGACTACAATAAGCTGTTTGCCCATATACTAATTCTATGGCATATATCCTCTCCTTCCTGAGAGGAGGCAAACAGTCCCTGGGCAGTAACACTGAACAATTCTTACTCAGAGGCCCACCATCCCTTTGCCTGTATTTACCTGCCCAGTATTGTAGTTGTTGACAATCACTGCCAGGATGAAAGCTGTCATAGTCCTGTGCTCTGCCTGAAAACAAAACAAAACACAATATAACATTTTTATTCTTGAAGATTGTGGAAAAAGAACAAATAAATACTTCAGGATAAAGCATGAACTGTCAGAATTTGTGTCCCCAAGCTACACACCAAAATTAAGTCAATTAGGGAAAACAGGGAAACGGCTGTGAAAAGGAACCACCGTTTCTATAATATGGTTGTTCTTTGACCGGAAGAAAGTTAATTTATTTTTATTGTGGATTCAAGCTTTCCGAGGGGAGTGAAGGTGGAAAATACTGCTTTAAATTTAAATGTCAACAGCTGCAAAATAAAGATTTCTAACCAATATGTACTGACAAATGGTTCAGATGGAAGAGAAAGGTTCTGCATCTTTCCGTACAAGAGTTGGAGGAATTCTATCCCTATTCTTTGTGTTTCAAATGCATTTAAAGAGCTATATAAACATTTTTCAAGGACATCACGCTTCATATGCAGTATCAGGAGTATGAAAATTATTTTGCAGTTTACTGCATTTCCCCTTAAGTGTCAGGTTAAAAAAAAGGGAGAGAGTGAGAAGATCAGTGTCCCATTGACACAAACAAGCAAGAGCAGCAGGGTGAATAAAAAAACAATGTCCTGACTTCAGTATTCTCTTTCAAACAGACTTGAAGGTATTTATTGACAATAAATAATGCCTTGGTTGATTTATTGTGACCTTCTTCTCAAGGAGAAATGAATATTGCACAACAATAGTAATAAAAAACCCTGTGTGCAAAACTCTTCAGTTAGGGAAAAGTAATTTAAGATTTTTTTGGGGGAAAAAAAATATGTTCTTCCATTTGTCAGCATCCCGCTTTATCAATATTCCAGGAGCTTGTGAGGACCTCTGTTGTATTAGACTTAAATGTTAATCTAGTACAACATCACATTTGCCTTCAGTGACCTATCAAATTCCTCTTGATTGTCCATAAATGAATAGCTTAGCTATCCTTTCTCACATGACAAGCGGTTTATAGCACCCTATCTCTGAACATGGAAGTTCCATTTCTCATAGTTCATAGCCACTGGAAGACTTGAATGTGTCTGCCTTCCTTTTAAAGCCACCTAAGCCAGATTCAATCACTACGTCTTAAGGCAGTGAATCTTATGCTATCGTTTAAGTTCTTCCTTGTTTATTGCTGTGAAAATACCAGGCACCAATTTCATTCCAGTAAGAAACAGAGAGAACTGCAGGCTACGTCAGAAGAGAACAGATTCATGTTACAATTGTATGAACAATCTTTAATGAAGTCACTAGCACTGCTGCCTCCTAAGAGCAGCACACGAAATGTTTACAAGGAAATCTGGGATGGGAGGGAATCATCTGGTTATTTGAACTTACCGGCATGTAGGGATCTGCCAAAACAGAAAGGAAATATTTGTGGCCATTGTCCTTCACAAGATCAGCTTGGCATGACTGAAAAACAAGATATTAGGGTAGGGAAGGGAGAGGTGGAAGAGATCAGTACGTGACAGATAACGTTAAGTCATTGGATGATTAATAGGTTTCCCTTGACCTGTAAAAACTTTTCTCTTTCCAAACCTGATTTTCAAATGATGTGGGAGAACAAAAGGCTAAAAAACCCAAACCAGAATGCTGGTGGCATCATCCAGATCCTCCTGTCCTGTCCTAAAGGACAACAAACAAAGACATCCAGTCTTCATTTGCAGGACCACAAAGGTGAACACGGCAGCCGAGATCAGTAAAAAAGAGAAAGAATGCCTATGTTCTGCTAATTTACTTTGCAAAACTGAACAATGGGGGCATTAATGCAAATGCCAAACTGTGAAAGGGCTGCTAGGAGAGGTTGTAGGAACAAAAACTCACAAAACAAGAAATGAGCAGAAACGAAGTGCAAGAAGCAAGTCACCTGAGCAATGAGTTATGCAGGAACCAAACTAAATTTAGTAATAATTATTTGGTTGTTATTATAAAGGGATAAATCCCTTTAATATAGGATTAAATACATTGTAGGCATTAATTTTGATCACTAGGGTGGCAGGGAGAAAATCTATTAGGCTTCTCTCTGATGATGCCACTTTGCTTTCTCCAGTGTAAACGCATTTTACTTCCAAATGAATGAAAATAGTAAAGGGTGGCACTTAGTGTGTTCTTGCATGCAGAATGCACAGAGCTTCCTGAGCTCTATAGGTCCTTCCTCTACATACAGTTCGTCATTATCATAGTGAGCGTCATGGTTTGTATGTAACCAACTTACTCTAACAGGTAAAAATTCCTTCTAAAAGCAAGCTTCCTCCACATTCCACATGATACACCAATTAAATGAGAGTCAAGGAATCAAGCAGTTTTTAACTGCTAATAATGCTCCCTGAAAACAAGCTTCTTGAAACTTCCAGAACAAGGAATGACATATTAAGGCCAAGAAAAAGAATGAATGAACCTGTACGTGCATGCATATATTTATAGGAAAACTAAAGTGACAACTGGTAGAGAGGAGAAAAAGGACGAAACCTAATTTTACTTTGATCCCTTCATGCAACAATTGAATTCTGCAGCTCCCTGCAAACCAATGGGAGCAGGCAGGGTGGAGGAACGGTTGCATATTTTAAATCAGACCTACAGAATGTTGATGGCTGTGGTTTATTTATCGAAAAGACAGAGAAGATGAAGATTCAGAAGGAAATACCAGAACTAGTGATATCCAATCACACATCTAAAGATTATTTGATCCTTTGTGAGGGGGCTTGATGCTTTGCAGAAATACCTGTTCTGAGGCATTTTCTAATATTGTTCCCAGCTGCAGCTTCTATCACATTCAAACCATAATTGTACTCTATAAGGGAAAAGTCTGCTAATACACTGATTATTAATTTGTCCTGTTAATAATACCTATGAAAAGATGTACCACATAGCTTCAAAAGCATCTCTCTCTCTCCTTCCTAAAATCACCATACACAGTAACAAAATAATCCTTGTTGTAAAACTGACAATGAACTATCATCAATGGTTATCAACACAAATATTAAAGAATCAATATAAGGGGGGGGAACCTGGTGCTTCTGTGACAGAAATATAGAATATATTTAGTTTGGTTTAATTATAAAATGCTGCATTTATAGCTGAATAGCAGAAACATTTATTCTATCAGCCATCTTTTGGAACATTTTTATTAGTCATAATGTCTCACTGTTCCTTACCAATTCTCCTAGCTGTGTATTTATGTGACATTTAAATACATAATTTGAAGAGTCACAGCTTTCCTTTTGAAAATTTCAATATGTCTTTATCAAAATGTATACAGCCACTAATGCAGTTAAATATTAAGCAGTCACACTTGTAGTAGCTTTTGTCCTAGTTTTTAGGTTGTTTCCAAGGTATAAACAATGGTATACTGTGGGCATGCTGTGCAGAGCAACTGCCAATACGTTGTCTTGAAAACCTGGTTTTAATTCAACCCAGGATTTTTTTGCACCATAGTAAGAGTACTGGCATTCTCACAGAGGATCTGTTGTCTGGCACGTGTCGGATTGGGTATCTGGGAATGTGCTGAGTGCGTGAAAACAGCAAAAGACAAGGGGCCAGCACTGTCTGTTGATCAAAGGCTGGGGCAACATAGGGAGCTGTAACTTGGCACTGTTCCCTATGTAGTGGTGATGCTGATTTCTTAAATGAGATGGCATTTCTTTGCAGTATCTGGTAAATACCTGAGTTTAGAGCACTCTAATGTGCAAAAAACAAATATAACTTACAATAAACATCTTAAATGCACTATCACTACATGGAGCTTAAATTAATACTAAGAATACAAGAAAATAAGAAATATTTCCCTCAATGTTTGTTCCATCCATCCATCCATCCATCCATCCATCCATCCATCCATCCATCCATCCATCCATCCATCCATCCATCCATCCATCCATGAAATTTATATCAAATATTAAAACATAATTAAAAACTATAACCCCTTCTCTCCCACCCACCCCCACCCTTCCTCCCTAAGAGAACAGCATGCTGAGGAAGCTACTTAAAAAGCAAAAACCTGGGTGAAAAGACACATTTTCACTAGGTGCCAAAAACTATACAGCGTAGGTGCCTGGCGAGCCTCAAGAGGGAGGCTGTTCCAGAGTCTAAAGGCCATCAAAGAAAAAGTTTTCTTGCATGTCCCTATGCCTCGTACCTCTGCAAGAGAATGATCTACAAGAATACTCTCTCCTTAAGATCTCAGTGCACAGGCAGGTCGTATATGGA
The DNA here is from genome assembly GCA_014337955.1 of Aspidoscelis marmoratus. Classification (NCBI taxonomy): domain Eukaryota; kingdom Metazoa; phylum Chordata; class Lepidosauria; order Squamata; family Teiidae; genus Aspidoscelis; species Aspidoscelis marmoratus. The sequence continues at coordinate 33,077,892 of MTQE01002208.1, forward strand.
AGGACATGAGTAGGACATGAGCATAGTAACTTGCCATGCTCACTGTCTCCTAGCAAGTGCCAGCTAGAGATTTACTATAGATATTTCTTCTATCTCTACTAGCAGAACTATTTGTTAGAGATGAATGGTGATGGACAAGTATGTTATCATTAATGAGATCATCAGAGTCTAGACAACATTAGAAGCTCTCTACGTTCTCCCACTAACTAAGGGTAATTCTGCACTGACCAGTGTACCAGACTATCAAGCATACTAGAAGTCTTCCTTATGCATGCTGGTGAGGTTTAAGGGAGGTCCTGGAAGGGATCACCAGCATGGGGATGGGAGCTCCTAACATGCTTGCTGGTCCAGGATGCCAGCCAGGGCAGAATCACCCTAAACCTAGAAACATAGTTACAAGAGATTAGTACCTGTTTAGTGGCAGCTCGCCATTTGATTATGGACTTAACAAAGGCTTATACTGTTCTCCACTCATATCATGATCTCAACAACTGGTATTTTGAGTTATCCTTCTTTGTTTCTCTGAAGTTGATAACGTTGCACTTGCGATTCTCAGGAATGTTTATTGAAATATGTAATTTGGTATCCACACTTGGTTTTGTTCTTATGCTTTTTTCTTTTTGTAGATTGATTTGAGTTGTTTAAATAATTAATAAAAGTAAAGTATATTTATATATCTTTTTTTTTAAAAAAAACAAACTTTGGAAAATTTCAGCCAGAAATTCCTATGATCCAGAAATCCAATAAGCTCATTAGGTGTCCAAAATCTTTAGTCTCTTCTGAAATGTCATTCTACCAAACAGATTATGCAGGGGCCAACTCTGTACATCACTCAAATCGTATTCAAAATAACCTCTGGGCTAAAGCCACACAGAATTAAACACGTTTTCTGTCTCACCTATATTTGTTAGTCTTAGTTTGGTTTACCTTTATAGTTTATTCTAATACCTGGAAGCTTATTAAGGGAAATCTTCCAAATTCAACCCCCATTTCCCTTCCATGCACTTTAGAATTATTTTATTTCATTATTTCAACTGCATACAGTACAAAAAAGTAATGATAAATTCAACACTGGGTGTTTTTCCACTGTCACTAAAAGTACCCATTAAGTACCCATTAATGGGTACGAAATGGCATTTTTGTACTCATTAATGAGTCCTTAATGGGTACTTCTAGTGACAGTGGAAAAACACCCACTCATTACAATTTTCAAAAAAAAGCAGTATTCTGTGAATATCTCTCTGGTTGAACAGTATGTGGCAATGGATACTAATACTGTATTGTTTTTTACATGGCTGAGAATTATAGGCCTGTCTCAATACATTGCCATAATCTTCCTGAAATTCAAATAAAGATTGCATTCATAACCATTTTTTTTTTAGTTTATGCTCATGCTCATGCTAGGTTAGGCTTGGCTTAACTGCAATCTGGTTCAGACTCTCTTAGCTCTTTATAGTGGCCCTGCCAGGCCCCATTCTTCCTATTTTAGCATTGGACTGGGCAGAAATAAAACTTTGTTCCCAGGCCAATGCTCTGATTAACAGAAAAATTAGCTGAGTGCAGGGTTGAGAGAGCTCTGGATTTTCTTCTTCCAGCCCTGTGCTACAACGGAGAACAAGAATAAGATACAAAACATATTGTCCACATAAAATGTGAATGTGTGTGTGCATGAGAGATTATGTGCACATTTTTTTATCTGTGTGCATGAAATGCATGTGTTGAAAGTACACATATTGTACACACACCCATACAACTGCCACCTCTGTGCAACCACTTCAATCATGAACACAGGAAGACTGGCCAACACTGAATGTGAGTTTCGGGATTCTTCTACTTATGGAGCTAGTCAAGTTCTCTGCCACAGTTGCATGCTTTGCATGTGTAAACAAGGACAGTTTTTTGTTAACAAAATAGAAAAATAAAATAATCAGGTAATATTGTAGTAATAAATAACACAATCAGGCTAATCCTATATTCAAATGATGAAAGGCTTAGAAAAGAAAAGAAAAAGTCTATATAACCATCCACAGCTATGGTAGGATGTGTCTTTTGCTTCTCTCTTAACTAAAGTCTTCAAATTATTTATATTTTAAATGTTTTAAACTTTGAGCACTTTGGGACTTTTAATAGATTTTTACTCAGAGGCTTTTGTTTTGTTTACCTTGAATTTTCATCTACTAAGAGGCCTTGGAGTTTTGCCTCGGCATGCTTTCCTGGAATATTTACATTCCACCTTGCTCTTATCTGTGCTTCAATATAATTCTAATTTACATTCCTTCAACTTACCAGGAGGCTTTATTAGCAGATCTACAAAAACCAAAAAATTTTTTTGCCATTGTAATTATATTGCTGTCACTCGCCGACATTAAAAAATAGGCCAAATCCCTGTTACTGAAGGAACAGAAATGAAAAAAAAAATTGACCTAAAATTACTGTTTCTCACCCAAAACATCTATGTGTGAAGAAAATATGAACCAGAAAATTTAGACCAACTAGTGACTGGTCTTAATAGTCCTCCCCTGTTCATGATTGATATTACAGCTATGAGTCCCAGTCTGGATACTGAGCTCAATATGGCAAACTCAAACTCACTTGCTGTTCCAAGCTTGACTTCTCTTACAACGTGCCCTCAACATCAGGCTTGGAGAGGATCAGAAAATGCCAAGTTTAATTTTTCATCTTCTTCTCTGCTTAACAGCTTGCATGAGCTATACATGCAAAATCTTTCTAGCGTCTTCTATTTACTGATATACCTTTAATTAAATGATGACTCTTACTGAAGCACTGACCAATAATCACAAAAGATTATTGTAATATCATATGATGCAGCTAAGGAAGAATTTTCTAAATGCTATAATGCTCCCAACTAATAATGTCTCAGAGAGGAGAGTACAGTTCTAAGTAGGCCATTGAAAAATGAGGAAGAACAAAATAACCACACACACAAAAAGCCCCAAACTAAACAATTAAGGAAAAGCAAGATAACATCCAAACGTCAGTTGCCTATTGAAGCTGAACTTCAATAGATTGTTTAAACTTTTGGATAAAAATGACAAAACCCCTATAAAGAAATAATGTATGAATCCCATTAGAAAAAGGAGTAAGAAACGTTTAGAACTTCATAAGTCCTCAGCTAGTTCAAATTTACCGTACTTACCTCAAATTAAGAGACAATTTAAACTCAAAATATAAAATTCATACCCCTTCTTTTGAGGAGAACCAACCAAAGATGGTAAGCAATGAAGATTGTTTGGAAGTACAATGTTCAACTCCCTCAATTGGCCTTTGCAATCTAGTCAACAAATTTACTAATTCTCAAGGGAAATCTTGGCATTTTCAACTAATACCAAACCAACTGGCTTTCATCAACTTCCCCAAACTAGACAGACTGTTGGCTCATTTTCAATATAGAATTCATTTATCTCACTTATCCATCCTTTTGATACCTCATTCAATTATGCCCAAAGATTTCAGTAAGATAGAATATCTTTTTCATGATTATTTTAAAGTTGGGGAAATAATAACTTTTATTTCACATGTTACAGCAACTAAAATATTTCATTTTAAAGCCTAATTGCAAATTTAGGGTGTTTTTGCAATTAAGTGGTATTGGAAAGTATCCCATGGTAGCTAAGATCAAGAACGATCTCAGTGAAATGCAGATGATCCTATCTGGATCACTGTAGCAATGGTCATGCGCACTGAGCTGTTGCTATGGTGATCACTCATATGGCATGCGACTGTGCAGCTGCCTATGTACTACCCCACTCTCACACAGTATTTGCATACAGAAGTATGTAAGTAGCATGTATGGGACTGTATTAGGAGCACCATAGGTGCTCCTAGTAAAGCTGTGGAGCATTTTTTTACTGCTCCACAACTGGAAATTGGGGTGGCCACACACTCTCTGAGTTGCTCTGGGACAGAGGCGGCCCAATAGTGTGTGAATGCACCATGCTAGAGCGTGTGTTGCTATCTTGACTGGCCAGATGCAAACAGGCCCATAATTGTGTCAAGAGTCTTTACTAGCATTGCCTTATGGATTTATCCTCAAGAAACTATTTTTGATCTTAAAAAAAAAATTATAATTAATCTTTCCCTGCACATGAAATTCCAACAAACCTCCGAGGATAACATCAACAAATATATAAAGTTGATGCTGAAATTAATCCAGTAACAGTGAGTGCTATTGTTACAGGGAAATGACAGAAGACTCATCTTGCTTTCTCTGAATATCATACAAAGAGAACTTGTAATGATGCAGTATCGAACACTTCTAGACCTACTCAGAGACAATCTCTGCCTAAGAACTCTCATGATAAAAAAAGGATTCTAGGAAACAGGCAATATAATCATGGTTGTTTTTGCACTAGTAATAAAGACCCCATTAGGAACCTGATAAGTGCTCAATTGGTATGGATCAGTCATACACTGTCCGCACACAAGACCCCTTAAAGACACCATTTGTACTCACAAGCACCCGTGAAATCTGGATTTAATGGGGACTTCAGGCCCTTAAATCTGGATTAATGGTAGACCATTTAATGGTGTCTTCAATCCTGTCTTCTGCCATGAAAGCTGGATCAGAGGACGCATGTCTGCATGTCTACCAGGGCAATGGGGTCCAGGGGTGGGCTAAGGCTACCATTTGCAGTTGGGTGGCTCCAGTTGGGTCCCTCAACACACACTCTACATAGGCCTACAGGTCTTTTGTAGCTGTCTACGAAGCTGAGCACAAGCTTTGTAGTGGCTATGTAGGCAGCTACAAAACTGTGTCACTCCACCACGCGCACTGTAACTGGAAGTGACCCTGATTGACAGCTTCATGGGCGAACAATGGGTCTTCCTGCTCAGGCCTAATTGGAGCCTCGGGATGGGTTCTATGCCATCCGCATGACAGCCCTGTTTAGCACTCATTGTCATCGGGTACCAGATGGCCCATGAGGACATTTGGGGCCCTCATCAAGCTGTGGGTCTTCAAGAACCAGACTCACTGAGGACTGGATATCAAAGATCTGGATCTTCTAAATCTGGATTAATGAAGGTAAGTGCAAAAACAGCCCATTTTTGTGTGTATATTGTATTCTGGACACAGGAACACGACTAGGCTCCTTTCAATTCCTTCTTACCTCTTAAGATTTCTATTCTGGAGCATAGGCAGATGTGTTAATCAGCAGGGTAATAAAAACTTTATAAATTACTGAAAACATTTGTTTTTATAATTATTACAGGTGACCTAGGCCCCTTCCGGGAGCTATTTTCTCCCGTGGCGATCCGACATTCCTCCGGAAGCGGAAGTCCGCCCCTTCTGATATTCTTCTCAGAACAGACTTTTCATGTTACTAGAGTATCAAAAATGGTTGTTATATTTGAAAATTTGGCAACTTTATTTTCCTCTCATTTTAAGACTGAATTTATAGAGATTGAAATTTGAGAATCTTTAGCTATGGGTTTCCTACTAAAGTTTATGGAGGTCAGTCCTGATGCAAAATTTATCTCCTACCAAATCTTGTATTTGTAACAGGCATCACTGGGCTAACCTTTAATATTTTATTGTTTCTCTTTTATTAACATTTTCAAATAAAATGCTTTGCCTTTGTCTTCTGCTTGAAAATGCCCAGAAGCCATTGGTAGACCCTTCTGTGGGAAAGGCTAGATTGGCTGTTGCCTGATTCAGCTGGGCTTCTTTTACATTCTTATGTTATAAGAAGCAACCTTACTGGTGTGGCAAACTAAAATTGGAAATGCTCTGGTTCAGTGATGGCAGACCTTTTGAGCTTGGTGTGTCAAAATTCGCAAAAAGACCTAGCTTAACTTGGGTGCCGTGTCACATCTAGAAACTTCAATAATTTTGTGAGATTTGTAGCTCTAATAGAAATAAGTTATATTTTTGATATATGTATCAAAAACAAATAATTCTTTACATTAGTAACTTTTGTTGTTTAATTTCATTTCCTAAATCTTCAAATGAAGGTTGGTATTTCATATACTTTAAGCCAGTGATGGCCAACCTATGACACGCGTGTCACAGGTGACACGCCAAGCCCTTTTGGGTGACACACCTGGTCACCTTGGCACCTGGGGGTGTAGTGCTTGCTTGTTCTTGAAGTGTATGAAATACCAACTTTCAATTGAAGATTTGGCAACACAAGTCACTAATGTAAAGAATTATTTGTTTTTGCTTTTAATAAAATACATATATCAAAAATATAACTTTTCTACTAGAGCTACAAATATCACAAAATTATGGATATTTCTAGATGTGACACAGCACCCGAGTTAAGCTAGGTTTTCTTGTGAATTTTGACACACCGAGCTCAAAAGGTTCGCCATCACTGCTTTAAGCTCAAGCAAGCATTACTAACTTCATCTGTCAGTCAGTTTCTTTTATTGGTTTTAATATTATTTAACACTGAGAATAAGGTCTCACAGAAGTACGTAGAGGGTGTGAGTAAAACCATTGATGCTGCACACAGTTCGTCAGTCCTCTAGCTCCTGGGAACACAGACGTATAGTATGTGACACGGTGGTGCGATGATATGGCTCCATTGCACCTCCTTTGCTGGGCATAGACAGTGCTCCTACGCTCCTGGTATCTTGTAGGCTGCAAGCCAGAAGCGGCCTGTGGCCTACAAGATACCAAACAGCAACAATGTCCCCAGGTGTGTCATGTTCGCCATCACATGTGTGTCATAGGTTCGCCATCACTGCTCTAGTTTATGACAGTATTACCATCCAACTTAATAAAAATAATTTTAAATTGGTGGTCTCTAATTCTTACACCCTTGTTTATTTCCTTCTGGTTGAAACCAGTCTATAATGGTCCTTTTTAAAAAAATAAACAGTCCTATTTATAAAAAAGATAAACCTAATGATTCTTCTAATCCTAGGACTGAACCTTCAGAGAATTCTTGATTCTGGATCTCTACATCTCAATGAGCAAGCGGACTTTGGAGATGGCTGGCTCTATGGTGGATCACTTAGTGGACCTAAAGCCTGCTTTTAATTCCATTTCCAGAGATGTCCCTTTAAAATGAAATAGAGACACTTATCCCTGACAAATGTTTAAATATTATCATAAAGATTCTGTATACCAACAGTATTGTGCTAGGACAGTTATCTCACAGATGATATTAAGATGACTAATGGAGCACATCAAGTCATCTATCCAAATGACTTAGAAGCCTTATTATTCAAAGTGGATGGCCATTCTCCATGTCTAGGAGACAAGGAATTTATGCTGACGATGCTGCTTTAGTGTCCCACTCCAAATCTAGCTCAAATTGCCTGTTACTATCCTTTGTAAATTACTGTGCTATGGTAAATTACTGTGAAGCTAACTCAAAGACAAATCAGAAACTTATATTTTGACATTTATCATTTAGCCAGATATATTCCAGATGCCATAGTTATACTAGAAACCAAACAGGGCTTGCTAGAAATTAAAGTGTGGATTATTGCAATTAAGTTTGGCTTAAAAGCTTTGAAAACAGACAAGGACTCCTTACGGACTTGTATCACGACCCTTATATAAGTATCATTAATTGGCCTTTCCCCAGACTGCTTATTTCAGGAGGGATGGGACATAGTAGTACAAGAACTAATGCAGAAAGCCACATCTGCCTGTTTTCCTTTAAAAATTGGTATTAATTACAATGATAATTTTCATATAAAAACACTTTCATATAAAAGAACACTTACTTTTCCACTTTATCATACTGCCTTCACCAAGGCCAGACTACGGTAAATATTTTTCCAACCCAAGTCAAGGAGGAAAGCACAGAGGAATACTTTTCTCAGACTATTTTTGTAATAAATAAGAGTTTGAACCCCTTCCCCATATACTTCCAATTTGTAGCTTATATGCAGGAGCTCATCAGATCTTAATCTGGCCTTTTAAAATTTGTCGTAGGCAGATCAAACAAGATATTAAAGGTATTTACTAGCAGGTATTAATCACCATATAACTCTCACTAGTGCTAAGTTACCACAGTAAAAAATGGAGGAGGGAATTAATTCTTAAATGGTTAATTAGTTTAGTTTAATAATTGTCAGAATTTTTTTCATTGTATTTACTATGCTTGGTTCTCTGGAATATAATGCTCGTTAAACAATTAAGTTCCAAATATATGAAGGACTGCCTTGTGTAGAAAATAAAAGCGAAATGCCTTTTTAGTAATCACTAACCTCAGAAGTTGAAACCTACAAAGCACGGGAGATAGCTTTTTGGTGGGTGCATGCAGACTATTAGGATGGTCCTCTTCTACACTGTTGCGTTGCACTTATTTATTTAGAGCATTTTTGTGGTGACCCAGCCAACCCCTCCCTTCCCTGTCCTCCACAGAGTAACACAGGTTGGAAGCGAGCTGCCAAGCATCACAGTTACCTGCCAGATCCCTAAGGGCTTTATTCAAAGTTCCCTTTTCTGGTGCCCTGCTTTATATGCCTAAAGTAAAGGCTTCCCTTAAGTAGCACACTGACTCCCTTGTAAGCTTGTGGTTTGGCTTAAAAGTCTTTAGGTTGCTAGAAAAGTAAATGTTGCTGTATTGAGCTTTCCCTCCTTAGTCAACTGCTTCCCCAAAAGTGAACAGTCCCTATTAGGCACTGTGTGTAAGCCTAATATTCTAAAGCCCCTTTTCACCGGGTTTTCCTTCTCAGCTCTGAGAATCCTTTCAAAAATCATATCCAGAGTCTGCAGCAGTGCTAAGTCTTCACACAAGCTCTCCTTCCCTTTGGAACCTAGAGAAGAGGCCTACGCAGTTCACTGGAGAAACGCTCCCCGATACCCCTCTAACCCTGACAAACTCGAGCGTGCAAGAGACGCAGAGCTGCTGTGGCTGCTGCTTTTATAGTCCACAATCCTGCAGCTCTGACTGGTCCAATTTTGGTGGGCTGGTGTGGCTTCCGGTGATGCTTCGCCTCTGCTGTCCATCAAGAAGCTCAGAAAGCCAGCCAAACTGCTGCTCGGCTGTCTAGCCCCTGGCGCCAACGTCACAGTTTGTATCCTGCCCTTCACCCAAAGGTACCCAGGGTGGATCACAGCATATAATAAAACACCAAACACACATTTAAAATATAACCTACTCACCCCTTTCTCCATCCCTACCAGTCAGGACAACATTCCTATTTTTTATATATTTTTTGAATGCATGTTTGAATTGTTTTTTTTTTTAAAGATCTGCTTTTATTCCCCGTTCGCTTACCCCCACTGAGCCCTTAGGTGGTTTATAAGTACAAAGAATAAACAAAACAAAGGTATAAATAGTATCAGGCAAATTAGCTTTTACTAATATTAGTAAATAAGAATACAGGCTCAGAACAAAGGGTCATCTAGTTCAGCATCTGTTCTCCACAACTGAAGTCTAGAAGCATGATAGCAGAACACTGGCTATTTTGGGGCATACTGCTTCTAATCTTGAAGGTATTATCTTTGTCATTACTAGAAGCCTTTCATAGATTTGTCTTCTTGTGGTGGAAAATGTCACAGGTTAACTGTGGGCAGTGGGAAGAAATACGGTACTTTCTTTTATATATCATGAATACCCAACTATTCAGCTTTAGTGGATGATCCTTGGTTCTAGCACTATGAAGAACATCAATCATTTTCCAAATTATGGTTTGTTTTGTAACCCCTTGAACAAGGAAGCTCCAAATATACTCTGCTAATATGATACTATTCCTTCCTGTTACATTTATTAATGAGAATAAAAGGTTCAAATTCCAAGTCAATCTCATCTAGAGTTCAATATGAGTCTTAGAAAAGAGAGGCTGACATAAAAAAAACTTCATTAACACATGATTTCCTGCACAGAATATGTATAAAGACATGATTATTTTATTAATGAAATCGTCACACTGACACTGAAATGAAATGTTCTACAAATAGAAAAGTACTCTCAAATTTCACTGCTAATTTTTCATACCAATCTTTTTATGAAGTTGTAGAAACTACATCAAAATAATTGACAGAAGGTAGAAGACAATTGAAAATGAGAAAGAGAAAGGATGGAAAGAGAAAGTAAGAGGTAAAGGGAACCAGCAGACAAGGAAAATGACTGAGCTTTTACCAGGAAGACTTGTGATGAAATCTCAACTTGAGATATTTCATTGACCCTGGGGAAATCTCCCATTCTCATCTTTTTCCTAAGCATTAAAAGTTACCTCACATTTCAAGGCTGCAATGAGCAATCCAAGTACTTCATTATCAGATTGGCACGTTATTTTTACTCACACTGTCAACAGCAAGGATTTTGGCCCAGATGAAAACCAGAAGAGGTCTCAGCTCTCGAGCAGAACTCTGGAGAAGTTTTAGCACATATGGGAAAATGCCAACTGACAAAGCCTGGAGGAAGAAAATTGAGAAGATACTGTTGCTATCTTGTGAACAGTTGGGTTGGGAGTTGAACAGTCAACTCCTATAAACGTGAATTTTGCATTGAGAAATATCTAAACATTGTATCGATAGGTGCTATAGATGTTACTCTCTGGATGTCTCAGCTCTGTTTTATTCCACGTGCAGTCAATTTTCACTGGCTTGAGAAAAAAACAATCCTTATAATAAATGAATAATACCAAGACAAAATGGATTTAACACCATTTCTTGTTCAAACTTCTCAACATCTTTTTTCAATTAGCATGAAAAACAAAGCTGAAAAAATATTAAACACAATACAAAAAGTAATTATTGAAAGTGGTATTGAAAAGGTGGATGGAGTAGAGACAAAAATGGCATTTATAGAGGGAAATACTAACCGCCACGTGAAGGAGAACAGAATTCTAGACAGCAAGTACCACCAGGAGGCATTGGTTGCAGGTAACTGAAATGTCATTCAGTAAATTACAGCAGGGCTTCTTGTTAAGATCCAGTCCATAGATCAGAGGACAGGTGCAGTCTATGATCTTACAGGCATATAATGGGGAAGACAATCTCCCAGGTATGGTGGCTTCAAGTTGCTAAGGCCTTATATGTCAAGAGTAATTTGTGGCTGTCAAATATGGATTCATGATACTGTATCAGAGCTTAATACTATTCAACTGAGGTTCTGAAACCCATCTTATAAATTCCAAGATACATACCAAATGAAGTAATATTGCTTGAAACAGGCAACATCTATCAGCCTTGCTTTGGGCTATAAAATTTTGTTCATTTTTTTAAGCGATAGAAGGTTTGCTAATTAATTTAGTAATTATTTAGTAAATATTGACTACATCTCCTCCATAAACTATTAATCAAGAAAATAATCCCATACTGGACTATTTCCTATCTTTTAGAGTCTATAATTATAAAGTCCAGATAAAGCAAGAATGGTGGATTATTACTACTACTAAGGAGCTGAATATTAAAGTGAATTCCATCTGTTCCTCAGTATCTTTGGAAATCTCTTTCCACACTTACTATAAGACCACCATATTTGTGCTCTTTAATAGTGACTACCGATGTCCTTAACTAAGGCCAGACTAAATCTCTTTCCTTCCAAAGTACCTGAATGCAGGTTCCTCATGAATAGATACTCTGCCCTTGTAGTGAGCAGGAAGTTTGAATCCATAGATGATATTCTTCTTAAATGCAAATTCTATGCGGAAGTCAGAAGGGATCTATTATGTCCATACTTAAATCTTTCATGAATAAAAATGATCAAAATATAATTAGAATAAATTTTACGTGACATTTGAAAATGGACTACTTTAATAGTTGCTAATTTCCTTGCAATAGCTATTAAAATGTGCCACTTACTTTAAATCTATTATTTTGTTATTGAGTCAACTAATCCAGCAATTAACTGATTCTAGTGCAATTGTTTAAGTAAGCAGGTCTGACATGCAGGCAACCAAGTGCCCCGCTTAGTAACTTGGCTACTATATATGTACCAGTTGCAATTTCCCAAAACAAGTACAAGGGTTGCCCCAAACAGTGCACATTATATTAACTCAACTTAAGATAGCAGAGTGTGGACAGGTTATTTCTGATGATAGGGGAACAACTGGTACACCAATAATTACTTCTATCCATTCCTTTCTTCATGTTTCTGGAGACACATCACTAGACTTTTGCGATTTCTTCACAAACACAATAGATTTAACATGTAATGTTTTTGCCTGCACTGTCTAACTAGAAAAGCCATAAATTTTATGCCAGCAATGATTTGATCACGATCCATAAATATTTTAAATTCTCAAATTATTTTGAGCCCAATCCCTTTCCCTTTAAGATCTATGAAACCTATGACTGAAGCATGGATACGATTTACCATAGATGGGCAATCATTGAGTTTTTCATTCTCATTTTACTCAGTTGGCCTGTTCAATAAATTCACCTTGTCCATAAGAAGCTGTCACTGAACACTCATATCACCTCTCTTATTATCACTCTTCATAACTTTAGATGGAATTGGAAAGGCCAAACGAGATTGGAGATTGCTGTCTTCAGCTAATGGGTACTACATATGAAAAGATTCTCATCACCTTCTAGAGCCTGTTGAAGCTCTGACAGTATAATTTATGCTGACCCTAGAGCCATATGACTCTTGATAGGTAGCAACCACTGCTGCAAACATGTAGGATATCGTTTTTTATATCCTGCAAATATAAGTTCATCATTCATACATGCTGATTATAGAGAAAGCATTTTTCATCCTTCAAGGAAATGGCTATAATATGTACCCACCAAGCTAACAGCCCAGGGACCCAAGTCCAAAAATCTTCCTAATAAATCAAGAGCTCGCAGACGATGCACTTGACTTAACAGCACCTGCAATAAATAAAATGTAAATAAATAGCTATCAAACAGCACAAGCATAGCATGTAACATGAAATTCTGGAATTTATGCAACATAGCACAGATTTAGGCAAAAAAAATTAAGCAAACAAACAAGAAAATGTACATATTTAATTATTTTATATTTATTTGAGGATTCTCATTTAACAAAACAGAAGCCTAAATAAACCACATTACACCAAGCCAGTATGTATTACCTTCAGTTGAAGATCAATAAAATAAATTTGCAGATGTTAGCAGCTGAAGGTACAATATGATAAAAAGCCTGAGGGAAGATTGCATATGAAGATCTCTTCCTTCCTTCCTTCCTTCCTTCCTTCCTTCCTTCCTTCCTTCCTTCCTTCCTTCCTTCCTTCCTTCCTTCCCTTCTCATTCCCATGATTACCAGATGCTCCAAATCTCCAAATGAGAACATGCTACTCGGAGTGCCTCTGAGAAGATTTTGAAAATAAGCACTCGACCTAAAACAATGTGTAATGTTGTACCAAGGCAGCAAAGTGCCTGAAGTCTTAAGTAAAGAATGGGATGGCCTGAATCTCTAGGCTCCATAAAACCTATTTGTTATTATAACACGTTTCTTACAGAAGGCAACCGAGTGTTTGGTGCCTTTTAAAAAGCTTCTTGTCACCATCTTTTCCCCCTTCTTAAGAGACAGAAAAGAGGAGGTTGGGGCTCAGAAGTGGGAGAAAAAGTCATTATACATTTTTGAAACGGCTGATGCTTTGATTGGCAGACAAAGAGTCCCCACTTTTACCCTATCTGTGAACCAATCTTCTACATTTGCTTCTGCATCATGATTACCAAGTGGGGAATCACTGTAATGAAGCTCCATCAACACTTTGGAGGAATTCATTCAGGGAGTTCTGCAGTAGTACACTGTGGCATTGGCCCTTGAAAAATCTACCATATGGACAAAATGAAACAAAATACTACTCCCCCCAACAAATTAATTATTTCAGAATGAATTGTTTAACTCTTTGTCTTTCTCCTTCTGAAATTAGATTTAAAAGTCTGCAAAAATGTGACAGTCTACAGTGATCTGAATGCTGCACGTTTCTCAATTACAAGGATGTGATGCAGTAAAAACTGCCAAACCTTTGGCTCATGGCAGGCATGTGGTTGGGTTTACACTGTCCCCACATCCTACCATGATCCATCTTCCCTTGTAAGCTGGGTCAGAGAGTTTTTCATTCACTTCCTGGTGCTCCATATGTCCACAACTCTCAGAAACAGAGCAGGTCAGGGGGACAATCTGAACTAAAGCACACGCCTAGTCCATGTGTCCATGTGAGATGTTAAGAGCATGCTTGGGCTCCTCATTATCTGGCTACTTCCTTGCAGTAGACAGGGAGCAGAACTGCCCAGAAGCTTTGCAAGAGCAAGGGAAACCCTTAAGGGCACCACTATGCTATTATGACAGTCCCTGCAGTTACAACGATATACATATTTGAAACTGAAGAACAGGCTGAGCATGGATAATAGAAATAAAGGAAGGCTTAAAATGAGAATTAAATCTCCAGTGCAAGACGCTTCTCAAAAAGACCTGAAAGGAGTAGTTGGATGTTCTGCTTTCCTCCAGCAAACAGATGTTAAGAGGTTAGATTAGAGTGAAATGAGTGTAGGATTTGGTCACACATTAGTAATTTGATACAAATTCATTAAAATCACATCTTTTTAATGAGCTGGTAATTCTAAAGACTTGCATTTAGCTGACTGTGAAATATTATCCGTTTGTGTGCTGCCATTCTTGTAACTGCCCTAACAGAATTAAGATTCTGGAAAGCTAATGTTTAATCCATAGTATTAAATCAACAGCATTCCCCACTGGGTCATAAATTTGGATTTGCAACCCTTTCTTCTATACAACAACCTTGTTTAATGTTGATGATTCTTCCATTTCTTCTCCTTGCTGTCTAAAATACTGATTTCCACCTCTTATGTTAATGCTGGCCCAGAAACATAAAACAAAATATAAGTGGCACTAAAAATAATAATATATACTGAACAATATACACTAATAATCTACATTATTAGTAACCTTGGTCCTCCAGGTACAACTGAACTGTTATTGACATCATTCTTGACCACTGGCTAAGTTGCAGTTTATTGAAATCTAGGGAATCAACTATTTCTCCACTCTATGTTTATTATGAGCTGAAAGAACTGCAGATTTAATTTAACCTTGCCTTGCAATCTAACACAATTGTATACATAATACACAATTTAATTTTGATTAAAATATAATAGATGGCTATCTCTGGACCCAGAGAATTAAGACACAGTGAGAGAATAATGAAATTATTACAACAACAACTATTACATCTTGCACCCCTGTATCAATTTCTTTGACAGAAATGTACAGTACAGACATGTTATCCTTGCCCAAAGGGAGAAATCATGGGGGAAATCAACATGGCTGTGAAGATATAAGCATGAGAAAGCTACAAAATGCTTTAGGAAGAGGACAGATAAGAAAGAAAGCAGGTAGCAGACAGGAGTCAAGCTCAAACAGAAATGAAAACAGTAACGCATCTGAAGAACTGAGCCTACAGGTTTAGACCCATTTGTTGGTACATTATTGCAAGTGTACATCACTTAAAAGGGGTCAATTTTCTGTCTATATCAGAATTGCAGTAGGGGAGCTAATGATTGGTTAACTCTACTATAAGAGTTTATAATGTCACATGCTCTCTTTCTCTTCCAGTAAATAAGTAGAAAGATGGACTCTAGCATCTCTAGACATGTATATCTGGTGTAAATATGTTATAAGTCTCACTGGTTATAGATAAGTAAACGTATGTTGAAACAAATCAAGAAGTTGTATGCTTCAAGTCTGTTCAACAGGCTCTCTGCTAAAGCATAGTTTTCTGAGTGTAAAGGAAAACAATAGGTTATGGGCCCAGGAAGCACTTGGTAGGAGCCAAGAAGAAAAGCTTCACATCTAACTTGTGAAGAAGACTTGAAAAAGGAGCTGAAACATGTCTTTGGAAGAAGGAACCATGAGTCAAAACCTTTGCTCTGCATTGCCCCACTAAAATCTTTGCAGCAGCATAATTCTTCAGTCTGGCAGTATCACATGAAATACAGTATACCCTAGCAATGCAAAGGATTAATTACGTCCTTACAGAGGATCCCCTGACTACAGATCGGGATGTAGCAGCAAAATTTGAAGCTGATGATGCAAGAGCTATATACATTTTGTCATCTGCTCTAAATGACAATGACTCCAGTCTTCTGTTCAGATGCAAAACAGCTTTGGAAAGCTTTACAGGATCCCTATGCAATAAAACAGTAGACCAGCTTAGATACTTAAGGTGTAAACTGTATAATGCTCAGATGGAAAATGATGGGAATTTAGACAGTCATGCTCAGTACGTATATGCTATAACTTGCATATACAATTTGGGAACCAGGAAGAATTTTGAATGATGAAGAGGTCCATTGCTGCAATACTTGGGAGTTTGCCTAAAAGAATAGAATAGAATTGCTGTGTTGGAAGCTTGAGAGCCATTAGATCTTAATTATGTATTAGGGTACTTTCATGACTGTGAACTATATAGAAAAGAATCTAGAGGAATATCAGCATTGAAGGTTTACCATGATGCTAAAGAGCCCTTTAAGAAAAAAAGGTGAATGTTTTATTTGTGGAAAGGTAGGTCATTTTGCAAGGGATTGCAGACAAAAAGTTGCAAGCAAAAAGGCAGGAAAAATCCCCAGTCCTGGGAGAACTGACTTGCATAACAAGAGTTACCAGTACATCAACTCAGCCTGAAAGAAGGGGTCCCCTACAGGCAGAGAAAATAGCAAGAATTCAGCTAACATGATTGCAAGCAAGAAAAGAAAAGAAAATCTATTCATGCTTGATACAGGAGCAAATTGTCATGTAGTGAATGATAAACCATTATTTGTGGATATTAATTCTTGTACTGATATTTTAACACAAGCAAATATAGTTTTAAAGCATCTGCAAAAGGGACTGTCAAGATTAAAACTGCCAAGTACCTGTGGAGAGATTATACACCACACTCTGCTTGACACTTATGAAATTAGGCTGCAATGTTGGATGCAGTTAGGCAAGCTCTGGGTCAGAGCATTCGCTATGCAGGCCAAAGGGTTCCATCCTTATGTCAACCAGTCCAGACAAAACCTTATTTCTGTAGTGCACTAAGGCTGGGACACACAGAGACAGAAAGACCATTTCCTTTGGCTGGTAAGGGACATGTTCCCAAGGTGTCCCTTACTGGCCAAGGTGCAAATGTTTGTTCCGTCCCCTTGCAAACTGAAAGCAAGTATTGATGGCAAAGGAAAGCAATTGTTGCACCAGTAACAGCTGCAGGTTTCCAGTGCTTTTGCCACCAGTGGGTAACCCTGACAAAAGAGTTTTCCAGGGACATGGAGGATAAAAGCTCTGAGGAGAATGGAAATCTGCTCATTCAAACGCTGGTCAGGCTTGAGAAACTGATCAAGATCATGCTGGGACTTACACCCACCAACATCTGATACAACAAATTATTTTTATATTCAGTAGTGGCAGCACCAGCCAAGTTACATTTGGGTATGCAGTGCCAACTCTGTCAACCTTACAGGCACAGAAACAGGAAACTCTTATATGTGGTGGGTGAAAAATCTGGTATTCTAATAATTATTATGCTCTAATGATCTTGATCTTCATAGATCCTTTATCTTTTTGTACTAAAAAAGGCTAAATAAATGTTTTAATAGCTACAATATTTTAATGAATATCTGCTCTTCATTAAGCCAAGATTGTTTATTGCACTCTATTAAGGTATTTTGATTCTGTCCAGTATTATCTGTTTGATTTGAAATTAGACACGGAATTATAATTTCCTATCAGTGACAGAGCTAAAAATAGAAATGTTGGATAATAAGTACTGCATATCAGTACCAAGGGATAAAGATCTATCTATTTGTAGTTTTTAGGGAGTGTTGCTTGGGTATTGTCAGCATCATTAAGATTTTATGGCATATGAAATATGCTATAAACATACCTGTTCCTGGATTTTTTCTTTGAAAATGTAATACTTATTAAATAAGGCTTCCACATTTAAATGTTAAACAATTCTGCTTTATTCTAATCTTCCTGAGGAAGTTTATAGGCCTGTAATATCCTGACAAAGATCCTTTTCTATAATGTCACACTGGCCAGCTTCTAGTTCAACAGTGAAGATACTGAGGCATTTTCGCACTAAGGCGAAGACGCCTCAGAACGCTTCCCCCCGAATGGGTTGAGAACAGTTTCCCGTTCACACAAGGGCAGGTAAGGAACACTTTGAGAGCAGTTCTCTTACCTGCCAGTGCGAACGGGAAAGTGCTCTCAACCCGTTCCTATGGAGCCAGTGTGGGCAGCCGGCTGCCTTCTATCCCTGGGTTCCTGCTCGCTCCCGAACCCCAGATCGGGCTCCGGGGGTGGGCAGGAAGCCAAGCCAAAAGCCCCCAACCCACCTCCAGGGTCTTACCTTCTCCTGCAGGCTCCATTCTGTGTAGAAAGGCCGGGCCGTTCTGAGCACGCTCGAGGGGGTGGCCCCTCATTGGCTGGGCACCCGCACATGCTCAGATGGGCAATAGAAGCCAGGCGGGTGCCCAGCCAATGAGGGGCCACCCCCTCGAGCATGCTCAGAACGGCCCGGCCTTTCTACACAGAATGGAGCCTGCAGGAGAAGGTAAGACCCTGGAGGTGGGTTGGGGGCTTTTGGCTGGGCTTCCTGCCCACCCCCGGAGCCCGATCTGGGGTTCGGGAGCGAGCAGGAACCCAGGGATAGAAGGCAGCCGGCTGCCCACACTGGCTCCATAGGAGCCAATGGGAGCAGCCCAGGGGAGGGGCCGAGCTGTCACAGGGAGAGAGCATGCAAATGCTTTCTCTCTGGGACAGGTAGGAACGCGCCGAGCACTTTTTAGCGCTCTGAAACTCGAACGCATGGAGGGCACATTGGGACACTTGTGGGCGGCCTGGAATGGATCCCGCCGCCCACAAGAGCGAATGCTGCGCCCCACCGTGCCCTCCATGCGTTCGAAAAACCCCTGTGTGAAAAGGCTCCTGGTTTTAACAATCAGAATTTACAGCTGGAAGACTGTCTGGCCTTCTTAATAAGCTATTCTAAACAGGTGAGATATGGAAGACCCACAAGGGTGAGATTATCAGGCTCTTAGTAGAAGATAACCTGAGCTTGAATGAAGGCTCCAATAATCAGTGTAAAGAGGAAATTTTGATCCTGGAGATAATGAAATTTTTGGAGACAGGGGAATAAGAAGCAATAGGAGTGCACACAGCCAGGAAGTTTTGAGGTCCAGAATGCTTAACATATTTTTGATAAAATGAGACTATCTGTGCCAGAGTATTATGCAAAGAAACCACATGCTGTACAACATAAATCACAACTGCACATAATGTAAAACACTGAAATATTTCCTCTAGTTATTCCAAAGCACAGTCTATTAAAATAATATATTTAACTTCACTAAACACATGGGTGCCCAAAAATGCTTTCATTGATGCAAAAATCTCATCAATATTGACATCTGATTTACTACTATAGTGTTAAATGATAGAAATAATACTTTCTCACACACTATATGGGAACAACTGGATTTATTACTGCAGACACAGGGTTTCTTTCCAAGTATTTCATTTCCGAGTAAAGGAAAATATACAAAAGGGGGGGGTATTTGATACAAAAGTAAAACAATAATTTCAACTTTTCAAAATCCAACCGCTGACTGATATGGGGAGAAACCCTATTTGTAAAACTAGAAAAAATATGGAAAAGGGAGAGGATCTGGGATGTCTAAAAAGTTACCCTGTGAATGAATGAATGAATGAATGAATGAATGAACTTATGAATGAATGAACTTTACTGATTAGTCATATGACCGTATCAAGTTTACAAAAGATAAAATCATATAATACAAGGATAAAACAAAAATAAAGATAATATCATTATTTGTCCCCATCACGCTTACAAGACACCCCATTCAACTCAACAAATAATTTCCTAAATCGGGCAGCCTTAACAAAAAACAAAGCTACCCTACATGTCACCTGGATGTTTTCTCCTTGCAGAAGGTAAGTCAACTTATGTACTTCATTCCAGTGTGACACTAACAAACTGAAATCCAGGAACTGACAAATTCATGCAGATTTTGTTTTTAAATTAAAGATATGCCACAGGTCAAACAGCAGCCAAGGCAGCAGTAGATAAACAAAACCATTCTTTCCATCTCCAGTTCGGAATCACCTCCACCAGAAATCTAATTCTACACAGCTGCAATGGATATTTGTTTACCCTTTTCTGTATCCCTTCTTCCTGCCTCTACTTTCTGCATTAGTCATCTGTTCCTGTCAGGTCTTTCCCAAGGGTACACAGATTCTAGAGGGACTGCATTTTTTTTTTAAGTCAATAAAAGGCCATTTACAAAAGGATTGTTTCCTTGGGACTATTACAACCTGGCATAAATTTTGGGCACTGTGCCCAAGGCACACAAATGCCCCTCATCTCAAGGCAAAGGCAGAGAGAAAGAAAACTAAAGAAGTAAGGTCTGATTTATTTAGATATAGATGCACCATGTATCTTAAGGGGACTGAAATGTCAAAATGTAATTAAGTACCATCATGATTCAGATCTACGGAAACAATGTGAACTTCGTAACCCTCATGAATCCTTACTTCTGTGCTGAATATTTTCATGATTGGTGCCACTATTTTCCATGATGAAGAAAAAGAAAGCAGGTGAGAATCTTAATAGTGCTGTAAAACTAATTATTAGAGCAGTCCTCAGATGCCAAGTGACTCAACGGATCAGATAGTGGATAGGAAATTTCCCTACCCTCACTGCTTTGACAGAGATAAATTGCCTATCTATCACCTTCTCCCCCAGAATGATCTCCTAGGCTTTCAAAGGTTCTACAAAATGAAGAGTCAGACTTCCAAAGATTGATGACACTGTCAGCTATGATGCAAGACTGTGGATCTAAGTGGGAAGGTGAGTCCTCCTTTTCCATTATAAGAGAGGAAAATGGATGCCCTTGGACAGGCAGAAGAGCACAACCATTCCTCTTCACTGGAAGATGTTTCCTTGACTGGCTAACTCCAACAACAAATAAAAAGAACACTTAAAAGTTCCTCTAAGAATGACAGATAATAATAATGATAGTGATAATGATGATGATGGTGATGAACTCGATGTGAAATTAAGACTAACACTGGCTAAAGAATTGGCAGCTGTGATATGCTGTATAATAAAAATACAGCACAGATAGGTCTTGATTATCTTAGACCTCGTGAAGGACCTGATCCGACTGTCAAGAGTATCAAACTCGTAATAAACAGCTACTAGACTGTGATGATGGTGATGATGATAATTTTAATTGGAGTTTATCAGTCTCAGTACTATACAAAACCAAT
Organism: Aspidoscelis marmoratus; assembly: GCA_014337955.1. Lineage (NCBI taxonomy): Eukaryota > Metazoa > Chordata > Lepidosauria > Squamata > Teiidae > Aspidoscelis > Aspidoscelis marmoratus. The sequence continues at coordinate 33,099,086 of MTQE01002208.1, forward strand.
ATGATGCTAATTATCTGTAGCTCTCAAAGCTACTATAATATACAATTCTGGACATTTCTGGCTGAAAATGCTACCTGTTTCAAACCCCATCCGGGGTAATACATTAACTTATACTTGCTATTTAGCTGTATTTATGCAGACAATAACACATAGCCTCTCCAGGTTAAACAGAAAATGATAGAGCACATTCCTAGGTTTTCCCAAAATACTAGAACCAGGAATCACCCTATGAAGTTGAATCCTAAACAAATCAGAGTGGACAAAATAAAATATTTTCTTACACAGAATATAGATAAGCTTTGGAATTCTCTCACAGGAGATGTGGTGTTGGTTACTACAACAAGAGCAGGAGATGGTATGTCTCTGAAAGCCAGCTGCTAGGAGACGGAAAACAGGGCAAACCCATGTCCTACATGTGCGCTCCCTGTGCAACTGGTTGCCCGCTGTGAGAAAGGTCTGCTAGACTAGATGGACCACGGGGTTGATCCAGTGTGTCGTATTTCTCATGTTCTTAACCTTCTTTCTTTGTTTCAGGGAATACTGTATTATTGGAATTTATAACTAAGTAGTTTTTGTATTTGCAGAAATTGGGTAATGTTCATTTTGGTCTTCAATATATTTTACAGTTTGTTCTCCATTGAGCGAAGTGAATCCACTTACATCAGCAGGGCTCTTGAACACTATTCAATATTACTACAAAAACTTTATCACTTAAACAACAGTTATATTGTTTATTCTCTTCCTTACCCAAGCGACCTTGCTTTCCTTAACATATGAAGGCACTTTTGAAGAAACTGATAGTCTGGCTACTTCACAACAGAACTGTGTCCTACTGTGGAAATCAGATTTTTTTAAAATCTGTTTTACTGTTCTATCTTATAGATACAACTTTATCTAACATTTGAGAAAAAGGATAAACAAAAGATGCACTGCATGATGGTTCTGGATTCATATTAACCTCCACTGCTACAGGTGATATTGATACAGCTCTACATTTTTGGCCAAGGAGAGCAGAAAGCTAGTGTTGTTTTATATGACTGCCAACTGACATTTGGTTCCTAATTCTGAGTTTGACAGTTACCTATGGATTTAATATGACATCTGGGACATTTTGTCAATTATTCAGTCTCATGCCTCTCCTCCAAATACAGGAGCAGATAAAATATATATCCATTTAATGCAAAAAAGCGGACATTCATCTGTGACAACAGACAGATAACCTCCTATTGTCACTAGTGGCCAATAAACCATGGGTGGTTAAAAGATTGGCTACTCCGATCCACAGATAACAAAAAATGTTGTAGGATGGTTTAATAGTGTGCAACCTCAATTTAGGTGGGTAGGGCTGTGTTTCTGGGCACTTGTCTTTTCCAGCAAAAGCTGCACAAACAAATCAGCTCCAATTAGTCTTGAACACAGTCCACATAATTTATTTACCCAAACACCATCTGGCAAAGAGCAAAACAGTCAAGGGAAGGCATGCACGTAAATACAGACATACTGAGCTGTCCACATGTTTCAGCAGCTTTAAATAAGCTAGTAGTCCCGGTGTTTGCCAAGATAACTTACCTGCAAGACAATGGGAAGCTGCTCTGGTGGATTGCGATTTTCTACTCCCATTGTTAGCCATACCTGAAATGCTGTTAGCTGCTCAGCAAAGAATGGGCTGTGCTGTGAAAAGAAACAATGAGCACTGTGTCATTATAAATTACAGAAGCAACTACATGCCAACAGGCATATTTGCTTATTGACTAAGCAAACACAGGTTTGTTTGCTTATTTACCAAGTAAAATACTTCATAAAAAATAAAACGCGTTTTTCTTTTCTTTGATATAGCATTAGGTAACATTTTGTTCTGCAGTGATGTTGCAGCTTATTAGTTGCCTACTTTTTAAAAAATGGACACATGATGAAATACATTTCTTAATGGCATGTGCATGTTATGAGTTGGTAATCTGGAGGACACATTCCCTGACAAGGTATATATTCAATTTCTCCTTCACAGGTGTGCTTTCATACATATGTTGCATGAAACAGCCTTGTGGAGTCCAAGGTGAAAATGGTTTAGTAACAGTGAAAAATGTATTTCTGTCTTCACAATGAGGTTTTCAATTGAGACATGAAGTATCAGGTTGCTTACATGATGTCTGCTTTAAACAGAAATTCAAGACATGGCATCTCTCCATTCTTGTTTTGAAAGAAGCAAAGCACCCATCTTACACAATATTTTAGGAACACAAAAAGCAGTGGAAGCTTCTGAATGTCTTCCAGATTTGCTGACAACTTAATAATATATGGAAAAAAGTACAGCATTGATTGTGTAAGATATGTTGCACTGAAACTATGTGAACCTAAGATGATGTGGAGGATTCCTTCCCCTACTTTCTTTCCCTTTTTTGGGATACGTATGTCCTTTTTATTTCTGTTCCTAGTACTGAAATATATCTGAACTGGAATTTTCCTTATATTTGTCACATATAATTTTGATCACCAGAAGGTTTGTCCGTAAACCACTCTGAGATGTTTTGGAAGAAACCATATCTCATGCCATGCAAGACGTACTAGCATATAAGACATGCCTTCAATTTGCCAAGAGATGTTTAGAGAACTTGAAATAAAATAGGATGCAGGGTAATCTAAAAAGAAATTATTATTTTTTTAAAAAAATGTGAGTCATACATGGAAAAATACAGTATTTATTAAAAATAAGATAAATAAGCTTTGGGTTTTCTCCAGAGCAATTAGTGCTCTTCAACAGAATGGTGCTCCTTACCATGAAAATCAGGCAGCAATGGGAAGTATGTTACATGACAAGTATTCCTTTAAAAAAACCTCGGTCTTTTAAATGTATTTAATGTAAAAACTGGATATCTAGACCCAAAAACTTTGAAAAGAGATTAGCCTGCAGGTTAACTGTTAAAAACATGAACCATGAAATTCCTGGTTAACCAACAGTAGCATTTATACAATTTCTCCATTGGGGAAAAAAACACCTTGAGATTAAAATGCACAAGACTGGAATAAGCTAATAAACTTTGAAAGGTTAGTTATCAATAAAAAAGAAAGAAAGAAAAACAAAAACATTGAAAAAAATACCTGTTGTTAATAAAAGTAAGTAGTAGAATGAAAAGCTGCTTACAAAAGGGATTACCTTGGTTCTTTTCTGCACTGGGGTTTATTCTGGATTATATCCTGGAACAGTAACCTGCAGACTACATCTGGCACTGATATACCGATGACATGTCTCTATGCCAGAATATAATCTGGAATACAGTCCAGTGCAGAAAGGGTCTGTTCAACAGAACCATGTGGCAAGGTGACTCAAGAAGCTATTTCTCACAATGGACAAAGAAAAACTGAGATTCCCCCAAGAATCTATGTTGGCAATAGGATTTCATAAAACGTCCCTAAATTAATTACCTAGATGAGAACAGTGGAACAGTCTAGTTTGAAAAAGAGAAGCTGCTAAGAGACTTCAAACAGTAAATGAAATTCAGTGTGAGCAAATATAAAATGAAGCACAGTGGTAGCTAATTTTACACACACACTGATAGGTTCTGAGCTGGCAATGACTTTTTCATTAAGGAAGGAAGAGAAATATTGGAAGACAAAGTACAGCTGTATAAAAATTATACCGAGCAGAGAGAAGGTGAACAAAGAGACACTTTCCTCCTTGTCACAAAACATTAGAACTCGGGCTTCTGTTTTGTGAAGCATTTAAGGTGGCTATGCCCCCCCCTTAACATAACTGTGTGTTACCACATTGTGTGACACAATGACTTCATCACACAGCCTGAGTTTTCAGGTTTGCCCAGGCTTCCCCCAGCCCCTACCATGCCACTAAACAAAAAAGAAAAACAAATGAAAACCCATCATGATGTATTCTTTAGAAGTCCTAGGAGGCCTATTATTGCATGGTGCCAGGTGGCCCTGTCTACCCTCCCGCATCCTCCAAAAAGCCTGTGAGGGTAAGCCAAGAGCAAGATTAGCTGAGGCAAGTGCTTACCCTGCTTTAAGGTCAATTTTCTAGGTATTCCAACCAACAAATTTTGCCACCAGATAAGAGTGTTGTGGTCTTTTTGAATGCTCCAAAAAGCATTCAAAACAGCTTTGTGTACATCTCTAGTTAGAGCCTAGGCTAATTTTAAAAAGCTGAATGTCAGATCATCTAATGACCATGGTGCATAAACTATGTAATTAAGTACCACAAGCTATGGTGTTGGTCACCTAATTCAATGGTTTTAAAGAAAGATGAGACAAATTCACCACAAACAGTACTATCAACGTCACTAGTCATGCTAAGTGCATACTCCCCTAAAATACTGGAGGCAGCATGTTTCAGAAGAGTAGATGCTAGATAATGAGGGAAGGGAGAGAAAAAAATGGTTTGGTCCTTTACTGGGCTCCCCATAAACATTTGGGTGTCTACAGTGCAAATGGGTTTTTGGACCAGAAATGGAACGCGTTGTGGTTTTAAATAAATAGGATCGTAGTCCCTTCAGAGCTACTTTTTTGGCTTTACCTTTGGCAGATTATGACAGAAGACAATGGAAGTTTCTGTTCTATTGCTTCCCAGTGACAACAGAGTAAAATCAAATGTTTACAAGAGAGCACAAATAACAGCTTTGGGGCTACATTTAAGATTTTGGAGAGTTGGCAAAGGAGAGGATGGTCTATAGTTTGTGACTGCTGTTATATATATATATTTCCTTTCTTTGCCTCCACATCCCTCCTGGGCAGTTCATTGGTAGCTTTCACATGCTGCTGACCACTTACAGTTGTCTTAGGGGTAGCCATAAAGTCTTACAGAAAGTTCTGTGAGAAACCCAAAGAGCACATTTTGCTTCATAGAGGCACAAGGGCTCTTAAAGCCTGGACACCCATAGTATGTGGGATGAAACAGTTTCCAAGACACCAATATAGCAGCTGGAGGCCTTGTCAGTAGTGGCAGCTCAGGTCTTGATTTCTGGTAACTTCATTTCTTCCTATCTTTACATAGGAGCTGGAGCTCTTTTTATTCCAGAAGGTATTTTATTACATATCGCCATTTTAATTAGACAAATCCATTTTGTGCTGGTTTTAATGTTGCAATAGTTTCTTTTTAGTGCATTTTATTGTTAGCATATTTTTTCCCTAAAGGTGTACTACAAATAATAAGCCAATGTTTCATGAATTACAATTTGCACTACTAGTATTATCACAACACTGATGCTTATTAGCACTGAAGTGCTATATTTTAAATTTCTGGAGCTCAGGCTTATGGTTACAAAGTTTCCTAACTACACTGGCACAACCAACCTTGTGTTTTTACCAGTTTTCATCCCATTACTCTCCCAGTTAGCTATTACAATGGATGCCTAGGTAATTCCTCCAGGCTGAAGAGACAGGCAGGATGCCTCTAAAGGCCATTTGCAAGGAGTAGAAAGCTTCTGCTTGAGATGCCCAGAAACAATTGGTGGGCCACTGTGTGAGAGAGAATGCAGGGTTCCTCTTATGTTCTTATTTTAAGGAAACAAAGAAATGGGCATTTAAAAAAAATGACTTCCAAACCCTACACTGCATACTGGCCTACTGGGATGCCATGCCTCCTGGCAGAACACCTTGCCCATGTCAGATGAGATGCTTGGCAAGCCACAGCATGAAAATGGCATGGCAGCCTGTTGGAAGTGGTCCACATTGCATTCCAGTGGGTATATTGTGTGCTGATGGCTATGAGCAAATGGTTCAGTATACCGCCCCCATGATACCTGGTGACATTTCACTAAGCACCCAGAAACAGTGCCGTAAATGTTCCACTTTTGGGTGCCTGGCCAAAACAATCCCTGCTGGCAACTTGGACTAGGATGGGCTACCTGCAAAGTGAATGGCCCTTGGCATGGGAGACTGGCACTCTGGTGCCTTGTAGGGTGCGCTCCATGATTCAGGCCAGTACAGCATGGGATAACCTACACTTTGTAGAAAACCCTATAATTATTGTAAGTTAACCATATAAACAGCACAGGAATACATTTCTGTATGCGCTGCCATACATCATCAGGCGTTTTATAGTCCAATTCATCATTATCTGAAAGAGTTAAGCATTTCCTGAATCTATGCTTCTTTTTGAAGAGCATCTTAAAATATTTGACGCATGTCCTCCTCACCAACTTACCCTTATAATGTGATTGAGCTCTGCTTCTTATATTCATTGAGGCTGAAACAGGTTGTTTTTTAACCTTGGGAAACATGGTATGGCTGCGTTTGAGAATTTTGTGAGAAAGCATTTGACATCTGAGCTACTAACTTCATTGTATGCTACCCCAGGTATAAAGTGAATGACTAGCCTTAATAATGCTTAAATTCTCTTTCCTCTCATGACTAAAGCTCAAGCCTCCATTAAGCCATAATTTCTTACAGGATTACTGCTGACTGGCAGAATTTAACTTACGAGTGGTGCACAATAATTCCTGATGGACTGGAGAACAAAATGTTGATTAGGAAATGGAGGTTAGGATCAAGAATAAGTCAATGTGCATAAAGGCAATGTAACAAAAAACCTAAATCTCTTCATTTTAAAATTCACATATTTGTGGATGACTAACAGATAGAGGCCAGCAAAGGCAAGGATTTTTTAAAAGGAAACATTTCCTGGTTCATACGGAAGACCAGAAAGCAAATAAGAATTGGCAAAAATTGGTTAAAGATACAATCGAGCATTGAGATTTTTTCTTGTTTTTTAAGATTCACCAATTCTTCAAAGAGAAGTAAAAAGAAGGACAATTGTTGTGAATGCAAAATTGATTATAAATGTTTACCCTAAAATAGAGTGCAGTGAAACTATTTGGGGAACAAGGGAGGGGACTGTGGTTGGAGCCTCTTTTATTTCTCCAAACTGTGCTTTCATCTGCAGTGCACCAAAATGCAGTTCAGAGAGAGCACAGGTAAGGCTTCAATCAGCACTCCACATAAACAGAGAGCTCTTTTCTTAATCTACATAGGATTCAGAACTGGTGCCATCTTTCAAAATGAGAGATTTTAATGATTCCACAAAATTCTTCAAAAAGGCAAGATGTTGGAAAGAGAGTGGCTAGAAGGGATAAAATTCCAACACACACACCAACCAAAATAATGAAACATTCTAGATTAGCAAACTGAGGTCCAACTGTGATTCTGAATCCAAGTTTGCAAAAATCATTTATATGAGAGAGAGAGAGAAAAAGAGAGAAACAGGAGCTGTGATCGGAACACTTGCACTTATTGGTTGTTAATGTACAGAACTATTATGTCAGATGTATCCTATAACTTGTATAAAATAGTAAACATTCAAAAATAAATAATAGGTACATGCAGGTACTCTGAAGAGAGTAATCTGGGTCACAGTTTCTTAAGTAAGTTGAGTCATAACATCTGCTACTAACTAATCCTGAAACCACTTTTCAAAAGCAATGCTAAATATTAAATAAACTATGTATGATAAGCATGTCTGAGCAAACAAAGGTATGAGCTGGTTTCAGCAATGGCAAAGAGGCGAATTTGTTATCTTTCTATGCCTAAACCACTGCTATTGTGATTGAACATTAAACTGCTACTTCTATCCCTGTTCCTTTGTACCAAGTGGGCTGTCTAAAGGAAAAAAAAGTGGTTAAAAACAGCTTAGAGCTGAGTGTTTGAATGTTAGCACCTTAGTCCAGATTAAATGCCAAAAAAAAAAAACAAACAATTTTCTGACCTTAAATATGGATTAGAATGGGAACACTAATATCCATATGCCTCCACCCCCAAAATGCTTTTGAGCTGCTTTTTTAATGCATGTCGATCCAGCCTCAGACTTCCTGCTGGTTCTGGGTTTAGTAAAGTAGCACTGTAGTATCACAACCAGGGTACTACCGTCATATGCTTGAAGTAACTTACCCTGAACGCAGTTCCTTCCTCTATAATTGTGGGCAACTGAGAAAGACAAATATCCACTGCGAGGTCCCAAGCTTGCCTGACAAAAGATGTAACATGACAGTGTTAGAAGCCTGACCCTACTATCATCCAAAATATAAAACATTGTAAAAACATTAGGTAGGTAGGCAGCAACTGCTTGCAGGCTATTCATGGGCACCTCAGTGAGAACAAGTTCCTGGACCAAACAAAACTTTGATCTGAACCAGCAGAGATGTTCTTATTGCTTAATTGAACTAGGGGACCCATGAGGTATCTTACCTTGGTGTTAATGTCAGTGGTTTGGGAATCTTTACATCCTGTTCTTTAGTATTTTGATTAAGCTATACTGAATGCATAGGATGAAGGGAGTGGAAAATGTGGTTCAGTAGCGGGACACCATTAACAGATTTTAGCGTACCCTTGTCACTGAAGGGATTCTAATCTAGTGACTAAAATGGCATGCAACATTGAGAACGACTCATTCTGAAAGTTCAAATCTTGAATAACTAATGCCAGGGCTAAATAAGAGAAAGGGCCTGGAACACTGGAAATGGCCCTGACAATGCTTTCTCTGAAGCTCAACTTATTACTCTGAAAGCAGTTTGGGTTACCCTGTCTGACTCCCTTCCCCTTCCATTTTTTGATGCCAATAGAAGGTCCCACAGATGTACTGCTCCCACTACACTTCCTTTGTCTATGAGCCAAGGAGGAGCATCTGTTTCTATGGCATCCACATAGCCTGTGCTTTGGCTTGCAGAAAGCAGATGGGTAGGAAAAAAGTCCTTGCAAAGCCATACTTAGAGTTCTTTCCTTTCCAGTCTGCATTTAATGGGAGAAGCTTTTAAAATGAAGTCACAGTGGGGAAAGACCATCCAGCAAGATGCATGTGTAAGGAGGGAGAGGGCAAACACCAATTTCTGGAGGTTTCAGCTTTGTGTAGAACTTTAGTTACGACATGGAACATTGAAAACTTAGCCTTGTTCTGCAAACTCAGCTCTTGAATAACTAATGCCAAAGCTAGCCTCCTTTCCTCACTTTTCTGATTTTGGTCTGCATGCACATATATATGCTTTTAAACAGCTTTTTCAGAAGAATTTATGGTGAAAAGGAGACTAGGAACAGTTACTTCTGGGCAGGGAGGACTCTGCTGCCCAGGCTTGTTCAAGCAACGGGCCCCTTTTCAGGTACAGCAGATGTAGTGGCACAGCCACCAAGCCCTTATCTCCATATCCAATCTCCCTCCTTTCTTGTGGGGAGGAGGTCCAAGGAATGCCAAGGGCTGAACACCCTCTCCCACCTTGAGTTTTCTGGACTAATTTAATTAGATCCAGCAGTAGAAATATGTGACCAAGACTAAATTTGCACTTCACTCCTTATCATGCAGTTAAGCAACATCTGGGCAGATACATCTGCACTGTCAGGAGGTGTCTCACAGACTAGAAATGCCCCCTCCCTACCTAATTGCACGCTAGCTGTGGAACACAAAATCATCATCCACAAGCTTACTAAACTGTGTCAAAGACTTACCTAAAGTGCCCAGTGGGGACCATCCGCACCTCTGCTGAATGGGGAGACCAGTGGAGCTGCCGCATAAGCATGCTGGCAGTTCCGCTAACCTCCTGATGTGATTGTGACTTCACAGAGCCTCAGCGTTGTCACAGTGACAGCACTGATGCATGCACAGTCGTGGAGAGCGCCACAATCAAGATGGCGGGACCCTGAGGAGGATCAGCCCTGGGATTGATCGCAGGTGAGTGACTGATTGTGCAGGGCATGGGCTGTTAGTGACTAGCACTTGCAAGTGTGAGCGCTGGTCCATGTTAGGTGAATGCGCTCCTTTCCCACTGACAGGATGGGAAGGGAAGTGTTAAAACACCCCAGGTCTTATAAGTGAAACTCTTTATTAAAAAAGGAAAAATGCATCTAAAAGAGATCAAAGAAAGTAGATCAATCAGAATCAGCAAGTTTAATGCAAATGCCATATAGTGGGATTCCCATTGGTTTCAAAAACAATATCCAAAAATAGATGATAATTAAGTTGTCCAGTTAAATTTCCCACAACCTAAGCCTTTTTTTTAAATAAACATAAAAACTGATTGCATCTGACTAGACGTGGTTCCTATTTACTTACATTCAAAGTCATGTGGGCGCCTGCACCAATCAGAAGTCCCACCCAGGTATCTTTTTACTTTACTCAACAATCCTGTGGGATCATTACAAGGATGGACAAATATTTCTCTTAACTTTATTTCCTTATCTTTTGTGTTATGACAAAGTATCATTTAACCTCTAGGGACCTACTTGACTACATGAGCAGCCCAAAGACATCATCATAACTACTGCCCCCAGTACAATTAAAGGATTTTTCCTTTGAATCTTGCTTAATGCAGGAAATGAGTTGTTGTATTTACTTCCTTACCTCCTTTACCCAACAGCTTCTGCAGTAATGACCTTCACAATAGGCTCTCTATATAATTATGGGGTAATCAGGGGATAATCAAAACAGCTTCAAAGCAAAAGCAATACATGGCTCCCACATGCTCAATAAATGCTCAGGATGTAGGCAGAATGGTTACAGAGAGCAATTGTGGGAGATATTCATCCCAGATTCTGACAAGAGATAAAGTCAATTATTACAATTAAATCCATATCCAGTTTCTGAATTTAGTCTACCATGTGGAGTTGACATTTAATCATAATGCTGGGACTTGTCTGAGGGAAGTTTAAGAGTAAGGAAAAAAAGGGGGGGGGAATGGATCTCCAAGGAGGCTTATATAGTTGAAATGGATCTCTGCAGAGTCCCAGCAGTGCAAGGACATTAACTGCATGAATGCTGCCATTATAGTCCGCAGTATGGGTGTGGCTGTGGCATGTATAGCCATGTACTACCCATAGAGTGGGCTATAATGGCTACTGCTACACTTCTGGCATTGTTAGGGCAGAAAGCATATCTATTATCTATATCTACTGTATTAAAAATCTTGAATCCCATGAAATTTGGGATAAATTAATACAATTAGCAAAAACATGTTTAAAGAAAGTAATGCAGTGCTTCAAATAAACATAATGCTAAGAGGAATCAAGCAGGACTGCACCCTCTCCTCTTATTTATTTAATATTGCATTGGAACCCTTGTTAACAACTATCCAACAGGGAGAACAAATCATACCATACCACATGGCTAAATTATCTCACCAGCTTCCAACTTATTTTCAAATGATATGGGAATGCTCCCATGGTTCTATAAGAAATAAACACCATTTCACAAACCACCTTACCTCTCCAGCCAGAAATATGTCTCCTACTTAACTTTTCCAGCTTACAAATGAACCAGCAGATGCAAACTCTGCTCCACTGTTTATTGTACACAACAATCTTACTTATACAACAGTGGAAACTTTCAGACAATTTAACTAAACTGACATGGTTAGAAGTATTATGGGTTTACCAAATCAATGGATATATTTTCAATTTGCTCCCAAGCACTGGTAAAGAGTGTTTTTTTTTACTGCATTTGTATACTTTAAAGCACTAATAACTTTAAGGTGCTGTTATTGTTTTAGTATGTTCATTTTACATTTGGTTTTTAATGTTGTAACCTGCCCTGAGGCCTTTGGCTATAGAGCAGGATAAAAATGCAAATAAATAAATTATGACAACTATTTTATTAATTACTTTCCCAGATAATAGAAATCAAGGTTCAAAGCAACAGAATATTAACAGCATCATTCTTAAAAATGTATTAGCGTGCATTGTTGAGTACTGTAAATAATATGGAACATCCTGATTAGGGTGAAAAGGAGAAGAAGGTATGGGAAGATGTATAGGCTGTTGGATAAATGTGATCCATTTATATGTGTGTTAAAGGAAATAATAAATCAATAAAATCAGGCCTGTATCCTATAAAAAGAGAATAATTTCCAAGTAATGAGTGAAAGCCAGTAACCTGAGGGTTTTGAGACAAACACTTATCTATATTTTATTGCTCAAGGGTGAAGAAAAGGAAGAGACACGTTTATACTGTCGATTTGTGCTGCTTACAAATCACAGGAGTCACAAGTGTAGGTCATTAGCCGACAGAGGCAGATGTTGCTAAGATTGATTCAAGAGCAGGTTAAGGTTTTATCTTTGTCTTCTATTTGAAGATGCCCAGAAGCAATTGGTGGGGCACTGTGTGTGACAGGATGCTGGGCTAAATGTGTTGTGGCTAGTCCAACAGGGCTCTCTTACATTCATATGTTCTAAGAAGCTGAACTCAAAGCTACTTGAGGTAAAAGTAACAGATATTTCTAATCCCTCCTTAAAATACAAAGCCAAAAAATATTCCAACAAGGCCAGATCTTGAATATTCTAACAATGTTTCTCAGAGTCAAACTCAATGAATTCAAAAAGAGTTCTTAGGAAATTAAAAGTGAACCTTCTTCCATTTATCAATAAAATTTAAAAATTAGTTTGGTCATAGAAGTCTATTATCAGATCCCCCCCCCCCCC
>MTQE01002208.1:33111586-33122406 GCA_014337955.1 Aspidoscelis marmoratus
CCCCCCCCCCGCCTAATCTAGTAAAGAAACACTATCATCAAGTTAATATTGTACTGGTATTTGTTTAGCGCTTCATCTGTGTTAAATGTTAAATATTTATACCAACAAGTAAGTAAAGTGAAAATTCACTGCAAAATCCCATCAAAAAGAAATCCAGCTATTCAAATGCCGCCTAGAGGCAACCATTGTGGTAAATGAAAAGGTGGCAAAATAGAAATAGAGAAGATTACCAGTAGCAATCATTTCAAAGCCAAATTGAGAAGAAAAGTACAATGAACAAGACGGTCAAGGAACTTGAGGACAATGTGTTAAGGCTAGCATTATGAGCTCTTTTAACATCCATGTCACAAGGTGACATTTACAAATAGGTAGTTTGACTTTTGTTTTAAAAACAAGTTCCCTTTCCCTTTTCCCCCCCAGTCCACATTCTCATGGAAAACCCACCATAAATGTGTTTAATGTGTTATTCATAATACTGCCAAGGCTAGGAAACCAGGTTTTCCTTGACAGCAGTTTTCAGCCTTGTGATTGGCCAATGGAACTGCTGGCTTGGACCATGTGACTGGCCATGACTTTCTGCTTAGTCCACAAGCACTTTCATCTTTTCCATGATTACTTCATCTCTACTGCACACAGCAGAATTTTTCTCCCATGTAAAATCTGGATATCCAAAATAGGTAAATGAAGTTATGCATTACATTATAAAATATTTCCCTACTCTACCTGGAAGGTTTCTGGCATTTTAAGCATGTACATACTTTCTTACGGGTATATTAAAGTGGCTTTGCTCAAAGCTCAGCCCATTGATATCATGCCTCGCTGCGCCTTTCTTTTTCTGACGTCAAGCTGTCTGTCGCCAAGGACAACCGAACTGGGTCAAGCTTCCCTGACAGTCAGGGGGAGACACTGAGCCTCAATGTGAAAACTGACCCTATCGCCCAAGATGAAGATAGCTCAGATGAGGATGCTGGGCAACACCCTTCCCTGAGCGTTCTGAGAAGAGAGTGGGAATAGCTGAGAAGATCAGTGTGTTTGCAGGCCAAACACTTGTGGTGCCAGGGGTGTGATTCTCCCTCATCTACTTAAACAAGCCTCACACCTGCAGAACATGTTGCAGACAAAATGTCTCTTCCTCCTGCAACCCTGGTTTGTTTGCTCGTTGATTTTTAGACTGAAACCTGATACTGCAGACTCTCTGACAACTTGGAACCTGGCCCATTTTGACTACGCTTGAATCTTGCTCCCTGAAAAACTTTGAACTTTGGCTGTTCACGACTCCTGCTCACCCAGCTATGCATGCATGTGTTTGCTTCTCAGACCTGGCTGACTCAGGACATGACAATTAGAAAGAAGAGGTCTGATTTTACATATATTCAGATATCCAGATATATGGATTCTGTGGAGGAAAAGTAACCCTGTCATCAAAGGGGGGAAATGATTGGCTTGATTTGACAAACAGTAAGGGCATACAAACAGGAAAGATGCTGAACTTTTGGAAAGTGAAAAACAAAAAATGCTGAATAGCAAACAGAACAATCAAAGGTGCAAGGCGATGTTTAAGCACTACAATGATGTAAGCACTTGAATGTCCAACATTTGTGCTTACTAGAGTTTTTCTTACAAAAAGCACCCTCCTCAGAAGACACAGGCCGCAAACAGTGCTTTTTCTGGATCTCTAAAAAAAATTGTTTGGGTTATGCCCCAGTCCACACAGTCTTTGTTAGCACTGTTGCACATAATGAAATGAAACAAACAAAAAAATCCTTTAGAAAAGGTGGTAAAAAGGTGTAATTTTAACACTGGAACACGTAGTTGCAATGATTAAAATGAAACCCTCAACTGCTTCTTGAGCAATGGGTTGAAGTACCTAAAGTACTTTTAAACGCGGAAATACAAGTAAAGGGGAAGCTTCATTAGATGCCACTGCATCTATCAATTATACTTGTATTGGCCCAGGGAGTCACGTACTCATGGTTGCATCCTGTTTGGAGAAAATGTCAAGATCTTGTGACACTGTTGTCACGCCAGTCTCATAACACAAGTATGCAACCAGGTGAGACAAAGGTTTTCCTGTATCCACTGAAAAATCCAGGACTGTTGTCTTCATGATGCTGAACTGCATTATCAGAAAATGAGTTCAAAATAATGGCAACATTTCTTGCCTTGTGTGTCTGACTTGATGATTTTGTGTTGAAACCAAAGTGGCCACAAACTATAAATGATGGCAACATATTGACTCCATGATCCCTTCCCAAAAAGGACCATTAAAGGAGCAAAGACAACAGATGGCAAAGGAACAAGCTTAAGAAAGCCTATGAAAAAAGAAAGCATTAATGAAGCGTTCTATCCCAAAAGTATCTTATTTTTTAACTGAATTGTTTCTGTGAACAAAAATTTATTAAAACTCTTAGAAATCTGCACTTGCCAATTAGTCCAACAAGGCATTTTGTCTGAAAAGCATAAAATATTGGATAGTACTCTAAAGGAATGCCAGTATTCTAGTAGTATTCAGGAAAAGGCAGACAGTATGATTTCCCCATGAGTACACATCAAAACTTACACTATGAAAAGACAGCTGTGATACTTGCCATTAATTCCCTCCCAATTTCCCTGGAGGAAATGGCAGCAATGTTTTACTCTAAAATATAAAGTGTTTATTTCCTCTACTGAAAATTCAATCTCCCTTCATTCCAAATACACATGCAGCAAAAGTATAATATAACTTTTGAATAATTTATTCCAATCTCCTCCAACTTCCCTCTGGTTTAAATCTCTTGAGATGGAGCAATGCTCAGTTTTATAAGAACAAAAAGGAAGACAGAGAATTTCCAGATGTCCTTAAAGACCATTTTATTATGCTGGACTGTAAAATATTTCATGATTGTAAACTTAGGGTTTTTCCTAATAAAAAACAAAAACAAAACACAATTATAAGGGCACATTTTGTTTGTTCTTTCTTGAAGCCTGAAATTTAACAGATATGATCTGTTCTTACTTTAGTTTTCTGACTTGATCAGATCTTTCAACTAATTTGGTTCAGTTCAATGTCTTAGTCTGATGTTCTCTTGTGACTGTCTGCTGCAGTCATATTGAGTATAAGGTACCTATACTCCGAGAGCACTGAAACCTTTCTTGTCTTATTGCATTATAGATTTTTAGAACAATGTTAAGTATTTCGGTGTGCACTGAGCACACTAAACAAGTTATTACTAGGTTTGTCATTTCAGGAGCAATCTATCAGTGCTCTAAACTATTTGATTTGATTTAAAAAAAAAAACCCTTGAATCAAGCAAATAACGAATAGATATCTGGAGGAAAGTGAGGTTCTGGCTGTCTCTAAGGATGCAGTCTTGTGTCTTCTCTTTAAGAGGCTTTTGTAGGATCCTGAGACTTTGGAGAATCACTTTGTAGTCATAAATCTCCCTTTTTTGACCAAGGTTCCAGAGAAAGTGGTGGCGATCCAATTACAGAAATGCTTGGATGACACAGATTTCCTAAATCCATTTCAATTAGGCTTCAGGTTGGGCCACAGTACTGAGATTGCCTTGGTCACACTGATGGAAGACTTCCGGCAGGACAGAAACAGTGGGAACGCAAACCCTGTTGGTGCTCCTGGACTTCCAATATTGTCAGCTACAGTGTCTTACTGAACACCTATGGGACTTTGGAATTGGTGTCAGGGTACTTAAGTAATTCTATCTTCATGAGAAGTCCAAATAGTAGCTTTAGGGAGATTTGGGTTGGTACCTGAGGGTTCCAGGCTGGATTATTGCAGTGGATTATATATTGGCCTTCTCTTGAAGATGGTCTGGGGGTGGGAACCCATTCAGAATGCTGCAGCCAGATTCCTCACTGGTGTGTTTTGTCAAGCTCGCATTGCCCCAGTTCCCAGAGAATTACACTGGCTGCCAATTTGCTTCCAGGCCCAGTTCAAGGTGCTGATTCTTTTAAGGCCCTAAATGACTTTGAAGCCAGATACCTGAAGGACTGCCTCCACCTGCATAGTCCTGCCACTTCAGACGATAGCCTCCTGATAATTCTATCCCTTTCATAGATTGGTGTCATAGCTAAAGAGTGGGCCGCTTCAATGGTGGCCCCTGAGCTATGGAACAGTCTCCCTTCAGATGCAAGCAAGGCCCCTTCACTTACGAGCTTTCAGTAATTAATTTAAAAATCTCTATTTATCCAGGATTTTTGTATCTAATTCTGTTTTGGTGGGTGGTGAACCTACGCTTTTACTGTAGTTTGTTTTACTTTTTATCTGAGATTCTTTTTTCACTAATATAATGTGTCTCTGGCTTCTTTTAGTTTTATCTACTACTTTAGATCGCAAAAGTTGAACTATGCTTCTTTTGTTTCTCTTCTCAAAACTTCACTGGCAATTCTCCATCAAAAGTAAAACCCCTGGTGTTATCATAACGCTTTAGCAGTGTTCTATTCCTGCAAAAGGCTGCTGCCTTATCAAAATCATATTTGCTCTTGGTTTACGAGCATTAGCTATTCTGTTGTCTCAGATTCGAAGGCAGCTGCATGAGTTTGGATATCTTCTTTGTTCTTGAATAGACCTTTAGTTGCCTTTGGTACTCTGTACTGGCAACAATGGTGGAAGAGAATCACCACCATCAGATCAGTGCAAGGCAAAAAAGCTGCCAGTGTGTGATCAAAGGAAGGATGAAGCTGTGCCCTGACTGCCCTTGAAACCTTTTGTTTACTGTCCCGGGTACAGCTTAGTATAATGAGGAGCTCTAAAATTTCTTTCCCTGAAAATATGCTGTTTGGCTTGTGCTAGGATAGACAGTTAATGATGAGTTTTGGTGGATATAATTAGAGAGATCTCTGAATCATAAAAGACCGTATTCCCCCCACCCCCTACTTCACTCACTGCATGTTTACTAATTAAAATAAGAGACTCTTGATAATAGGTGTACCATTAACATTCATCATATTAAAAGACAGGATGATGACAGGAAACAAATGCTGTGAACAATTCGGAACTGTTTTATCCCTACGTGTAATCTCATTATAGGTGCATCACCAACCAACCCATGGAGAAACAAAGAATCACCTGCTCTGAACAGCATAGCTTCCGCCAATGCTTTATTTCTAACATAAATGATATTCCCTGCTTTGTGAGATTTTACAGTATAAACAACTATGGAGAGGATGAAGTTATTTGCATATGTAAATTTGCACATTCCATGATCACCTTATAGACACGACACTGAAAATTTAAATTACGGATGACAAAGCTGTGATCCTCCAGGTTTTCTTGGATGAAGATTTTCATCATCCCCAACCACTGGTTGTGGTGGTTGGGGCTGATATAAACCAGAAGAAGGAGTAGAGGAAGGAGAAGGAGAAAAAGAGTTGGCTTTTCTAGCCCACTTTTCTCACCCTTTAAAGGAAACCAAAGCGGCTGACAAAGCTTTCTATTCTTCGCACAACAGAACATCCTGTGAGGTAGGTGGGGCTGTGAGAGCTCAGAAGAGAGCTGTGACTAGCCTTAAGGTCATCGAGTTGTCTTTGTGGAGGAGAGCAGAACCAAACCCAGTATTCCCAGATAAGCGTCTGGCTCCCTAACCACTAGACCACTAGAAGGCCACAAACTTTCCAACACAACCCTTTTATCAAACAAACTCTATAAATGGAACACAGAGAATTGCTCTGGAAAAGGCAAGGAATGGTTTCCTTTGATTCAAGGCTAAACTAGATGCTACATAACTCTATTCAGCTGGTAGAGGATGGCAGTTTTTACAGTAAATTAAAATGCCTTCAGTAAAACCATTTCTTTCCTTGAAGGTCTCCTTTAGAACCTCAGCTTTCCATCCAGAAGCCCAAAAGCAGCATTTCATAGGCTTCTCCATTAGGATGATGTGACATAATCCTAATATAGATACATGAAGGTGGTTGTCCCCGATCCAGACATTAAGAAAAAAACAAGCCATTAGGTGGCAATAATATTGGATCCAAACTGGTTTTGAACATCTGTATGAAGCATTTACACAAAGCCTTTGGAACATGGAAGACATTTCCTGGTAATAACTTACCACATGGCGTGCATGTAAGTTGGAGGTAGACGAGGACTGCTGACTGGTGTGCAGTTGTAAGACCTCATTATTCGTTCTGCCAGCAAGAAGTTTCGAAAGAGACTTGCCACAAGAAGATCTTGCCTGAAGAGTTTTTGGAAAAGATCTGCCCCAAAACATCCACAAATGGTAGAAAATCAATTAAACAATATAATGATGTGCCCTAAAAACTCTGATCTTTGAACCCTTTCCCCTTTCACAATGCTAACTCATATGTCTAAGACTGCAGTGACTGCCAGAACTTGGAACAATGTAAAGAGATAGTCTAAGAAATCTCTTATGGGTGAATTTATCTCTGTAATTTCCCCAGAAGAAGAAATGGACGTGTGTTAGATATTGCCAAGCAGCACTGGAAGGTGGTATAGAAGTCCCTCATTATTTGCAAGGGTTCTAGACCAACAAAGGGCAGGAATCTCGCAAATAGCAAGGGAGGTTGAAAATACAGGTGGCCATTTTGGCCAGTAAAGGAGGGTACAAACTTGTTAGCACTGCTTTAAGCATGGTCTGTTCTAGTTGCTAGCTTCCACTAAATCAAGGCTGATTCCTGATGTCTATGTGAACAATTCATGCAATTTTCTTGGCACAGAAGTGATTTGCCACTACCTTCTTCTGAGACTAGGGCATTGTTGTTCGCTATCACAAAGTCACCAAGGACACCTGGTAATTACACGGTATAACCATGAGGTTTTCTTGGCAGAAGTGCTTGCCATGACCTTCTTCTAGGGTAATGCCAGCACGGATGGTAATATAAAAAATCATCCTCCAAAGACAGCAAACTGAGGAGACCCATTAAGTGTATCCACCTATAATAAGATAAAATCTTATTCTTTATCTAGATGAGTACAACTTAATCAGAGTAGTGAAAGACTATTCTGAAAAAATTAACTGTAAGAGGTTGGATTTTAAACTTCATTCACTGATTATCTTTCCTTAAACTTCCATAGTTAGAACATCCTCTAAAATAATCTAATTATGCCTCCTGAATGCCATTCAGTTTTCTCTCATGCAAGGTCCTATGAAGCAGTGTTCTCCAATTGCCAATATTCCTGAGCCCCGACTAAAACTGGCCAGATGGAACGGATGGAAGCCAAAATGTCTTAAGGGCACAAGTTCAGAAACCTGAAACTGTACTTCTTGGGGAAGAAGAAATGGAGAACAAAGCTCAGTAAGGCAAGGGAACCTGATATTACCAGGGACAGAAGTTTTGTGAGATTCTATTTTTTTCCCAGTTCAAACTGCCTCTCCATTTGTTTCTGGTGTTTCACTACTTGCTATTTCCCTCATTAGCTTCTTTTTCACATTTCAGTTATCTTATATTATGACCAAGCTGTATGTATTACCAGTAATTGTGCAGACTATCTCCCATAGTCTCACCTCTGGGTAGGACATTCCATGCAATTGTATCAGTGATTGCTGTAAAGATCCAATTCAGTTCTCCTAGAGGTGTCCTTCTGTCATTCAGCCGCCCAGGAATTCTAAAAGAAATAATGACCTGTTACTCTTATGCAGAAGCATGCTAGATCTACTCCAATTGTCATAAAACAGCTGTGCTAGAAAACGCTATCTTTATGTTCTAAATGGAAAGCCTTGTTTCTTGACCTTAATTTGATAAAAGGATTTTTTGTTGTTGTTCCCCATGATAGCTTATTCTCTTACGAGTTGTATCTCAGATGTCTTTCAACAGCTCAGACAGACTTTGGATTTTAAAGCTCCAATTCCGAACAACAAAGACAAAAAAAATCTTAAAGGGAAATGCTTTTATAAATGGTTATCGGCTCCCCCAATTGTTAAGCATTCATTTCACACCAAATCATTGAGTGACTTGATTAATAAACTAGTAAATCTCTTTGACAGTGAGCAACCTAGGAAGAAAATATAGAACTAATTCCAGAAGGGAAGATGGAAGAGGTGATCTCAGAAATAAACACTTTCTAGTCCTGACCTTCTTTAGTAAAAATAATAGGCCAAAAGAACTCTCTGACTAAACACCTACAGTGGTAATCCCATCACAGAACATAAAGATCAAATATTACTGCACAAATCATTTCTTCCAATGATCCAGTTATGAAAACATTTGATGAGAAAGCAAAGTATCTTATTAAGAAAGCTTTCAAGCACTTTTAAATCTGTAAACTGCAAAGAATATTTATGTGGTGCCCACACTACATTCTAGTGCTGGGAGAAGTAATTTTAAAAAAGTGGTGAAAGCACATTCAATGTACTTTGAGGAAGAGAGTTTAAACTGACAGCTTAAACAGGTAAGGAGGGGGCGAAGCCTCCCTAATTAGCATAATGGGAGGGGGAGGAGCACACTCCACCAATCAGGCGTCGAGTTTAGACTAATGAAGGAGTATAAAATCCACCTGCTAGAAGAAAAAGATTTGTCCTTGCTTTTGGGTTTTCGGGGAGGAAGACGGGTTAGACTGTCTCTGTACCTCAGGGAAAGAATCAAGCATTGGTCCCAAACTTCTGAGCTGGAGATAAGGCCAGAAGGGGGTAGAAAGGAAAAGGAACTATGAAGTTTAACCCACCTTCCTCCCAGAACCCAAGAGCATAGCCTTCTCCTCTCTCCTGGCAGGCGGGTTTTATACCCCCCCCCCCCAGCCAGGTGTAGCTCGATGCCTGATTGATTGAGGTTCTCTGGGCATTCTCTTCCCCCTCCCTTTATTCTAATAAGGGAGGTTTTGCCCCCTCTTTACTGGCTCTGGCTATCCTATTGAGCTTCCATACAGATCCTGCATTGAATGCGCTTTCATTACAGTTTGAATTTCATCAACCAACCCTGGAGTTTGGCGTAGGCACCACAAACGTATATCACTTTACACTTGTCCACACTGAACACAATCTGTCAAATTGATGCCCAGTCCCGCAATGTGCAGAGATCCCTTTGGAGCTCTTTGATTTTTAAAACAACCTTCTGCTATGCAAATTCTCCAACTACATTTTGCTGGAAAGGTGGGTTCTTAACCAGATATTTTTTATATACATTTAATCTCTTATCTTCTCACTAGGTGGCATTTGAATGAACAAGGGATTTCCACTTGGAAGATACAAGCAGTCTTAGAAAGCACTAATGAAGCTGGAACATTATGTCCTTCAGTAATGGTAATAAAAATTCATATAACCCTTAGGGATTTCTTTGGGGGAAAAGCATTGTACTCATTCAGAATATTACATTCATTAGGAAGGAAGACGGGGGAGTGGGCAATCCCCCTATGCTTAAAAGGTCACCTCAACGCCAAAACACAGGGCTGGCGATGCTTTTGAAGAATTTTAGAATGACAGTGCAGATATATCTGTTCTGATCTGCTATTTAACAGACCGTGGCTCTTGGTAATGATTTCGCCTGTAAATTACTGACATGGGGCTGCATCCAACTGTGTCTCTCAATACACAGAAGCCTCCTCAAATCAGCAGAAGCTTGAATGAACAGAAGGTGGGAAGTGATTTTTTCTGATCCTTGCCTTCTTAAAACTACTTCACACAGGCAATTCTTTGCAAAGGAGGATTCGTGTGGATGGGTGTGTAAAAGGGTTTTTTTCCCCCTCATACGTTTGTATATAATTTTATTTAATGTAGCAATGTGTGCAAACTTCCTTGCTCGCTTGCTTGCTCCGAAAGCGGTTTTAAAATAAATAGTTGCCTAAAAGGAAGGTTGTGGAGGTGAGACGAACCAATCAACTCATTCTGTCGGTTACGGAATTACTTTTAGTTGCATTGAGGAGCTTCGATAATCACAGCTAGGGGAGAAGTAAGGCACTCGTCTTTCTAGGGATCTACTTTTGTGGTGCGTTTTCCTGCTGCAAATTTCCACCCATCTCTATTTCATCTTTCTAAATGGGGTGGGGGAAGCTACACTAATCAATTCCTACCCTGGCAGCTTCCCCCAAAGCAATCTCTAGCCGACACCATTTCCATCCCTGGAGGCTTGGTGGAAACTGCGCTAGCATAGATTCACAGGCCTGAGCATACGCGGCAAGAAATTAATTCAAATCTCTGCAAACAGTGAAATGTGTACACAGTGACCCTCCCTCCAGTGGAGCAGAACTGACAGTAACTCAAGGTAAGTTTAGTAGTTGATAGAGCAGCCAATGATTCTGGAATTAATTTCCTGGGGATTAAGAGGAGGGTGTGCCCAGTAACAACAGTGTACTAATGTGCTTAATAGACTATGCATTCTGTGCAGATCACCCCTGCATATCAAAAAGAACATGTGCAGCAAAATGAAGGAACCTTTTTTCTTATCTTTATTCAATCTGAGCCTTATTCAAGCACTCACTCCAAGAGAGAAAAAGGGGCTTTAAAATTCTAACACACTTTTGAACGGAATGATCCACAGGAATGATTCTCACTCCATCGGTGCTGCTGGGTTAAAAGTCTCATTATCCCAAACTATCCCAATGGCAACAAATAATTACTTCCGCTTATAAAGTTGGCTGGGGATGGCTGTAGCTCAGCAGTAGAGCAAATTTCCTGGAAAGCAGAGAGTTACCAGTTCAGTCCTCCATGTCTTCCCAGAAAAAGGCAACAGCAAACCACTTCTGTATCTTTACAGGTGCCCGTGTAAATGTCAGTGCAGGCAACCAGGAGTTAGATTTGACTTGATGTTACCCAACACAACATAAATTTGTTCACATAGCCTGGAAAATGTTGTGGGGCCATTCTGCAAAGAGCTCCCTTTCAATATTATTATTATTTATTATTTATTTAACTTTTATCCCGCACCATCTCCAC
>MTQE01002208.1:33126804-33144734 GCA_014337955.1 Aspidoscelis marmoratus
ACAGTACTCTAGATGAGGTCTGACCAAGGTAGAGTAGAGGTCTGACCAAGAAAGAGTAAAGATCTGCCCACCTTACAAACACAGACAAATGCATATCCAAACTTCACATTAATCTAATCAACCATGACTTGGAACTAGGTAAGAAATCTGAAAACAGAAATTTCTAATGAAAGAGCTCCCTAGGAGTTTAAACAATTTTAAACTTAGTATCTACAATTTTTTCCTGATCTTTAATCTGTTAATTGAAAGCAAGTCCTCTTGATTTCAAACAAGGCAGATTTGTACAAAGACATGCATGGTTGGTTGATTTACTTTCTGTGAAGACATTTTTCCTCATGGTTCTGGAACATTGGATATTCCTTGAAAATACTGTACTGTCCCAATAATTCCACCGCATGAGCTCAACTAATGCCGTACTTATTTCAAATGGCCATAAGTGTGGCAGTTATTTTTTAATTAAAAAACTAGATTCTAACTATCCCTAGCAAATACATTATGAACCACTAAGTAGTAGATTAATATTGTATTATACCTGGACTTTTGCAAACATAATTTTAAAATACTGCAGGTATGATGTTAGGTACACATTTAGTTTAAGACTCTTTCTGCACTGAGCCCTTTTCTGGAGTATATTTCAGGACAGGGACCTGCTGCCTGCATGCTGGTGCAGGCTACGGTAGGCCCTGTTCTAGGATATAATCTGGAACAAGGGGCTAAATCTAAACATCAGGTTAAGCTATGTATTTGTTAAGCTGACTGGTGATGTATACTTCATAAACTATCTTATTTGCTTTGGTCCAGTCCCTAGTATGGGAGAATGTTGCCATGATTCTTGGCAAAGTATAATGTGGTCTGTTCTATTAGGATCAGGAGATAATAAATCAGTGTCTTATATCTAGTAATTTTGAATATAGTAGGACTATTCTGCAACTACATGGGAGAGGATACTCATTTTTCAGGAATAGGAGAGGGCTGTTTACCATAGCCAAAATTCTTTACCTGATTTGCTGCTTCCCACTTCCAAACTTTGGAAGGTTTTTAAGAATGCCACAGAAGGGCTCAACAATAAACTGTTTCCATATTATTACTTCCTAATGGGATATCCAGCTGCTGTCTTGAGGTGGCCCAAGTTTATAAGTATCTCTGGGATGAAATATTAGTTCTTGCACAGGAATTGCAATGAGTACCCCTATAGCCCAGCATGATTATTTTAGCTGAGCATATATCTGACTATAATTTGTAATGCAATACTGTGGCCTCTCCGTCTGTCTGTCTGTCTGTCTGTCTGTCTGTCTGTCTGTCCATCCATCTCTAGCCTTTCTGCTAAAAGACAGTATCAAGAGCTGTCCATGAGTTCCTTTCAGGTTATTTTTATATGGATCTATATTTGTTTTCTTTTTTCCTAACCAAACAGAACAAAGCAATTTTGCTTGATCAGGGTTGATTTACCAATCAGGTTAGCAAGACAATTAGGTCCATGGCAAGTATGTTTCGACAATGTTGTCTGCTTATTTTTTCATACTTGACATAGCATTTCCATAATACAGCACTGGTTCTGGAAGTGATGTGCCAAAAAAAGGTCAATTAAGTGGTTTGGTAAGACTTATATCATTTAAATTGATTTGTGACAAAAAAGAAAAGGTGCATATGTACTACTCTGTTGGATTGTCAGTCATTTCCTGATGAATGTTTCCCTTAAAGTGGGAAAAGAAAAACGGACAGCATTTGCTTTCTCACTGTGAGAACTTTTAACGGTCTTAATTTTAAGACGTTTATAACCCAGTTCTTTCCCCCAAAGTTTTCCAAAGGGTAACATAACAGCTTATGTGTTTGAAGTCTGGCTATTCAGAAAAGAAATTCAAAACATGCCAGTCTATGCTAAGCATAAGGACAGCAGCACTTTACAGAATACTGGGGTAGGGGGAGTTCACAAGTAGAATACATTAGCAATGGAAGGAAAAGTTAAATAGCAGACTGGCTCAAGACATGAGGAACATTTTAATTATACTGCTTCCTTTTTTTTTTCACTAGGTACTCCTGTCTTCCCTTAATAAAAAAGAAACTCAGGTCACTCTAAATTTTTAAACAGCTATGGAAATGTCAGGGTCACTGAACAGCTTATGCCAAGTACTGCACACAGAACGTACCAGAAGCCTAGGAATATTTTATTTTCCCAAGGCATCTTAAGATTATCTTATATTAACAAAAGCTACAGTTTCTCCCTTTGGATACTTATTTTGCCCTTTATTTACCACATGTAAACACTGTAAGATTTAAACTGTGTTTACAAATATTATTAAAGCTTTTTCATATGTAAAATTCCATGTCCTTCATCTAGGACTTTTGCTCAGCCCTTGGGTGACTTTTGCAGCCCCTATTAACATTCCCATGATTGCCTACATGGGGCTTAAAGGAGAACTACAGTGGCATATAACTGTTGGGACTAAGGGTTTAATCAGACACCCTTAAAAAAGTGACCATCCAGGCAGTTTTAAATTTTTAGCAACAAACATGTTCTTCTTTTATGTGCCTTATCCTGTCTCAAAGTCTCCGAAAGGTTGCTTCACAAAAAAATCAGGATTTATAATACTGATTTTGGTTTTGGTCAAATTGCACAGAATGCTACCTAAGCAAAGAGGTGGACATTTCATGCCAGGAGAGGAAGAGATCTATTAATGCAAGTGCTGAGGGAAACCTTGTACCACTTCCCTACAAATAGCCTTGAGAGGCATCCTGCTTTTTTCACCTGTGACCTTTCGACAGTAAGCTACTAGAGACAGTGATCTATTGCTTTGCCTACATAGTATTGCAAGTCCCCATACAGTTTGATAGTGTTGAATTAAAAATAGCAACAATCCCCAGAGGTAAAGGTGTAATTAATGTTCTTCCTTTTTATATATGTACATTTGGGTGCAATAAGATATAGTCAGTTCTTAACCTCCTCGTGCAACATAATAACTAAAGCTTCTGACTAGTGCACTTGTTTTAAAATATATCATGTACTTTATTTGTATTAGGAAATGAAACAGTATTGCTATTAACAGTGTCCTGTAGAGAACGATCTTTATTTTGCATATCGAAAAGACTATTCTCAGACTTTAGCTCCCTCTGTAATAATGGTAATATAATACATGTCATTTTAATAAAAACAATGATTTATTGTCAGGGCATAAAGTTTTAAGGCTATCATCCACCAATTCAGTTACAATGATGTCTTCTTCACAGACTCCAAGCACTTTTACTGACAAATACATTGACTATTGTATCACTGGACTTGAAAAATAGGTTCATGCCAAAGTATACCAAATTTAACGAAAACAAACAAACCCACAACCTTTGCTTATTTAAACTGACCTTATCAGTCATGAGTCTTGAGGAAAATGTCCTTGCAGGTATAACTAGTTTTTCAGACATTTTGGCTCTGAATTTATCCAAGGTATGATCCACTAATTAAAGAAAGAAACTCCCTCCTGTACCAATGTTATTGACTACATGCAACTCTTAGCCTTGAAAAAAATCAATAAAATACAGTGTGCTATGCTTCCATGGCCAGTTACTCTTAGGAATGTCACATTTACAATATACGTAGAAGATGAGTACTGGCATATAGTATACAATTATGGAGTGAATAGGGAGGAAACATTCTACCCAGCAAGAAATATCTATATTACAAGGCTCAGAGGAGGCAGATCTTTACTGCACCACTGACTACTGATAACTAGAGCATATACACCAATAGGAATGGCTGACTCCAAAATTGGTTCTCCTGACTTTTTAATGTCTTTTTCAAATATCCACATTCTTCTTTTCTTAAATTCACTTCTCCCAGATACTTGTGAGAATGGAACTGCTTTTCATTCTACTAGGGTTCTTATCTGAGAAGGCACAAGGAAGGATTATAGCTACAAAATATCCTACCTTACAGGAGCTTTGGAAGAAAATTAAGGTCCCTTTCTGGACTGGGAGAGATGTTTTCTTTGGGGGCTATCTTCAAACTCTTGAGTTATGTAGAAATGCTGCATAAACTGAGTACAGCATTCACATAATTACGTACAGACTGACCAATGGCTCTCCAGGGTTATTCTATGACAGTGGTTTTCAACCTGGGGGTCGGGACCCCTTTGGGGGTCAAACTACCCTTTCAGAGGGGTCTCGACGAGTCTCCCATTGCCCTTCCCTCCCACCTCTCAGCTGCTCCACCCCCATGGTTGTGTGTCTCCACAACATAAGGAACTCCATTAAGGGGTCGCGGCATTAGGAAGGTTGAGAACCGCTGCCTTTGGGGGTTGATCTACTCTTTCACAGGGGTTGTTATGAGGTAGCAATGAAAATAATTTTATGGTTGGGGCTTAGTGTTAGTGTTAGGTTGGGGGTCGACACAACATGAGGAACTGCATTAAAGGGTTGCGCCATTAGGAAGGTTGAGAACCACTGCTCTATGAAACTGATGGGCAGAAGGATTAGGACTGACAAGGGGAGATATTTTTTCTCACAGAGATTCATTGGTCTATGGAATTTACTACCAGAAGAGATAGCGACAGCAACCAGCCTGGATCACTTTAACAAAGGTTTAGCCATATTCATGGAGGTCAATTGTATCAATGGCTATTAGAACAGATGCCTGGGTATTGCCTCCAGGCTGTAAAGACAAGTAGAATTCCTCTAAAGACCATTTGCAGGGAGTTGAGAGCAGGTGAAGGTTTTGCCTTTCTCTTCTACTTGAGAATGTCCAGAAGCAATTTATGGGTTATGGTCTGATCCTGCAGGGCTCCTGTTTGTGTGTTTCCAACCAGGCGTATTTTTCCAAGTCTTACCTCTCATTTTGCTTTCAGCCACAATGGCCTGCCATCAGCAATTCCTTATATTATCAAAACTTTTTGGGAGTGATTAAGCTTTTATAGGAAATATAACGAAGATAAGTGGGTTAAACATACTCCATTTTATCTTTAATGTAAATGTATGTTTAAACACACTTTTTTTAAAAAAAATGCATTGAAATGCATTGCAATTTATAAAACTGGCTTTAATTAAATGTTCCTTCTGTGAAATCATGTAACACATATGTGTTGTCCTTGAAAAAACACTATTAGCAAATATAGTACTGGTGAAAAAACTGAATGCACAGTGCTGCTGCATTAGGAACTTCTTGCAACAGTTCTAGTTTGGTAGCATAGGTCTCTCAAGACACTTTGCTTTCCTGTTGGACATGCAGCCCCATGATGTTTTCTACAGCTTTTCAGACCACAACAAAAGTTATAGTTGTTTCTTACCTAACACAGTTCTGTATAGCACATTAATACTTATATATAGCTGGGAAAATGCAAGTGCCCAGATTTCATGTAATCCTGGATATTAGGAACAGATGTGACCTTTACAGCACCACCAACCTACACTGGTAGACCCCTCCACAGTGACTTGGTTTACACTGGCAGATTGGGCCTTTACAGTTCCCTCGAATTCTGGTTTATGCTTGTGTAGCATTATACAAGAGATTTCTATAATCTAAGGTACTATTTCATCTGTGGCCTTCTTCTAAGGCCCCATCCAGATTGGGAGGGGGGGTTATACAGCACCATTATGGTGCTGCTAAGGTAGAGTTCCCTCAGATATCTAAGGCAACCTCACCACAGCCCTGCTATTTCCCCCCTAAAAAGCGCTAGAACCTACTGCTGGAAACTTAGCATTGGCCGTGGGTTTTCCAGCAACAGTACTTTTTACTTACCTACTGGAGAGATATACCATCATAGCTCAGTCAGCCATGCATGTATGGAGGCTGAAATAGGCTTCCATGCATAAGCAGAGGTGATGATATGCACGTCCAGGCATTTGCGATGCCTGAATGCCTGCACACACACGTCAGTAAAATGCAAAAAGAGGCAGTGCTGGCCGCAGTGCTGACTAGCTAGGGGGAAGGTTTCCCCGCATTATCGCCTCTTTGAGGCAGCACCAGATCTTAAGTCAGTCACATCCTTCAGTCTGCTTTCCAGATTCGTTATGATCAAAAACTAATGCTTAATTAAGCATTTCTGATAGTGCACTGAAGGATTGATTATTTCACCACACTACATCTAGATTTTCACATTTCTTTCAGCAAAACCCCCCATCCCCCATTATTCACATTCTTCCTGCTACATCATCTCTGGGGATTTTGTTTTCCTCACTTTACTTCAAAATTAGATCCTGTTAAGACATTACTCATCTTACCAGTGACTGGTAGACATTAGTGAATGATAGCTATAAGAAAAACTAAGGTAATTTTAGCATCATCCTTGTTTTGAATAATTTCTGGAACTTTCTGTAAGAAGGAAGTGTTTAACTGGCAGCATTACATATCAAAGAGAAGCCCTCACAAAATGATGAGTGCAGAAACTGAAGTTAAGCAAATATTTCTTAAGTTGTTTTTGCTTAGAGGGACTCAGTACATAATTATTTTTACAAACTGAGATTCTGTCCAAAATTTTGAGGAAGGATGTGCTTATCCTTTCCTTTTACACAGTGTGAGTTTTAACATTATTTAGCCAGCACTTGATCATGCAAGGAACTTACTAAGGGAAACCTGGAGGCTAATTGTATTGAATAGCCATAAATTTCCATAAGTACAAATTCATTTCACATAAATGTGAATATCACAAAAGATATGTACTATGGACTGAAGGCAGTTTGGTCATCAGACCCAGCCAATTGCATTCTGTGTTCTAACTGGATACCTGCAGTGAACTGGGGTCTCTAATCCAAACTGCTATGCAAGTCTAGTTTTAATGTTAACACTGAAATGCTTTGCATCTCAAAAGCAAATATATTCTAGTGGCTCCAACAAAGGACTTAGAAGAAATCCAAACAGCAGCTTTAGCAACAGCAGAGGCAGTATTAGTAATATACCCACCCATCAAGCTTCTGGGTTTTTCTTGGCTAATGAGAAGTTTCACCTCTTCAAAGAAGGTGCAAGGTAATTTGCTCAAAACCTGTACAGCTTAATTGGCAAATGCCTTTTCAAGACTTGAAGACAGCTGAATTATAATTTGCAATAGACACATGTTGCCTGTTCAGAACATTTTCAGACCATTAACCCCCCCCCAATGATCTTTATAATTGATACCTGTAACATATTAAGGTGTGAATGTTCTTTAAATATGATATTCTTGGGAAATCAAACTTCTAACGAACCTGGCGCCTTTTTACATTAGTGATCTACAACTGGTGACCTACTTTCATGCTTACTAGAAAATAATACAGCTTCAGCTACATTGAGCAGATCAAGCTGTCTTGCACTAATGCTGCAGAACAAGACAATGAATTTTAATATAGAAACTTTACAGCCATCTTTTCAAAATTACTTTGCCCAAGGTGCCTTTGATAGGAATCACTCAACTGTAAATCAATAACGCCAACATCTCCCAATTATTATTCAGCATCATCTATCTATCTATCTATCTATCTATCTATCTATCTATCTATCTATCTATCTATCTATCTATCTATCTATCTATCTATCTATCTATCTATCTATCCCTATTCATCCATCTCCTGTCCTATAACAGAAGGTCTCTGGGTTAAAATAAGTTGCCAAAACTACCAGCCAATTAATAAAGCCAAAATGAGATTTAAAAAAAAATGCTAGGCAGATTTCTTCACAATTTATATTATTGTAAAAAATAAATCTAGAAAACTAGATATCTAATCATGATTCTATATGGTATGGGCATTGTTGTCTAACTGCTTGCTGAATCCAGGATTTGTGGATTTGGACAACTACATTTTTCCTGAGAATCAAGCTAGCCCAAGACTGCTTGTTGTTTTCAAAAATTGCACCCCACCATTCTCTTTTTTAATACATGTGGAAGTAGGGTTTGATGTTTACAAGAGTGGAGAGGTCAATGTTTTATGTCTACAAATTGTTTTATTCAGATTTATGCCTGGACTCAATCTGCCTAACCTGGTTGGCTGGCTACTTTTGCAGCAATATTTGGGGTGGGGTGGGGAGAGGATGTTTTTTTCTTTGAAGAGACACAGTTGGGAACCACTGCTGCATAGTTTGGTGAAGAACCTAAAGTAAATGAGACTGGAATATTCACACTGTCCTACGGCAAAGACAATATACTCCATGGGTTGTTGTAGCCACAGAAAAAGATCAAAAGGCCAAACTGCTTTTTGATCTTGGGAAGGTTGGCTGCACAGAGATATCAGCTTCAGTAGAACTCATTTTACAGTGAGGTAAAATAATTATAAAAGTCATTATAAAACACACACTACCTGCATTCTGAACTACACAGTGGCCAGTGGCTATATGAAGTACCTTCAGGCTCCCAAGTCACTTCGACCTTTCTTTGTTTGCTGCATCAAGCTAAAAAGATTCATCTTAGTGTACCAAAAGCCCTGTAGAAACTAATGACTATCTATTCTCCCATTTTTGCTGTAACAGTAATTTCTGTGTTTATTACTCTCTTATGATCCAAATGTATATAATAAATGCGGCTAATTAAAAAACAGTCCCCTCAATGCTATTTAGTAACAAGAAGTGGTAATAAAGTGATTAATTTAATATGCAAATTTGACCTGGAAAAATAGGTTCCTGTTTCTAACTGGCTCCAGATCCATTGGCTCTGGATCAGAAGATCCTGATCACCTCTAGTGTGCATATTTAGCCTTCTTAAACGTTCTTCTTTTAAGGCTAAGAAGACCTTTATTAAGACAGGTTCTCATGAACTACATCCAGCGTGCCACACCGTACCATTGGCAGACCTGAATCAGCTGGTTAAATAAAGGTAAAGGGATCACTGAGTAGAACTCAAATCTATGCAGGTTTTTGGCTTTTTTATTCTTCTGTGTTTTCTTTTGGACTAAAGTATAGAAATGATTTGCTATATCACCTTCTTCTGGGATAACTTTCTATTTCCTGGTTTAGTCAAGGGTACCTAGTGTATCTAGGCAGTCTTTCATCCAAGTATCAGCCAGGCTTATTTTTCAAGATTAGACAAAATTGGGGGAAAGGCCCTAACTGCTGAGGCACTAATACTTTTAATACCATTAACTTTTCAATTCATACTTAACCTCACTGATATTTTTGAAAGCTTAAGGGGTGCTCTGGTATCATTAATTGCTTCAGTGCCCTGCATTTTAGACAGATATTAAACTGAAATAGCCAAATCACTCGTTTGCTCAAAATCGAACTTCCCTTATCTAAAATTTATGTGGGCTAACAAACTTTGACACTGCTTATTTCATTGTTTAACAAGATTCTATTGCTGCATCCATGAAAATGATTGGGAGGAAGCAAAAAGTACGAACTCCCAGGTGAGCTGAAACAGATGCTGGGAGAGACAAATCGGGGCTTGTCTGTTTTAATTTTAAAAAGGGTTTTATATGGATCCTTGCTTCATTTTTGGGAGCTGGAGGAAGAGGAAGAAAAAGAAGGTGATTGCAATAAGGACATACCACAAATACTCAAATTACACAATAAATTCAGTTTTGGCAAAATGCCCCGACAATTTAATCAATACTTGGTCATTTAATGATGAAACTCCTCTCTTTGCCTTCACTGTACTGTTTTGCAGCCTTGAGAGTTTTTTCAACCATAAAGATTATTTATAACGTGAAAACATAAAATAAAGCTGTCTAGTTTACAGAGGGTAAGTGAAACAGACATTTTCTGTTTGTTGATTTAGTGGTTTGTTGCTGTGGCAGAGTCTGACCTCATGACTCTGGATGGGCAGGACCTGATCACTCAAGAAGAGACATCCCTACACTTCGGGGGGATTTGGAAATCCAGGCCTAGGCTCATCCAGTGACTCCAAAGCCTTCAGTTTCATAACTCATGGTTTAGGAGATCCTGCCTTGAGCAGGGGGTTGGACTCAATGACCCAGGAGGTCCCCTCCAACTCTACCATTCTATGATTCTATGATTATGTACCCTACTACTCCCAGGGATGCATAGGAAAGTAATTGGGGGGGGGAGGAGACCATTGGGTAAGCAATCCAGAAGTGAGCTGGCGGATGTGAAAGCCAAGAGACAACTCAAGGTCAGGTAATCAAGATAAAGTGATTTTATTTGCTGGTTTCATTGGTTTCATTGGTTTGCTTTTTTATATATATTGTTAACTGCCCTGGAACTTCAGTACAGGATGCATTGAACTAACTTAAATAAAGTAAAATAAAAAGTAGATAAAAGCATTCAAATGGAATTCTGGTTTTATGCTGCTCTGATAACATAGTCCAGATATTACAACTTCTTGTGACAAGAATGTTTGTGACAAGCTCTTGATTAGATCTATTGCTACTTCATGTTCCTGTCTTGGGGGAGAATAGGACAAGCTTCTCCTGCTCAGTTCGTACCTGACAGAACTGCAAAAGTGGTTTAGAAAGAAACACAACATTTCATTCCTGTATGCAAAAGATGCTTACAAAATCTGAAACGTCTCTTGCATCTCAGTTTGGATGGGGTGAGGTGAGAAATTGCTCTTAAAACTTCTCCAGTTTTAGATACAGTTTTAGAAATAACTGCTCTAAATACAAAGACAATCTCTAAGCAATCAGTCTCGTGTGTCAGATACAAGAAACTCAGCCTTTCCTCCATTTGCTTCCAAATATTGCAATCAAACAGCATCAGTCACCCATACACTCTCCAAGCATGCTACCAGTGCAGTTACAACTGAAAGCACTATTAAATGGGATCAATGAATATGATGCATATTCAGGGTCATGCCTATATTCTGATTCTCACACAATAACCA
The DNA here is from genome assembly GCA_014337955.1 of Aspidoscelis marmoratus. Lineage (NCBI taxonomy): Eukaryota > Metazoa > Chordata > Lepidosauria > Squamata > Teiidae > Aspidoscelis > Aspidoscelis marmoratus. The sequence goes on from MTQE01002208.1 coordinate 33,137,532, forward strand.
ATATGATACTTTCTTGTTAAACCAAGCAGATAATCTCTGGTAAGATGGTGGGGGAGGGGATGGCAATTTTGCTCAAAGTTTACACATTTTAAGCATCTTCTCTCAGTCCAATACTTTCCAAGTTTGGTAAAGTGCATATAGTATGCAAACATGACATAAAACATAAGAAAAGGCAAGTACACGGTGTGTCCCTTCAGTGAGATGTGATGAGAAATTCAGCAACTCCACTACTTTATGGAAATCAACAATCGCATGACAAAGTGAATTTTGTGACAGAAAAAGCTGAAATATGTTGATCTGAAAAAAATATACTTTTTAATATGTTTGTGTGTGTCTTTAAAAAGTAAGTGCATTAAGGAGAAGATAAATGTTTTAAATAAATGAACAAATTGACCGTATTTAGCATTTGACATTTCCTCTGTTGTCTGCCAGATAGGTTGTGTTTTTATATTGTTTTACTTGAAATTTTATATTTTTACTGTTGTGACTCACCCTGGTATCCTTCGGTGAAGGGCAGGATATGAATGCTAAACATATTTTTAAAAACACCCACCATAAATACTCTTTTGCAACAGCATACTACATTTGTAGATGCAAAGAACTCATCTTTACTTCCCAAGGTGCAAGCCATACTCAGCAAGAAATCTCACTTTTGAAGTGGCAACAGGGATATCCCACCTATGGTCAACACCCAGCAGCTGTGTCCCATTTCTTCTCTTGTGAAACCGGAGATGCTTAACTGTACTCTACATTCAGCAGACCAAGAATTCTACATAGTTTTCTGTGCATCCTTCCTATAGAACATTCCTATATTATGAGTACAAAATCAACATTTTGCTCCTCATCGTGTATGCTGTTTTCAACCTTCTGCCCTGATCTATCATATTTCACTTTAAAGGGGGACATGTTACAACACCTACAACAAAGAAGAAAATCCTCATGTTTTTAGAGAAAAATGTTCTTGGAACTCCAATGAAGGTAACACATTAAAAACTTACCAATTTTTGTACTTGAGAGGTTATTAATGTTTGTATCATTGCTTCTCAGAGCCTGAACTGTTGCCTGACCTGACTACTAACTTGTAGCATGAATCAGAGACATCTCAAATGTGTTTTGCTACAGTATCACATAGCAAAACAACAAAAAAGAATGTACTACATGCACATTACAGGAGCATCTCTGACAAATTACTCTTTCTAAGTCTAAGATGCTGCTTTTATTTACCAAGTACGTTTGGCTCCAAACCCATTCCATTTACAGAGAAATAAGCCCCACTGTAATCAAAATAATTACTCTGGACAGACATGTACAAGATCATGGAATAACTCTTAGAGTTTGTGCATACTGAATAAAGGCCACTGTTGTAGACTATTACTGAAATGTGACACTTTTTTCAAAAGCTCTTCTGATATGGAAAACTCATCAGTCTTTATTAGAAATCATAAAGCAAGAAAAGAGACTAATCACTTGACTATACAAAGGAGTATTTTATGATTGTAGGTCATTCTTTTGTGCCATAGTCAACTGAGAGTTACCTAACAACACTGATTTTTAATTCTACAGCCTAAATACAAATGCAGATAAGGATTGTTGGAATAGTCAGGATAAAACACCAATGCAGAGTGTGCAATATGCAACCTAGATAGCTGTAATGAAAAATGCATGAAGCATGCTGCAAACTGCAGGGAAAAAAGGGAATTCTGAAGTGTTTGGTAGTGATATTATAGAAACAAAACCTGAAAAATCTACACAGACGTTAAGTTAAAGGGTGAAGTTCATATGCAAAAACAGTCCTCAAGACAAATGAAAGAGCTGCAGCCACTCTGTTATTCTCTTATTTGTTTTATAATCCACATTTCTAAACCAGCTTTTCAGCAAGCTGCTCTTTCAAATGTGGTGGCCTAAAGAGAATTCTCTCTGTCTTTTCCCCTTATAATCTGTCATTACCAAGAAGCTTTATTAACTCTGCCAATTTCAGTCTGTCTGGATAGGATCTGTACTACGCAACAGACACTCTATTCTACAGATCAGCCTTGTGCTGAATGAGTCATGCTGGATCAAGACCTCAAACCCAGGTCTAAATCTGAGTCTTCAACAGCAACCAATCCAGTCACACTGGGTAGGATGCTTACTTGCAGACCCTGTGGGAAGCTGACTAAAACTTTCACGCAAGGATGTTTTGATCTGGTGTGCCTGGAACCTATCAAATAATAATTTATCAGATGTTGCACGTATGAAAAGAGCACAATGAGAAGAGATGGAAGAACTGATTCAGTCTGTTCCCTGCACAGCCAGTCATGGGATTTTCAGAAATGATTCAATAAAATTATCTTGGGGGATAGAAAATCAGCAAGAGAATTAAAGTGGTTTCTTGAAATTCTTTTGCACAGAACAGCCACGGATGAGTTTCAGGTGTTGCATGTGTTGGAAAATGCAATTTTCTGCTGTTGGTTCTGGCCACTCCTCCTCCCACCTATTCTCCTATGTTTGTTCCCCTCTCTCCTGCTGCTGTTAAGCAGAATATGCTTTGGGCATGTCTCTCCTCTCTACACGTTTTTCTTTTCCCTTTTTAAAAGTTCCTCCTGTTTGGATGTTTAACATTTATCTCTGCCTTCCTTTTTGTCTTTAAGAGAAAATCATCTTCCAGTATTGGGCACTTTTGTTGGTACTAGAACTTTCCACTGGAAATTTCATCCAACATTTGAGTTATGAGCCCAGCAACAGTCTGAACAGTTGAGAAAGATCCAAAGAAGAACAAGCTCAGCAGAAGTATGATGAAGAGACTTTTTTCACTACAAAAGCTATATATATTAATATGATGATATCTTATTATTTTTTATTATTTTTTAAATAACAGAATAATGGTAAATCTCCATGTTTTGTGCATTTGAGAACAGAAACAGTATGGCTTGCATTGCAAAAGATTTACGGAACTCAGACCTCAGCTTGCAAATTGCATTTAATTAAACAAATGTTAACAAGAAAACCCAAGTCAAATGAGGATATTAAAACACACCACAAACATAAAAAATTAAAGACTGATGGAAAGAGGAGTAGGAGTAGGAAGAGTTGGCTTTTCTACCCCACTTTTATCACCCATTTAAGGGAACTCAAAGTGGCTGACAAAGCTTTCTATCCTTCTCCCCACAACAGACAGACACTCTGTGAGGTAGATGAGGCTGTGAGAGCTCAAATAGAGCTGTGACCAGCCCAAAGTCACCTAGCTGGCTTCATGGAGTGCAGAATCAAACCCAGTGACTATGAGATATGAGGCCGGCACTCTAACCACAAGACCAAACTGGAGTTATAACTGATGAAGCAACTATTATAGTGAGCATTCTAGATAGTTTGCCTAAAAGGTACAGCACAATCATACACATACGGGCTTATTTTTCTTGTAATTTTATCTACAGTATATCCTGAGATTTCTAGTGCTTGTTGTATAAGTATTGATAAGGATTCAATTAAATACCCTTATCACTGGTATTCCCTATCAGTGGGGATAATGGGCAACCTTGATGTGTACCTTCTACTATAGTAATTTTTCTTGTATATGTACCATTAATTTATGATTTGGCATAAGGGATTATTTTGCAAGGTCTACACAAACTTGGGGCCAAATTTAAATTTTTGTAGGACTTTGAAAAGATATTCATAACTTACTGAATCAAAGACTTTTTGAAGATTTAATGCATACATGGTTAATCCGTTTTTATATTTATGGGTGTGGGAAATTGTGATTTACTAAAGACAAATGGTGGATCCAGTCAGAACCTTATTGAATTTAATTCATCAATCTGTTGTGTATTGAAGAAGATCACTTGCAGAAATTGATCCATGATTTAAAGGGTTTTTACAGTCAGGAAAGTGTATGAAAAGGATGAAAATGTTTTGGCAGTTAGAAGCAATAGGAAATGTTTCTTAGGTGAACAGTGAGGTCATTTGCAAAAAGAAAGTCCAGAACTTAAGAACATGAGAAGCCCTGCTGGATCAGGCCACAGCCCATCTAGTTCAGCATCCCATCGCACATGGTGGCCCACCAAATGCTCATGGGCATCTCAAGCAGAGAAAAGGGCAAACCTTTTCCTGCTCTCAAATCCCAGCAAATGGCCTTAGAAGCACCTTACTCCCCACCCCACCCCCGCCTGAAAGATGTACCTAGGCATTCATTCTAGTAGCCACTGATATATCCGTCATCCATAAATTTGTCTAACCCTACCTTAAAGCCATCTAGGCTGGTAGCTGTTACCACCTCTTCTGGCAGCAAATTCCATAAACTGATGACCCTCTGGGTGAAGAAATACTTCCCCTTGTCGGATCCAACTCTCCTACCCATCAGCTTCATAGAGTACCCCCTGGTTCTAGTGTTGTGCGATAGAGAAAATAAATTTTCTTTATCCACCCTTTCTATACCATGCACGATTTTATATACTTCAATCAGGTCCCCTCTTAAATGCCGTCACTCCAGACTGAAGAGGCCTAGACGTTGCAGCCTGGTTTCATAAGGGGGATGTTCCAGCCCCTTAATCATTCTGGTTGCCATTTTCTGCACCTTTTCCAGTTCCAAATTATCCTTTTTGAGGTGTGGTGACCAGAACTGTACACAATATTCCAAATGTGGCCTCACCATATATTTATAAAGAGGCAAAATGACACTTGCTGTCTTATTTTCTATTCCCTTAATTATTCCCAGCATTGAATTTGCTTTTTTCGCTGCTGCTGCGCACTGGGTTGACACCTTCATTGAATTGTCCATCAGAACCCCGAGATCCCTTTCCTGGTATGTTGTAGAAAGCTCAGACCCCATCAGTTTATAGACATAATTTGGATTTTTGGTCCTGATGTGCATTACTTTGCACTTGTTAATTGCCACTTGGTTGCCCACTCACCCAATGCTAAGAGATCCCTCTGGAGCTCTTGGCAATCTCTTTCATTTTTACTACCATAAATAATTTAGTATCATCAGTAAACTTTGCTATTTTACTATGTGCCCCTTCTTCTAGATCATTGATGAATAAATTAAAAAGCATTGATCCCAACACTGAACCTTGTGGGACCCAACTTTTTACCTCTTTCCACCCTGAGAATTGGCCATTTATTACTCTCTGCTTCCTACCCTTAAGCCAGTCACAAATCCAGGATAGAAGCAAAAGGCAATGCAAATACAAACTTGAAAAGCAGACAGCCCAAGAAAAAAAAACTCTAAAGACAAAAGGTGGGAAACACTAAAAAGGAAAGCTCCCAAAGAATGTGGATTTTTCATGCATATATTTGGATTCTAGTGCAACTACAAATGAGAATGATGTTGTTAAACTTGAGAGAGAAAGATGTGAAATTAAGGCTGCTGGTAGAAACAAGCACTGTGTTGAATGTAGCTAGAGGCACTGCAAGTATCCAATGTAACCTAGGCAAACAGGAATTACAAAACAGATTTCTGATTCAGTCTATGCAGAGAAAATGAATGTCTTTCTTATATCAGTTATATACTTTTTTGACCATAGGGGTGTAGAAATGAGGAGCTGGTAATAAGAACTTATTTGAACAAAGAGCAACTTTTTGAAGTTTCAAACTGGATTTTCAAAAGCAAATATCGCAAAGACTTGGAGACACAAACAGTTTATCTACTTGATGTGCAGAAATTTAGCCATAAGAATATGGAATCAATTTGTCATATGTTAAATTCAGGACTCCTTGAAGGCTTAAAAGCTAAAACCTGTGGAGATGTAAACAAGTATGTTTGCTACATTCAATCAAAGGGAACCCGTCCTCATTTTGGTAAATGCCCAGAGAGGGAAGCAGAGAGCATGCCCCTATTTACAGTGATGTTTCTGGAGCTTTGCCAGTTCTCAGTGCTGGAGGGAAAAGATAGTTTGCAACTTTCATTGATTAATATTCATGATACTGTTTTGTATACCTGATGACAAACAAATATGAAGTATTTGAAAATTTTAAAGACTATGTTGCAATAGCCAGCAACAGATTTGAAAGAAATCCTGAAATATTGTGCACAGGCATTGCAAGTAAATACGTATCCAGAAAGATTATTTATGATTTGCATTTTTATCCCACCCTAGATCTGAAGGTCTCAGTGTGAATTACTACATTAAAAACCAAACAGGCTAAAATGATAACAGTGCCAAAAAGCAATGGAAGAACCTAAGACTGGAAAGCATTGTGCATGAGACTATTGTTCTTTACACTCCCTAGTAGAATGGAATAGCTGAACGAAAGAACAAATCACTCACAGAGATGATCAGATACATTATTCTGGATGCTGACCAGCCAGAAAAATACTGGGCAGAAGCACTGTATACAGTCAATTTTTCTACAGAATAGACTCACAACCGAAGCTACAATTCAGACTCCCTTTGAGTTGTGAAACGGCAGAAAACCCAACATGTCTCACACAAGGGTGTTTGGATCTAAAGCTTTTGCATATGTTCCTAAAGCCCAAACAAATGAACTGAATTGCGGATGTGAAGAAAGGGTGCCTGTTGGCTATGTCCAAGCCTCTCAAGAATACAGAATTTTATATCCTGTAAGAGATGAAATCAAAGTATGCAATGTAGCTTACTTCAATGAAAGAGAGAAGCCAAGTGAAGGCAAAGTGCCAGTAATACAACTGAACTCACTGCCAAGGAAAAAGCCAGTGCAACTGGGATCTGCAGAGGAGGTCACTGTGAAGCCACAGGTATACACTAGGTGCTCAAAGAGACCAAATAAAAGTGAACTCCCAGATACAGCATTTGCAAATGAGAAAGAAGAAGGAACCAGAGGCTCTCTTCATCCATGGGGTTTTTCCACTAGCACTTAGTATCCATTAAGTACCCATTAGGCTCAGAGCAGGAAGACCTTGTTTCCACTTCAGACCCCATTAGAACCCGATTTGTTCACACCTGTACTAGAGAAATCCGGATTAAATGGGTCCTTCAGGACCTATAACTTGGATTTCCTGTGGAGCTCATTAAAGGGGTCTACAATCTGGTCTTCAGGCATCAAATCCGGACTAGATACATCACCCCCCCCCCAACTACCACTTGGGCACAGGCCGATGCTCCAAATGGATGCTTCGGCGTTCCCATTGCGAGTTTGCGTAGCACCCATTGCTATTGGGTGTCACATTGCCCATGGAGATGCATTGGGTACTTCCTTGGATCTGGATCTTCTAAATCCAGATTAGTTGAAGGACCCATTTCTTAGATC
>MTQE01002208.1:33144817-33157750 GCA_014337955.1 Aspidoscelis marmoratus
TAGTTGAAGGACCCATTTCTTAGATCTGGATTAAGGGAGGTAAGTGGAAAGTGTTCATTTTATACGTTGCAACCTGAGACCTTTGGGTATAGGGCAGGATAAAAATGCAAACAAACAAATAAATGAATAAATATTACCTTCTAAGCACCTCCGTGGGCTATCACTGCCACTATATTGAGAAATTATCCATACCTGCAGCCCTCCAATGGTGGGTTCATATAATCCAAGATAAGTGCTGCTAACCAGGGCAAAATAACAAATTGTTTTCTTTTCGAAAAAGAAGTAGCATGCCAAAAAGTGGAAATCTAAGTTCTCTTTCTTCTTCCAGGATTTGGCAGTGACTCAAGATGCAAGAGATATTACAGGCGTGAGAGAATAATTGCAGCAGCAGAAGGGAGTCATTAAAAAGCATAATGAAAACTTTCTTCCTGCAGTGTTGCAGCTATGCCAGGCTACTCCAGGGCTAGAAAAAGAATGGAGTTTGGTCAAGGCACCTTCCAGTGTGGAATAGGCTGCAATGTCAGTAACATCTATTTCCTGCAGTTCAAAATTTTGCAAGGCCTATTTTACATTGTTCTAGTTATAACCCATCTTTTGTCAAAAGGACCCAGGATGGAATAACAAGGTTGTAAAGAATTAAAACGAGCTTTAATAACTGTAAAACCTAATCTGCGTTAAAAAATAATTTAAAAGATAGCTGTCTCTCTATATTTATGAGATATTTGTGAGATCTGTGTATTTCCATCATGAGAAATGTTTAGGGTTTTCATATTTGTAACCCTCTTATCTATGAATAAAAGGTGATGATGTAGCAACACCTTTTGGGTTAGTGTTAAATAGAGAGTGAAGCCTATAGATCAGGTTAGTTCATGGCTGAGAAGGGGTGTGGCTTACCAGCCTGAGTGAGGAGAGGGTAAGTTAGCCCAGGAGAGCATCCAATCAGAAGGAGCAATCATCGAGAGGCAAGTATAAAAGGCTATGACAGAAGGGAAGATGTGTTCTAGTTCTTGTGATCACCAGTGTGAACTGTTCAACACCCGAGCAGGGTGAGGGCAAGTTTAGAACCGGGTTCTTAGGCTTGTGAGGAGAGGCAGGAAAGGATCCTGATAATAACTGTAGGGTTAGGCAGAGAAAGGGTTAAGGTTGAAACGAACTGATTGTTACTGCTATCTAATTCCAAGTGTAAACCAATGAAAAACTATTAGTGTGTTTTAAAACAGAACTGACTGTTGTCAGTGTGTACAGTGGCAGCAAAGGAGCTCATGGAAAAGTGACTCTGTTCCTTTAAAAAAATAAAAGTTATTGAAAGCGTGCCTTGATTGGCAGCGGCAGGAATCTCCCAGTCACTTGATGGCTGGGAAACGGAAGAAGAAGTGAACATCATAGCTGGGGGTTAATTACTGACACCAAGGGAAAGCTCTGTGGGCTTATTTATAAAAAGAGTTTGTGAGCAGCGGGTGTTGGGCTGAGGGTGATTAACTCCTGGCTAGGCATCACAGATGCCTACTTTGGTAGGTAGCTCTAGCTGATTCAGAAATTCCTACAGCCAAAAACAATTTTGAGGTTCTGCTTCCATTCACCTATGTCCTTTATAATGGGAGCCACCTCCATATTTTTCTTTTGCCAGGCTGAGCTGAGTCATAAGGAAAAAGCTGGAAAAGGTCAAAACTAGGGCACAAACAGTTGTCACTGTTATTGCTACCACTGAGCTGGTTAATTCCACAGGTTGGGCAGCTGGAATGAAGTAGGGGAGCAGCAGCACTTTGCAAAGGAGGAGGCGGAACAAGCTATTGGACATTGGAAGGGCTTCCCACTAACTAGCTGGGTGAGAAGCCAAGCATCAAAACTTCCTTAAAGTCTGCATTGTGCTGTTCCTTGCTTCCATCTTTGTTGCCTCAATCAGTAGTAACTGCCTGACTTCCCCTCCTTTGCAGATATATGGGAGGAAGTACTTTTTCAAATATTTGGAGTCCAAGTCAGCAGCGAGTCAGCAATTAGTGCAAATCTTTTGAGACCAGTGTGATCCACATCTGGCCAGAAACACCCTCCAGCAATCTTGCTGCCATATTCTGTATAAAGTGGAGAAGTGAAGTATAATCAATACAGCTTCCCATACCAAACTTAATTTATTTTTAAATACTGCCTAAGAATATTCCAGCTTTCCTGTAGCTTGGCAAGCACATCCTTGAGCAAACTGCTTAATACTATGAATTCCCTGCGCAAAGTCCTTTCTCCTAATACTGAATGCATTCCTCTTAACTCCTGGGTTTGTACAAAACCAACAAATCCAACTCAAAACAATAAGGCCAATACAGTGATCCTTTGTATTCATTTGTTTGTTTGTACAGATTTTCAGCAACAACTTTGATAGCAATAAGCTACGGAAAAGTGAAGATTATAATGAACAAGATTTTGTGCTAATGTGAAAAAACAAGAACAGCAAATAAACTGCACAATAATCATGCAATCACCACTATTACCCACCTCGGACCATAAAAGCAAACCTAACTTGTAATTATTGTTCTCTGAGATCAATCTATACTTAAACAAATCTGTATGTGTTTGGCTACACTGCACATATCCCCTGATGTTCATTGGTAAACTTCAGCAGCTGCTAAGATCCACCCTGTTCCACAGGTCAGTTGCCAGAAGTCCTAAAAAGGTAAACAGAAGCAGAAACACTCCTCTCTTTCAGTCTTGCAAACAAGGCACAAAATACAAATGCAATTATGTTGATCTGATCTTGAAAAAAACATATTTTAGTCGATTTTTCTCAGGACTGCTGTCGTTTTGGTATGAATCACTCTGACATTTTAAAAGAATAAAACTCAACAATTTCAATTAGATTCCTTTGTTTCAGGCAAATGGACTACTTCACATATCTACACATTTTATGAATCACTCCAGAAGAGAAGAAAAGAAGCATCCCTGGCATCTGTCTAGAACACCAGGATTAACTTTATTATTATGGAGCAGGGAAGTTCTTTGGTTTCCTATACCCTGTCTTCAAGTAAGCTTGCTTTCAGGAATAACAGCCAAGACAGAAGAGCTGCCACTATGTTGGAGGGTCCACAATCATACAGAAAATTTCCTGAAACCATAATATTTAATCAACTATACGCAGGATAAGGGATCAAGGTCCCTTTCCCCATTAATTACACTTAAAGATCTTCTTGTCCTAGTCAGGAGAATAAGATTGAGAGAGAATGCCCTCTGACTTGTTAATATTTGCTATCTGTAATGAACATGTTAATCTGTATGCTTCCAGTGAACGAAAACTGCAGTACAGCAGAGCCTTGTATCTGTGAAGAAAGGACAGAGGAAGTCTTGGTAATCTTTCTTTCCCTTTTGCAGCCCCTTTGCTGAATCTGTTTACAGCAATTCCTTAAATGTCCAAGCAGACTGAGATGGCATGGGAGGTTGTGGACAGATGTGAAACTGATAGCAGGCTTCATGCAGCTCAACCAGCTTTTGTCTGCAAAAGGATACTGTTTATACGTAATGCTCTCACACTATCTGTAAGACAGTTTCCTGGTTCTATAGTAGCAAAAGGATTATTCATTGATTTATTTAGCATCATCACTTTACTGAGAAAACAGGCCTTGACATTTATGAGTGTGCAGCTTCCTTTTAGCAAGCATGATGAATTAACATTTGACCTGGCTCTCGCTCCAAGACGAGAATGTGCAGAAACCACAGAAGCAGACTACAAAATGTTACTTTGCATCAAAAAAAAATCATTCTGGAGTGGATCAACTTTATTTCTTGCTCTCGCAGTCTTCAAAATACACATCACATTTTTTTGCAGGTCTTTTCAATGAAACCTAGCATAAATCTGATCTTTCAACTTCTTAACCAATTTAGTGCTTAATTACAAAACTAATTATTTTTTGTCATAGCCTGCACAGTTGGGGTTGATGGAAGCTGCAGAGGAGGGCTATACTTTAGGCATTCCTAGACTACATGAACACCCTTTGCAGATTACTTTGTTATAAAAGCTGTAATCCAGTAATCCACAAGTTGAGCAAGCATTCCAACTTTTTGGGCTGTGGGTTAAAACCAAGGGGTGACATTCCTTGGAACTGGTGCTTCAGGGGACAGTAAGGCAAACCCCTTTATCACTTTGCATTTGACAAGAACCCAATTTGTGGTCCTACTGACTGCTGAATTGACCATATAATTTTTCTGAGAAAAGAGATAAATGCCTTTAAGAAGTGTCTGGAAACGATCTAACAGCGGAAGTTATAGGCAGAAAGATATATGATGTGACTATCTAGCATTGTGGAGCAAGGGTCAGATGCTTATGGATTATCAAATGCTCCAGACGTTTCTCCAAATCGGATTCTGCTGGTGGGTGAAGGAGTCTACCTTCAAATTTCTACATTTTATTAGTTAATGCCATGTTGGTTTTTTTTAAAAGGCTACCTAATATGGAATTTGATTGGGAAGGAGGTGGCAGACACGGTATGTATTACTGAGATCTGGAAAGACAGAAAGGAAGCTGTGTGCCTCTTCCAGCTGTGTCTGTCTGGATACTCAATACAGCATTGTTATATATCTGGAAGGTAGGACAGTGGATGCTGTCTTCAAAATACTGTTTTCTTGATGTGCTCTCTCATGAAGAGTTTATCTTGCTTTGAGCTTCCCTGTCTGATCTCAGCTGGGTACTGAAATTCTCCATTCATGGTAGCCAACTTGCAAAGAATTTTGAAATAAAGGGACCCTCCAAGCCGGAGGGGAAATGTGAGCTCTTTTGGAGAAGCCACCATTTCCCTTGTTTGAGCCCTCTGGAAAGCCAGCAGATTCATTTGGTTTGGCCCAGCGTCATGGTACTGCTTTCAGCTGTTTTATGGCTCACACACACTCATTGACAGCCTCAAATGCAGCTGATCAAGACAGCACTGTTCTAGCAGTGGCCAGGCAAATGCCATCCCAACCACAGAAGACCAGCTTTTCAAGGAAAGTTAGGGACATCCCATACTTCCCTTAAGCTGATTCAAATGAGAAATAAAGCAGCAACACAGTGGCAAATTGCCCCAGCTGACTAACTGCTATTTTTCAGCTTTCAAAAACACTTGCATTTCCCAAGATTTTGACTCAAATACTACTGCAGAATCAGTAAAAGTTACTGAAGCAGTTTCACTCCATTTTCACATAGGATCTTTAGTTGATAAAGCCCAATCATGTGGAGGTTCTTTATGGCTGATAAAATCTGTCAGTAGGCGTTTAAATTGTAGGCTAAGAAAATTATAAACTCTTTTTTAAAGGAGGCAATGGTATCAGCCTGCCTTAAACAGATAGCCAACTCTGCAACAAAAAAAAAAGACTTCTACACAATTGCCATCCAAATACCAACAATCTTTTCTTGAATAAGATCTTGCAATGGCTGACACATGGGGATGAAAGTTGTTTTTCAAATGCATTTAAATTGGATGTGGACACATTCTATATGATAGACTACACTGGGAAAAACACAGGAAATGTTTCTCTCTTGACTTTCCTGCTTATCTCTACGATCTTTTATTGACCACTGTATCTTTTGGAGGTGACTATCCAAGGTGGTATCCCTAGAGAACAAGTAACTGGCTCTATGGAACCTAAAACGTAAGTGCTTTGGAGCCTAAGTCTCCCATGTCATTTAAAGCCAATGGGAGAAGTCATATGGAATGTGTTGTCTCAAGCATGCGGATGACATGTACTTCCATCTCTCTATGACACGAGATGCTAATGCAGCTGCTTATGATGATGAAATGATGTGTGATCATGATAATAAACTGGATAAGGAAAAACATGTTTGAAACAATCAGGTAACCCTTAGATACTAATCACATATTGAATAGTCATCCAAAGTTGTGACACAGTAGAGCATGTGGTATTACTCTTTCTGAAAAGCTAGGCTTATACACTGAGGATATTCTTTGAACCAGCATAAACACCAGATGTCAGGCATAGTATGCCTGCCAACAATTTCTTACCTTAACCTGATGTCACCTGCCACAGGCTACTTTATATTACATATCTGTATATTGTATATGGGATTCTTATTAAGATATAGTGCCTGTAAACAGTGAAACAGCCAAATGGTACTACTAATGTAGAAGGGAGAAGTCAGGATTGGGTAGCCTGGTGGCACCATTCTTATAAATGGTTGCTTTCTGGGGGGAAGGATGGGGATTGGTGGGTTATGCATAGATTGGATATAAAACAGCTACCTTGCCAAGGGGGTACTCTGGTCAAGAATAAGATGTGCTGTACTTAGTTCAAGTTGAATAAATCACGTTGTTTCTTTGCCATCTATGTAGTGTGTTCCACCAGAGCATCTTGGTGCCCCTTCCTTGGGCTACTGTATTTTATGTAGGAGTTCAGAAACTAGACAGGTGTGGATTTGACAACAAGGTTTTTCACAGGAACCCAGAAACAGGACTATGACATACCAGTCCTTGCTTGTTTGCATCAGTTTCCAAGGTATTTCAGAGTTCAATCCAAGATGTTCACCTTGCTGTTATAGAGCTGAGGATCACAGTATCTGAAAAAGGCATTGTGCCATGTAATCTAACCCAGATTCTGAGGGCCATCTTTGTGTCTCTGCATCTTCTATCAAGTGTATGGGAACCAGAGACAGGGCCTTGTCCATGGTAGCTCCACTAGAACAGAACTCATTCCTCAGGGAGGCTTCATCTGGCATCTGATGTGATCTCGTTCAAGAACAGTGGTAAAATGCAGCTCTTTCCCCAGGGATTTAGAATTGAAGGTATATATAGAGGCTGATGGGTTATATGTATGTATCAGATTATATGTATTATGATATAAAATATGAAAAATATTTTAACTTATCTTTACTGCTTTTTAGTTGTTTTTATTCTTCACTTTTAAGAGGCAACTAACAAAGAAACACCAAACATTAGGCAAATGTGGCCTCTCAGTTTAACATTTAAGAACAAAGGATGTGTACACATATAGAACATTTATTAAGGTCTTAAAAAACAAAAAAAAAACCCAAGAGCCTTACTTCTCTATTAAATCCAGAGTGACTCCTGGCACCAATCTCACACTCTTCTGCATGCAGAACCTGTAGAGAAAGGAGAGTAAAAGTAAATCACAGTCATTAAGTACCAGAATATTCTTGGTCAAGAATGAATTCCTGAAACATAATATTTCTTTTTTTTTAAAAAAGCACAAAGTGGGAAGTGGGGGGGGGGAGCTAGAATATAGCAGGAAGCAGCATTTGCCACACTCATGATTATGCAGCGCTTCCAATGTCGCCTTGCCAAGCTTATGTATTTTAAGTGGCAACTGTGACAAGTTTTCCTACATATTACCTTGGGGGGGGGGGAGAGGGAAGAAAGATTCCATCATTTACTAGGAGTTTCAAGCAGCTTGCACAGAGGACTAAATTTATCTAAACTAATAGAATAATGATCTTGGATTGTAGGGTTCCTAAGAGGACAGGTGGTAAAGCAGGACGGAGGGAGGGAGGAAGAGAATTCAGGAAAGTTGTGTTTGGATAAAAGGTTCCATTCACAGAAGCATAATGTTTGCTGGAAGCGGACCAATAGAGAATTTACTATGACTCTTGCCTCTGAAACCGAAACCTATTTCGCCCAGACAATAGCAGACCACAGATCTTTCCATGGGTCTCAGGAAAAACTTTAAGGCATAGCCTCTAGCCAATGGTTTTAAAAAATAATTCAAATGAAACTGGGCTATACTTCTACTTGCTTTGCCCCTTTACTTCCTTCTCACCCACTTTCCTCCCTTCTTTGGCCTCCTCCTCACATCTCTGGAGCCTTTATTCTAGCTCACTTTAAGATTATAGGAAAACAGATGTCTGGATTCAAATCTGTATGGAAACACCTGCCTTTGATCAAGAAAGGCTTCCCAAAAGAGAAGCACACATCGCACCTTTAGTGTCACATTCATCTAGCCTTGCTACATATTTATCAGGATTAGAGCAGTGCTACCAAAGAATAATTTTGTGGTTTGGTTCGAGTACAAAGCAATCCCTGCTTTCTCTCCCTCTCCCCAAACTCTGCTTTGTTTTGTCACCTTCACATTTTTACCTTTTGGGAGCTATGCTTTTTCTAGTTTCTTCCACCTGCTGTTCCATGAATCAGAAGAGCTCTGTTGCTACACTACCCACTCAGACAGTTGTGATGTTACAGAGGTTTAGCCAATTATTGCCAGAGGCTTCACCGCCGCCGCAAAATACCTCAGTCCATTATCATATTGATTTTTCTCTGCACCTTAAATAAAACAATCACAGTACTTCTTCTGCTATTTAATGTTTGCTTTACATTCATTGTGCACTAACGGCTTTACAAATCTTAAATGTGATCTGTTCCTGCCTAGGGGGTATAAAGAAAAGTCAGTAAGTGACAGGCTGTCCCTCCTACCAGAGGAATGTAAGTGACAGAAAAGTGTATCCACTCGGTATTAATGCACAACAGTCCTTGATTTATTCACTTAGTTCTGCTTAATCACCGTTGACTATATTTTCCTGGCTCTTAAAATACTACATTTTTACTAGATGACCTTGAAATGCATTGTGAATGCTATCTTGAAATTAATATCATAGTTTTTTTTATAAAAAAAGGGTAAGGTTGAAGGCAAAAGAAAAAAGAAGACAGCAGAGGATGAGATGGATAGCTAGAGTCATGGAGGCAACAAACATGAGCTTTGTTGCAATGAATGACGACTCACACACAGGATGGTTTCCAGGTGAAAGAGGTAACTTTACTGAAGATTTTAGGGGCTTTTTATGCCCAGTTACAGAATACATTTCTCAATGGAAATTTCCCCCCGGGGTGCCCATATTTGGCATAACCGGATAAGATGTTACTATCCTTGAGTGCTGTACATTGTTTGCACACACACAGTGGATGTTATAAAAATGATAGGAGGATGTTATGCCCAATGCTATCATTTCCTAAAACCTTGCATGAGAGATTAACAAAGTCACAGTGCCCTTAGGAATTCTTCCTTTTGGCCTAGTAACTTCAACATAGCAACAGTTGTCTTTTACTTCTTAGCCAAAATGGGCAAATGTATCCCCACAGAGCTTGGGCAAACTTCAGGAGACAGTAGAGACAGAAGAGCCCCAGGTGCTGTGGTCCATGGGGTCACAAAGGCTAAATTCCAACATAGCTAGGGTAGTCCAAATTCTGAGGAAATGAGCACTGAAAACGCTTTTACATTGTTCCCACCTGTTACTTTAAAATACCAACTCAAGATGGACTGGCTCATTCCCATTGTCGAGTCCTCTGTGCTGGGCATGGGAGAAACCCCCTCCTTCTTCCCCTCCATGCACCAAAACTCCCTCTCCCTGAAACCACCAATGGGACACTGGTCTGCAAGTCATATTGTTACTTCATCAGAACGGGAAATCCAAACCCCTCCCTCTATATAAACCTGACCCGCATCAGACCATGGAGCCCCTCGGCTGCAGTTTTCATTCACTACTTGCCCCCCCCTCCAATCTTGCATCCACTGTGCCTCTACTTTTTACCCCATGTTAACCAGACAGTAAGAGGTTTAAAGACCACTCTCCCTTTTTTCCTTTAATGGTGGGTTTGTGCTAGATTGTGACAGCAGACCATCGCAAAATGGCGGGGAGTGCAGCAAAAGGGGGAAGGAGTGAAGAAGTGGCAGGAGGAGGAAGGAAAGTGAATGAAAGCAGAAGTGAATGTGGAAGGGAGGGAGGGAGGGAGGGAGGAGCAGGCAGGCAGTTATTAAAATCAGGCACTTTCACTTTTTTCATTGTCTGATCACTGCCAGTGAGTCCCCCTTCCTCTCTAACCATGCTTATTAAAACCAGTTCTATGCTCATTACATTGTCTGATCTCTTGTTACAGTGTTCATTTGTAATCCTTCCCCTCCCCTTTAACCCAGCTCAATCTCCTTAGCAGGTAATGGTAGAGAGCACAGTGAAGAGAGGGGATGGCAAAATCACAGCTTATCATTGGAACACCCCTTTTAAGTATGGATCTCTCCCCGAAAACCCGATCTTGCTACTCCCATTCTGCAAAATTAAAAGAAAATTTCCTGAGTACAGTAGCAAGACCCCTTTTAATCTGAATACAGATACTCTGTGTTTTGGGACCTTTAATCCACAGAAAGGGCGGATTATTTACAAACTGTCAGAACGGGGAAAACTCAAGCCAGCGTCAAGTCTGATTACATCCTGTGTCGGTATGTGCCCAAGAGTTAGACAACACTTAATGACTGAACAATAACAATAACAATAACAATTGCCCAGAACAGGGAAAAAAAAACAAATTAGGAAATGAAATGCTGGCTATCCTTGAAGCTGATGGTTGGCTTAGTAGACAGAATTATCCATGAAGTTTTATTGGAATATAAAAGTGGTTTGCCAATCCTTACAGTGATGGTAGAATTCAAAGATGTAGCTGTGTTAGTCTTGTTTTTGCACTAGCACTGAAGACTCCACTTGGAACCCATTTGGAATCTGATCGGTACTCACTTGGTACTATGTAATGCACTGTCCCCACACAAGACTCCTTTAGGTCCCCATTAGGACCCCATCCTGGTTGGTTGTGCTGTCCCCACGAGTGCTGGCAAAATCCAGATTTAATGGGTTCTTCGGGCCCTTAAATCTGGATTAACTGTAGAGCTCTTTAATGGTGTCTACAATACGGTCTTCAGACGTGAAGACTGGATCAGAGGATGTGCGTCTTCTTGACTCACTGGTCACTATCTGCAGCAGGCATCTCCGGCTCTGCCTTGCAACTCACAGCTATGTAGGCCTGCAGACTCCATAGGTGTCTACGACATTGAGCACAGGCTTCACAGTTGCTGCGTAAGCAGCTAAAAAGCTGTGACCTCCATCATGCCCTCTATCAGCAGATGTACACCTTGATTGCTGTTGGACCTGGCCAATCGTGCTCTGCCACTGGTGGTCCTTCCAGCTCCAGCTAAACAGAATGTTGGGATGGGTGTTATGGTGTCCGCACAACGCCTGTTTGGCACCCATTTCTATTGGATGCTAGAGGGCTTGTGTGGGCGTATGGGGTCCTCGCCAAGATCCAGAACTTCAAGGACTGGATTTCAAATATCCGGATCTTCTAAATCCGGATTAACTAAACCAAAAACGGCCTTGAATAATCCAAAGGAAAGGGGGTTCCAGTAGCACCTAGAAACCCCTCTTCTTCCAGTGATATTGCCAAAGAATGAACTTCCTGCTTGTCTATCACTGAGTCCTCTCCCAAAGAGGAGAATGGATACAAATAAAGGAGTATTCAGACAAGAGAAAATCATGTCTGGCCCCTACAACAAGCCAACTCATGTGGCTTATCTTAATTGATTTCTAACCCCATAGCAGTGGCATTCATCTAACTGTTACACTGAGATCCATATAATCCTGTAATGTGCCACAATTAAAACATCTGTAGTCTTTGAATTGTCACTAAACAGGATGTGCATGAAGCCCAGATATCAGAACTTTCCTAGACCAGGTCACGGCATTAGTACATGTTGGGTAGTTTGAGATTTAAGGTGAATCTTGACTAGGATGTACAGTTTGAAGTGCCTTTACTAGCTGCTTCAGACTCACTAATTCACTCAGCTCCAGAAGCTTATGCACAAATCTTCCATCGGCATTGAATCAAACTCACTATCTTTTGACAACTGACAGGATGGCATATAAAAAGGTGCTACAGCTTCCGGCTGCTCAGAGGTGTACCATGAATAATCTCTTTTCCCCTTCATCATCATCATCTTTGCAGGCTCATCCAGATTACAATACAAGAGCCTAATATCTCTGCTTCAGTGTCGAAACCTCTTGCCATGAACTAACAGAACCTTTGCATTATTTCCCCAAAGAGGCACTCAGGCTTGTGCTTTATAAGCAGTAAGTTTTTGATTAGGGCTCGATAGTTCAGCTCTGGCAGGCCTCCCATATTCCTAATGGAGCTAAGGCAATGTTGCCATGTCAAGTACTTTATCCAGTTTATTTCTTAATCCTTTGTTTTCCCGTTCCTTTCCTTCCTTTTTAATAAAGGGAAATAAAATGCACGTCTAGGTATCTGATTAGGTTTCCACAAAAGCTCAACATGTGACAAAGCTGTTGTTTTACTGTCTCCTTTAGAGGGGCAAAATGAAAATCTATCAGCTGGATGTAAATAAAGCTCAGACTTCAGAAATTTCAAGGGAATTTTCAGTTTCTTAAAGGAAAGAGAGTAATGAACCAGATCAAACTTTTTTGGGGTGTTTTTCCACCACGCTCCTTTAATCCGGATCTAAGAAGATCCAGATCTAAGGAATGGGTACTTCCCTTAATCCGGATCTAGTAGATGTGGATTAAGGGAAGTACCCAATGTGTTTCCATGGGTGGACTAGCACCCAATAGCAATGGGTGCTAGCCTCCCTGTTGTGGAAACACCTTTGCACCCATGTGGAGAATCTGGATTGACCCACAAGGGGTCTACCTGTCACCCCAGGTGTTTTGGGGGACAGGGGGTGCAATCTCCGAAGTCCCTCCAAAATCCCTCTGAAGTTGCCTTCAGAGGTTAGCAAAGGCTCCGAAGTCCTTCCAAAGGCAACTTCGAAGACTAGCAAAGGCTCCGAAGACAAACCCCTTGCGAGAGCTTGCATATTAATTAGCTCCTTGTGATCAGGGATGAGTCAGCCTCATTAATATGTACCTCTTTCCATGCCTGAAGGTAACAGTCCTTTTTGTTCTCACTTTTTCTCGGAGGTTTGTCTTTGAAGCCTTTGCTAATCAACTTTGGAGGGACTTCGGAGCTTTTGCTAATCTCCAAAGGCAACTTCGAAATGGCTTTGAAATGACTTCAAAGCCTAGGTTTGGGGGCTCCCCCCCCCATGGGTGCCCCTTCCCCCTAGACCCCTTTAGACCCCATTGCCAAACATGTGGAAACAGGCTCCTTTTAATCCGGATTTTCTGGCTGAAGACCCCAT
>MTQE01002208.1:33170065-33197244 GCA_014337955.1 Aspidoscelis marmoratus
GGAGTCTTGATTGCTAGCTTCATATAGTCTCTTCCACAAATCCTGTAGGCGCTTCTTCGGTCTCTCCCCCAAGTAAAGAAGTCTTTGGTGCATAAGGGCGTCAAATTTAAATATTTCAAGCACATAGTCTTGCCATTTGTCCAATAACCACCAAAGCTGCCCACATCAGCCTGTCCAACATATACTTTTCATCTTGTGCCAACCATGGACCACGATATATCTGCAATAAACACCTCTCAGGGTGCAGCGCCACAACGCTTTTCTATTCTCCCCACAACAGACACCCTATGAAGTAGGCAGGGCTGTGAGAGCTCAGAAGAGAACTGTGACTAGCCCAAGGCCACCCAGCTGGCTTCATGGGGGAGGGCGGATTTGAACCTGGTGTTCCCAGATAAGAGTCCAGCTCCCTAACCACTAGACCAAATTGGAATTTCTTCCCCATATATATGTGATCTATACTGTTGCTCAGTTTACAAAGTCCTATAAATATTACTCTTTCTTCTACATCTCTCTTAATTTCTGCCACCATCCATTTCTTATGCTGATTACTGGATAAGTTTACAGTTTGAAATGCTTTATTTTTAAGGATGGCATACCCCATCCTTTCTATATGGGTGTCACTAGCACTTTCCTTGTTATTCTTGATATCGTGTCCCCAAATACAAATCCTACAGTACTTATTTCCAATACCAGCTCTTTAATTTCTCATTATTTATTTTTGGGGGTAACACTTGAAATAAATATAAACATTTTGATGCTATTAACATTTTGTTTCACTAATTTTAATCAATATATTCATTCTGTTTCCCTACCATTCCTCAATATGCTGTTTAATCTTTTGCCAAACCTTTCCATAATTTGCTTTATATAATTTTCTAAATTGTTTACAATATAGACTCCTAAATACCTTACACCTTTCTTAGTTGTTTTCAAACCAATTTTTATTTCTATTTCATTTTCAGTCTTGCCTGGACTAGTATAACACCTCAAATTTTTCAAATTTACTTTTAATCCTGAAATTTCACTAAATTTATTCAATTTATTTTTCAACTTTCCTATCACAATAAATGAGTTCTGCATAGTAATTATGACATCATCTGCACACACATTTATTGTGGTTCGGATTTCTTATACCCCTTTATAATTGTATTTTTCTTACCATATTGGCTAGAGGTTCCATCACCAAAGCAAATAAAGGATGGACATCCTTGTTTTGTTCCTCTGTTTATTTAAATTTGTCTAATGGGCAACCATTAATTGATATTCTAGCTTTTGCACCTTGATAAATCTCTTTAAACTCTTTACAAAAATTTCCACTTAGTTTGAGTTCTCTTACCACCTTTTGTAAATATTCACACTTAACTGTACCAAATTCTACCACATCTAATCTCTTTCTATTTTGCCTACCATGTTATACTAAATTTAATATAGTTCTTATACTGTCTGAAACCATATTGATCTTCAGTTATTAATTTTGGTACTATTTCCTTCAGCCTATTTGCTAGTATGGCTGCACAAATGTCTTGATTTAATAAAGGAATTGGTCCTGAGATATTGGATCTCTGTGAATTTTATTACTGGAACTATAATAGATTTTTCCCAATTTTTTTGGGAATGTAAGCTTTCCATTAAATACTGTGTATCATATAATTCTTTTAAATATTTCACTAATATTTCTCTATATTGTTTTTAAAATGTTATTCTGAAATCATCAACCCCAGAGCATTTATTAAGTTTTAATTTTTTAAATCACTTCCATGATCTCGCCCGCTGTTATTTGTTTCCCCATCTCTATTTTCCAGTCCTTTCCTTCCTCTTATACCTCTTCTGAATAATTTCTCATAGAACTGGCCCATTATTTCATTTATCCCATCCGATGATCTCTCTTCCTTCCAATCTTTTTTCATTTTTATCATTGTTTGGTTAACTCTTCTTCTTCATAATAAGTTTAATGCTCAACTCTGTCTGGGGCCTTGCGCTGTACAGTATTTCTTACCCAAAGCTATAGATACTAAGAAAATATACCATTTAATACTATTTTATCCTCCAGTAAATTCCACCACATGAAAAATGAACGCATGAGTTACAAAATTTCATGAAAGAAGGCTAACTTTTAACTCTAGATCCAATATTACACAAAGGCATAGCTACTAGGATTTCTCTAGATCCACGCTAGCAAATACATATAGTGAGCCTTTGTCAAATACCATTCTAAAACATAACAGAGCTGCTCATTTGAGCCAGGTCTTTTTTGCCCATTCTCTCTTCATGGTAGACTAAAAATACTAGAACAACAAGGCAGCAGCAAGCAAGCAATAGCAACATCAAATAAATGGCTGACTGATTCACAACTGGAGGTCAAGCTAGGTTTCTGAATAATTCTCCAAGCTGCGGTAAGGTTACCAGCCTGGCCCTCACAATACATGCAAACTAATCATTGGCTAGGATGGGAATGGCAATCATGAAATTTTCATGAGCATAAAAATGTATAAATGAAATGCAAGGACAGATTGGGCTCCATAAAAATATAATGAATGCCAGATCCAGAGATTAATACAGAATTGGCAAAATAGATGTTAGTACAACAATGAATCCTATGGGAACAGGCCTATCTACACATATTTGCAGTAACCTAGTTAGAATATTTGATAATAATATAATACATCTTAACTAGTACTTAATATAGATGTGCATGAATATTTGTAATATTTGATATTTGTATGAATTTGGACATTCGTATACAAATTGAATATTATGACATTTGTACACTGGCATTTGTACAAATGTTTCAGAACATTCATACGAATGCTTCAGAAGACGAGTGAATCTGGGGAGGTGGGAAAGTGGTTGCGCCAGCCACATTTGCAATGAATCCAAAGTGCATTCAACGTGGATTGAGAGTGGGTTCAGTGCGGATTTGACACTTTCAGAGCAGATATGTTATGGGATATGTATTGAATATGTATCAGATTCATATGGGGTATATATGGGATACATATGTGTTTGTGTCAGATATTTGTACAAATTCATTCAAATATATTTGTATTGAATAGAATCCTGTCGCATCTGAAGGTGATGTGTTCAATTTTCTTACATGCAAAAAACCCTATTCACGCACATCTCTAAGTGGCAGTAAGGTTGGACAAATTCATACAAGATGTTACAAGTTGCTAGCTCTGATAGCTGTGTGACTTCACGGAGGCATACCTAAGAGGCAGTGTGTTTCTGAAGGTCAGCTGCTTATGAGCAGAGTCAAGGTGCCTACTTATCCCCTGGCTTGTAAGCTTCCATATGCAACTGGCTACCACTGTGATGAAGGCTGCTGAATTAGATGGGTCAAAAATCTGAATCAGCAGAGCATTTTTTACGTTTGCATGATTAGTGCTTTCATAATGAAATAATTATTTCCCTCCCATTTTTTCAGTTTATCAGGGTTGTGGAAGCTCCAATCAGTCTGTATATGCTCAGAAGCCACCCTTAACCTTTGTGCAGGATTTTCAAAGAATCTCCTGATGCCATGGCCATGCTTCCCCACGGCCCTCAGCCCCATTAGGAAACACAGCTGTCAGGTACTCCCGCAAGCTAAGGAGGGACCACTGTGGTTGCATACTCTCCTCCACACACTTGCTAAACCAGCATCTTGGGCTTGACTCCCACTTCTGTTGCTCCCACAACTCTTCTCCTTACCCACAGTGAATGGGCTGGAGAGCAATCTCCAGAACACCCTCCAGCCCCAAGGCTTCCTGCCCTGCCACAGAATGTACTGATGCTGCCATTCAGCTATTCAAGCATGCTGCAGATAGCCAGTTAAATAACAGGAAAAATAAGGGGGTCTTGTCTCTGTATGCATGCAATACCAAAAATATTATGTGGCGTAGCCAAAGAAGCCAAAATGAAAATGTCCAAACATGATCACATGTACAGAACTGGCCATAAGTGTAGAGGAAGTACATTCAAAATTATGAAGAGTGTTCTTATCACTGCCCTGAGACAAGAACTTTTCACACTTGGATAAGAAATTTGAGCTTTATCAAGAATTCAGACAAACCTGTTTGCACACAAAATACCATAAATGTGACTGTAGATTTATTAGGTAACTGTTAGCCTCAGCTAGCCTCAGTGATCACACTGGGACACAGAGTATCAACAAGAAAAAGCCTATTCACTATGCTAAGTTGCAGAGTTACAAAGGTAATCTAAGCCTGTCACTCCTTTTCTGTCTGGAGTGTCTTACACTTCATGCTTTACCTGCCAGCACTGACAGGTAACCATGGAAACTCTTGTCCAAGCACTTCTGCCCTTTGTCACACAGTTTAGCATCAGAATTCTAACTTCAGAGTTATTGGCTTTGGTTTTGAAGACTAGGACAAAGTTTTGAAAAACTTTTAAAGCATGAGACAGCACAGCTTTGCTAGGTGAAGGCAGTGTTCACATGACACTACTGTGCATGCCATGAGAAGGAAGAGTCCACACAACTTTCTCAGTCATGAGGAACTGGATGAATGTGGCATCCACACAGACTTTTTCAGCTGCCACCCCTCATAAGCACTTCTTAGATAGCTTGAAAGACAGAGTGGGAACAAACTCAAACAGTGCTTACTCCCATAGTGTCAGTGACCCTGTTGCTACAGAGCCAGTACTGCCTGAGCAGAAATACCTAGGTCTACTGGGTAGCTTGTACTCTTTTTGAACATATCAGCATTGCAACTGGGGAACAAAAGTTTCCTAGCTGCGATGTTGATGCAACCATGGATAGGAATAGTCATGCAGCCAGCACATTGCTTGTACTCTTCTTGCTGCATAGTTCTCTGGCAAAGTCACAACAAAACTAATCCATCCCATGATTTTTATTGTAGTGAACTCTGGGAATTTACCAATACTAAAAGTTTATAGGCTTAGTGGCAAGAAATATATCATTAATCAATTTATAAGAAAGAACTGAAAAGATAGGTCTTTAAACACAGAAGGCATCGTGTTTGGAAAAAAAAAAGAGGACATCACAGCCACTGAAAATATTGATGAGATAAAACAGAAATGCTTTTACAGGACCACTCTCAACTTCATGAAAGGATGTGACACAAATTTAACAAAGTGGTATTTAGTTCTTTAATAAGTCTAGGTTATTTAGTCTCTTCATTTTGAAACTGTATTACAAACAAGACATGATAACTAAATTAACTAATGATACATTTCACACTAACATTCTTCAGTAATTTCAGCATTTGCCTACTTTCCATGTGGTAAGGCAGAATACACACGTCTATAAAAATTCTGAACAAATAAACATATTGTAAATTGCTATTACAATAACCTATTACAACCCTAAAACGTATTACCTGAACTACAGAACTATGCTCAACTACAACCAGAAGACAATGAACATGGTAACTAGAATTAACAGTTTATTTCTCTTGTATTGATTTGGGATCTTACATTAAATGAATGGTGTATTATTTGCTTACTTTTCACTGAATGATGCCAAAGCAAATTGAAATTCTGTACATACCATTCAAGCTATGCCATGAAACAAGATCAAAACAGAAAACAAAATAAATAAATTGAGAAGCATTTTCATGCTTCAGTTACATAAGAGGAGCCCGGCCACAGCCCATCTTGGGCAGCATCTGATCTCACACAATGGCTCACCAACTGCTTACGGGCATCTCAAGCAGAAGACAAAGACAAAAGCTGTTTTCAACTCCCTGCCAATGGCCTTTCTCAAACTATAAGAGTCCCTTTGAGCATATAACTCACTTTCCTTTCTTTTTGAAAAATACTTTTATTAATAAACAACTCAAAATTTAACAATAGTTAACAAACACCTAAACAAAACTTTCTTCCTTCAAGGATGCCAACAGCAAGTTCAACAGTATGCAGCAATACATAGGACAGCGATCATACTTACAAAATATTAATGGAAGCATATTTTTAAAATCCATTTCTCAGAAACTCGTGGGACAGCAGTAAGTCTTGATTAGAATGTCAATCCGTAAATATACAGAATCCCAGTTTCTCAGAAATGTGATAAAAGTAACAGCTTAAAGAATTGTGAGAAACTGATATAAAATCACACGTTGAAGAAGAATAGCTTACCTGGAAACATGGCAATCACTTTTTGATACTCAACACATTAGAAATGAGGAAATTATTGCACCAGCACTTATTATTTAATTGTGATTCTCAGAGTGAACAAGGTAAGGAATATGAACTGACTTACAATGATTAAAATATTTTGCAGATCAGCCTGTTAAATTCTTAAAAATGTATTTGATTTATATTAGTAAGGTGGAGTTACTGATAAAGTGTTTTCCTGTGTGAATTGATGTAAATAACTGCAATTTTCTATATTTATTAAATAAGAACAGAAAAAGCATTAAAAATGAGGACACGGAGGAGACTGCAATGATACAGGGCTTCTAGTATTCAACATATTTTTTCATGCTGTCTGACCTTACATCTTATTTAGCTGTGAATGAATGAGTTTGTTCCTTGCCATTTCCCAATGTTCATCATGTCATTCTTTTATAGTTTTCAGCTGGCTTTCTAATGCCTAGCTCTCCTTGTTCTGGCTGCTTTGATCATTCATTTAGCTAAATATATACTGTTATTATTTTTAATATGTTTGATTCTAAATGTTGTTACCCACCATTCAGGTATAGGACGGGATAAAAATGCAAGCAAACAAACAAATTCTTGTTCTTAATGTTAGCATTGTCATCTCTGAACAGTGACAGCATAATTCTGGGGAAGGTATTACATATTATTTCAAGATGTCATTTATCATGTTTAGTACTATTTGCCAAAATGTGTTTATACCTCACATGACCACCTTTTGTCCACATCTATGGCAGCAGGTGAAGGTCACAAACCCAACTATATAAGATAGTGTTGCTGGGGTTTTATACCAACAGTGTAATAACTTCATATTTATTTCTTTAAATTTGGTAACCAAACAGCTTTGCTGGTTTTTAACGATGATATTTTCCTGTTCTAGCTCTGCGATTCCCAAATAGCCTGGAAACTTTTGAGAAAACTGCTACAATGTTCTGTCAACGTACATGGTAGGTACCTTGCCTTTCGTTTTAAGATGAATATGAAGAAACTTTTGCTCAAACCCAGTCTTTGGTCTTCAGACTGTATTTCTGATAGCTGCAGAAGAGATATGCTTACTTATTGAATTAATTAATTGTCCCATAGTTTCTGCAAGTTCATTTTAGGCATAGAATTTGTCTTCCTTTTAAATCTTCCTTCCTTGAAGATTTAAAAACTCAGTGAAACTGAGATAGGAAAACTAAATTGTTGTTATGGCATTACAATTATCTGTATGGACAAGACTGGTGTATATAGAAAGGGCAATGGTAATAATTTGTCCTTCTATGTCTACCACATATTAACCAGAGTGAGTAGGAAAGGATTTTGTATTTTATTGATTTTTTCTGAATATTGGGTTTTTCAAACACAAAAGAAATTTCTGCTAATTCCCAGCCTCTCTCCCTCCCTTCCTTTCTTAAGCCATCAGATATTAGGTGACCACAAGTATTAGCAGTTCACTGAAAGGAAAAAATGGGGCATATATTTTGCATAGCATGCAGCATGTCCAAACTAAGGCATATGGCTAAGGGCAGGACACCATTGCTGCTTAACACTTCCAAGTGTAATGTAAGAGGTTAATACAACTTCTAATGCTTCTGCCTCACGTCATAGATAGGTAATATGTGAGAAAGAAATGGTCCTCTTTCATATTGGAGAGACCAGAATACAAAGGCCTTATTTTTCATACTACAAGAACTAGAAACATATTAGATACTTTGAAGGTTTCAAGGCTTAAGTCCCTGGAATTACAGGATTGAAATGCCTTTAAAGTACAAATTTAGCAGCCTTCCCACTTTCATCTCTTTCTCCACCCATGTGTTTCTGCTAGCCTATTGATTCTTACAAACCATCATCTCAATTGGATCTCAGCACAGCATCTTTCAACGGCATCTGCAGGTTTCTGTTAGTCAAGATATACTGCAAGCCGCACTGAATAATTATTTGAATGCCCAGAAAACTACAGATGCCAGAAACAAGGAGAAATCAAACATTTCAGTAGATTTGTACCTCATATTTCTTAAGAAATCATGGCTAAAATTGGGGATTCTGGTGCAAAATTATATTAAAAGTACTGTAATTGGTTTCCTCCCTCTTTATACAAGCACATAGAAGAGGAAAAACTATTATCTAGTTTTACCGGAGATTTCTTTTTCAGAACCGGATTAATAACTCAAACATCTTATAAGTTCCCAGGTCGCCAAATGGCAAACACTTCAAACTTTTATTTTTGTTGTGTGCATAAGCACAACTGGGTGAAAGCTTTTCACTGGCACTTAACAACTTTGTCAAGACTGAGCTGTTTGACAGATGACAGTACAGGGCATTTGAAAGGTGCTGTCTGCCTATATTCTTTTATTTCTCTGGGAAAAAAACCCTAGGAACACCAGAAGCGGCATAACTTACCATCCTCATTTCATTTATTGACATTTCAGGAGTAAAGAAACTCAGAGCACAATTATAACATTGATATTCTTTAATGATGTCCACTGATTTAAGTAGGAGGCTCTGACTGCTGTTCTCAGTAGCAGCCTTTTATGCATTCCTTGAAATCATTCATTTCAGCCAAGCATGAACATGCAACAAAAAGACTGCTGCACTTTTGCCACCAAGTATAACAGTTACTGTATTTAGCAGTTACTGTATTTTCTGGCGTATAAGACTACTCTTTAACCCAGGAAAATCTTCTCAAAAGTCGGGGATCGTCTCATACACCAGGTGTTGTCTTCTATACGGCGAGTATATCCCAAACTCTAAATTTTAACTGGAAAGTTGGGGGTCGTCTTATACGCCCAGTCGTCTTATACGCCGGAAAATACGGTATTGTAACTGCCTCCTGCTTCCTTTCATTTCCCATTCTGTTCAGATATCTTTTGCTGAACCTCCTTTTCTCTTCTGTTTCTACAGTCAAATAATTCTGGAATAAAGAAACACAACAGGATGTTGACAACTGCTTCTGAGTGCCCTCTCTGGCACCATGCTGTTTGAATTGCTCCTTAGTTTTCTGAGGAACTCCTGGTGATGAAACAGGTCAGGAGACGGCTGGCAAGCAAATGACTATACACCAAGAAGGTGGTCGAATAAACATAAGAGCACATAAGTGTGCTTACTGCTTGGCTATTGTCCAGTAGAGCTATCTAGAATAGCTAAGGGGCTGATGTCATCTTTTGTTATTAAATTCAGTATTGGATCCCTCAGAAGCCTGTTGTAACAGATTTGACTTAGATGCTGCTCTTGGTGTGGGGTCTGTGGTGATGCACTCAAGGCCCCCATTTGGTCTGATCTTATGTGTGGTGCCACCAATCGTGAAAGAGGCTGTGGTTTGTCAGCTCCTTAAAAAGTCCCCTTCAGAATCTGAGGTGTTCTAACTATTGCTTAGTTGCAAATATTCCATTTTTGGGCAAGGTGTTGAGAGTGGTTGCTGTGTAGCTGCAGGACTTCCTGGAAGAAACAGATTATCAAGATCTATTTCAATTTGGGTTTAGGCCTGGTTTGGGGACAGAATCCACTTTCATCACCCAAATGAATAACCTTATGAGGCAGAGAGACAGGAGGAGTGCAACTCTATTAATTCTCCTTGATCTCTCAGTGGTCTTCAGTGTCACTAACTATGCTATCCTTATGGCTTGCCTCCAGTAGAATGGTGTAGGGATTGTTCTCCTACTTGCAGGGGCAATCCTATAAATCAGCACTGGATTTAACTCTGTGCCCTGGAAACTGGGCTGTGGCGTGCCACAGGGAACAATCTTGTCACTAATGCTATTCAACATCTGTGTGAAGTCGTTGAGAGCAGTCATTTAAGAGTTTTGCAGCTGCCAGATGGCACTCTGATCACTTTCTCCAAAACATCTTAATAAGGAGAGGCTATGGATGTCCTGAACCAGTGCCTGGATGCAGGAATGACTGGATGAGGGTCGATAAACTGAAACTGAAACCTGATAAAGACAGAAACATTGTGGGTAGAAAGTACCAAGGTTTAGGAACTGTGGATTTTGTGTGTTCTAGATGGGCTCTACTCCTTCAGAAGAAAAAAGTACGTAGTCAGAGGGTCCTCTTGAGTCATTCCTTTTCTTGGAGGTTGAGGAGACCTCTATGGTCAGGAGTGCCTACTGTCACTATTGGCTGGCACACCAGCTACACTCAAACTTGGACAGATGCCCTGGGCACTGTTGTCCTTTCCCTGGTAACCTCAGATTTAGACTATCATAATACATTCTATGTGGGGCTACCACTTTATCTCCTCTGGAAACTGTAACTGGTGCAAAATGCAGTGGCCACGTTGTTGAGTGGGCCACACAATTTCACTGATTGCCAGTTAGCTACTGCATCAGGCTGAAGGTTTTATATTTGGCATAAACAAACCATAAACAACTTGAGACCATGGTGCATTAAAGAATGCCTACTCTTTTACAATGCTGGATCATCTGGAGAAGTATTACTGTGAATCCCACATAATACAGAATGCTACCTTATGATGATTCACAGTTAAGTCTTCTCAGTGGTGGCACCCCCCTTTTTGAATATCCTCCTTTCTGCTGCTTATGAAGGGATAAAAGGCCAATTCCCTACTTAACTGTCCTCTCATAAAAATTTTGGAGAAAGAAGTGGTGTTCTGAATTTTAATCTCTTCTAAGTTAAATTTTATTTTTTTATTTGCATACTTGTACACTTACCTTTGCTCCATAGACTTCACAACTACATTTCATTTGGAACTGATGTTACACCACAAGAATATATAAAACATGCAAATTTGTAGCTCAAATTACAAACCACTATCTCAGAGGTAATAATTCCTGAAAAAGATTCTATCATTACAGATCCTTTGAGTTCTCATTTATGCTTTAAGTTAAAGATACTGAATGCAGACTTTAACTTGCACAAGTATATTTTGCTGAACTATATAATTATCCTTCCCTTTCACAAAATATTTGCTTGCAGAAGGGGAAACAATCCTACTTAACAAGCATATGATTTCAAATTTCTACAGAACAACATTTTGCTTTTTACAATGTGTCTGCCTTCCATTATAAATACAGAACTAATATTTACTCAGTCTGTCTTCTGAAACATAAAATATTGCCAGAACTGGGCAACAACTTTGAGTGAAGAGTCTGTATTCAAACAAACAAGGCACAGAGGTTTTGTGGCAATAATCTATCAATACACTACTCACTGAAATAAGCAAATAACAGAGCAACTTGACACTGTTCTGGCATGAAAATTTTAAGTTACATCCTTGTCATGCAGTTAGGTTTATTTACCTGTACGACAATTAAATCCATCGTCATTCATTTAACTGATCAATAATTGGGGTATACAAATCACAGTCAGCTTAAGATCAAAATGCCAGACAAGTTGTACGATCAAAAATTGTTTTCAGCATACCAGATAGTGAGTCAGAAAGGAAAACCACACACACACAAAATGAAGAAAATAAATCCCTAAATGAATTTTCATTTAGCGTGGGATTTCTGAATGTCACCTGTCTCCTCTCTGCAGCTGACTTTCAAGGCTTGGCCACAAGCAGATTCTGTGGCTTAATACATCGATCTCAGCTTCTCCAGTGCTCTGCCAATCATCTGGACTAAGAGCTTTGAGGAACTGGTAAGGTTGCCTTCCTTACTGCCCTCTTCTCTTTTCCTCACTAGATTTTTTCAGTTGTTTATACTGCCCATGGGCTTCTGTGTTTTGGTCCCTTCCAATTCCTACTGTGGTACATCTAAAAGACTTGCCGAAAACAAGATGGACTACTCTTCTAGTCAACTTTATCTGGTGACTGCTGAATTGGAAACCAAATTGTTTAGAGACAGAGAGGGGAACCTGAAGAAGAAATCTAGGATCTCTAATTGATTAGACTTTCCAGGCTTGTCAGGGAGCACTTGTGAGTGCTTTTCTTTCCCACATTCAGACACTGCCATGGTTTTGATATGTTTTATATATTATTGGTTTTAATGTGTTCATTTTATATTTTGTGACCCACCCCTAGGTCCATGGATATAGGGCGGGATAAAAATGCAAACAAACAAATAAACAACTAACTAAATAAATAAATTTAGACCACCAGCAGCAGAATTTACACCTACCAAATGCACCTGAGTTCTTTGGTCTGCTCACCTTCGATGTCAACCATAGTCTGAAACTTCCTTGATTAGGGCCCATAGGTTCAACCTCTGGCTCATCCCATCACTGTTCTACTGACCCAGCTGAAAAGTCATCAGGTCTCTGCTGTGCTGCACCTAAATGTAAATCATGTTATTCCCTCTTCTAGGATTCTTCTGTATGGATCCCAATGAACCTTTCTAGTCTTTCCTCTCTTCTATACCACTGTTTTGTGATTTCCAGTTATGAAACTTGTTTTTCTTTTCCTCTCTGTGTATAAGATTCCCAAGTATCTTTATTTTAACTATTTCCCAACAAAGATCTTTGGGAATTTACATGTGTTAGTTTTCTTCCTCGGTCTTCCATTGATTCAGTTTGCCAGGGAACTAACAATGGAATTCAAGGTTCCAAGATCGATACAGTTTGATGGGCAGTCTGACTTGTTATGAAAGTAGTATAAATGAAAGAAAGAAAACTACTGTAGGTTGCTTAAATTTGCTAAAAGTCTGGATGAGTTTACGCATCACATTTTTCAGATATGCGTATATTCTATTTGTTTTTGGCAGAGTAAACTTTCTCGAACAAGTTTTCATCTTCCTCTGCTTTAGCAACGGGTCCCTTCACTTCAAATTATGTTTCTCTTCTTTAAGGTTCTTATTTTTGTTCACTCCCAGTGAAAATCCCCAGACAGAGGAATTTGAGGAGCAGCATTAAAAGCTAATCTTAAAAATGGCCTCCTGATATAGTACTGTGGTACAGAATTTTCATTTCTAAAGATGTAAGTCCTTTATTCTCCGCAAACCAGAATACCTAGTGAAAATTCAAAATATATAAACAGTAGGATAATCAAAGCCAGAAGAGGTAAAAGTATACTATATAAAACATTCTCCCAGATGAACATCTCAAACCTTTTTAATGTAGTACTGCAGAGAAATTTAAGAGCAACTTAAGTATCTGAGTTAACAAGTCTGTCCAACAGAAATGTCTCAGAGAACATGTGCTATTCCCCAGGAAGGAGGGAAGTCACTCACCATCTCAATGCAATCTTGATTGGTGTAGTAAGACAAGATGTGAACAGATCAGCTGGAAGGTCAGGAATCATCGGTAGTAACTCACTGGCTTCACATGCTGCCAGTTGAATGCAGTTTTTCATTGAAGGAGGCAATGGCATCTGAGCCAGTGGATGGTTTGGGTTAATTGCAGCCACCTTCACAGGAAATTGAAAAAACAACAAATAAACAAACAAGAGTTAGGTTGTCTTATTAAATGCTAGTACCTAGAAAATAACCCTCAAAACAAAACTTTTGAGCAATACCAAAGGTCACAGAACCACTATCTTCCTTAATGATCAAATCACTGAAAATATTGGTGTATACTCATAATAGGCGTGGGGGAATGGCTTTGCGTGTTCTAGAGACAACACCTTGGAAACTGAATACAAACATTTAGCTGCTTAAACTGGATTTTCATCAGTCTCCTATCTGTGAACAACTGTTGACAAAATTAGAGGCTGAAAGTGTTTGGATCATATCTTTAGATGAGCCTTAAAATGTCATTTCTTCAAACTTTCCATTGTTGATGCCCAATAAGCCACCAAAGCCACCTAAGTGGATGAAAGCTTTCAATCCCTGTCATCCCACCTTTGTAGTCCCAACCTGATGCTAGTGGGATACAGCATCTCTTCCACAGATCCTGAAAGTTTATTTTGTAAAGGCTATTGAGATTAGGGCATTGTGAACTTATCAGGAAAAAAAAATGGGATATTATACAAAGGATTTTTGCAAACTTGGATCTGCCAAAAAAAACAAAACCCAGTGTCAGCAACCAAACCACCACTGCAGCCACCATCTGTAGAAGTGAGAGCTGTGCTAGAAGAAGAAAGATGCGCAAAGGACAAAAGTTAGAGTAATGATATCTGTACCGTTTCTATGTGACAGGGTGGATTCTTTAGAATTTGACTTTAATAAGCAGTTGTAAAGAAGAAAAGGTGGGTATAAAGCAGATTTCAGCCACAGTACAGTGGTGTGAACAGGACCCAGCATAGATAGAAGGTAGACCTAAGTGGTAGGTGAAACTGACGGTTAAAGGAGAGAGGGTGTTTATATATTTATATGTCACAATAATAGATTGCCAAGGCTTTGGCATAAAGCAAAACATAAATCCAAAAATCCACCTCTAATCATAGCCTTAGCGTGATGCATACCATTCTAACTGATTTCTTTTTTCACCCTCTATATTTTTAAAAACCCATGAATCAAGACCGGGACTGTGAATCAGTTTTGTTCTACAGATGCTTTACTGTATATATGGAGGTTTCTCTTTCCTAAAGTAGAAATATCTGAAAGGATGCTACAGAAAAAAGGCTGATAACAGGCTTTCTACCATCCCAGAAAGACAAGGCAGGACCTTGTTCAATTTTGGGGAGAAAACACGAACACTGGGATCAGTCATAGGAAGGTGGTAGCTTATTCCTCACTGCATGCATTCAAGCTGATGTTGTGAAGCAATCTATAGGAAAGACTTTGATTTGGATTTCTGAATGCATCAGAGAATTCTGACTGAATTACATAAATGGCTTTGTCTAAATAAAGAATTATATGGATTCCCAATAAAAGACAGGACTGACCTACTAGGTATTTAGTGAACTGTGGATATCAGCATTTCATTCATACACAGCTAACCTATTCTAAAGTAGCTAAACAGGAAGAATTATTTGCTTGAAAATTATTATGAAAGAGGAACTCCTCTGTCATCATTTAGAAATGCTTACAAAGCAAGAATACTGAAAACAGCCTTTCATGGGGTTGCCTATTTCTGATACACAGCATTTCTCTCAAGAGAAAAAGAAATCTTGATGTCTCTTGTGATTTCTGGTTTTTGAAATTCTGTCTGCAAGGAAGCATTTCTTCCAGCTTGCAAATGCTCCCTGGAATGCTCCTTCTAAACCTCCCCAATGGAGACCAAACATATTAATTAGTTAGAAAAGGTCTAAATAAACCAACCTTACAGTCATATGCAAATTAGAACTTTTATCAAGATAGAATATAAGTCCATGCCTGAGGGAACAGGGCAAAAGGAAAATAATTCATATGCAAAAATGTATATGTAAGTGTAAGATAAGAAATAAACTCTTTCTTTTAACTGCTATAGATGTATCTTTTTTCCCCAAAGCTTATTATTAAAATAGAACAGGAACTAGTCAGCTAGCTCTCCTGACATGCAAAATAGATATTTGCTGAGTTTCCAAATTAACAGGTCATAGTAGAAATGCCAAAACCAAGTTCTTTGAAGATCAGCCATATCCACCAAAACCAAGTCAACGTAGTGAAACTGCTACTGAAGATCTGAATGTCACTGGTAGCAATCAGCAGTAGTCTAAGCCACAAGATAATCCTCAAGCCAACATAAATACCAGATAAAACCCAGGATAGTAACTAAAAGAGGAACTTTGTGTATTTTTTCACCCAGAGGATCATTAGTCTATTCAATTTACTACAGAAGAAATAGAGCTACCAACCTAGATATTTTTAAGAAGGGGATTGGACAAACACATGGACAGGTGGCTACTGGAATGGGTGCTGAGGTACCACCCCCAGATTGGAGACACATTTGCAGGGATTCGAGAACAGATGAGGGCTTTGCCCTCATCTTTCATTTGCAATGCTCAGAAGCAAATATTGGGCCATTGTGTGAGATGGGATGTGGACTAAATGCACTGTGGCCAGCATGATCCAGCATGACTTCTCTTATATTGTGTTCTTATGAGTTAAGCTCAACTCCTGGTGACTACATGAATATATCCATGCAATCTTCTTGGTCGTGGCTGGGCACTGCCTCCTTCTGGAGAGAAGTTGGGAACTAAGTTAGGTCTTTCTGCTTGCAAAGCATACAGTCTACCACTGAGATACTTCAGTACAACCTAATAAAATAACAGTAATCTTCAAGTCTGGATACCTGATCACATCAGTGAGGGTAAAGGGGGGTAAATAAGCAACCCAGCTCTTCAGAAAGTTTGCTATGGGGGCTACTGTGAATATCTCATTTTGAATTTGTAGAGGGTGCATTCACCAATGATGCCATAAATGGCAAATATACAGAAAGGATTATGAAGATCTCTAAAAGGAGTTCTGCATAGTGAAGAACTGGGCAAAATGGAATCAGAATATTATATGCTGTTCAATGTGAACAAGACAAAAGTGAGCATAAGAACCCAAATTACAACCATAGACTAATGGAATCTGAACAAGAATTAGGCAGAGTGGATAATAAATTATTCTCCCCTTCCTAAAATCCAGTGAAACTCAATTTTGGAATAGACAGGACAGACAAAAGGAATTATTTCTAAACAGTGCATAAATAAACTTAATGTACTACTTTCACAAGATATGATATTGGTCACCAGCTTAGCTGATTGCAAAAGATATTTGGGCAAATTCTTGCATTATGGGTTATTAGCTCTGATGGCTGTATGGGTCTTTCTGCGCCTACCTGTGCAATTCCAGATCTGTAGATCCAGACCAGGCAGAGGCTGTCCTGATCTGTTCTGAACCAGCCTTTGTACCAGCCCAGAAGGTCATGTGAGTTTCAAAGCCACTCCCAATGGTTAGGAATGAAATTCCCTGATTATGGAGCTCCTGGGGAACTCATTTCACCACCACAAGAAGACATGCTTCTGAAATGGGTCCCCTATGGTCTTAGTATATCAGCAGAACCCATTATGGGGGTTTACTGATATTCCTTACCAGAAGTGGACCAGGTGGGCCTCCTGATTTGGAATTTGCTCCATCTTGTGCAGGCAAAGGGTATCAGCAGCAGGTAGCAGGGGTAGGGGCTCTTCACTCCATGCCACCATGTGAACAAAAGAGGTCACAAGAGGAATACCATCTAGGCTAGTGGTTAATGCACAAAGGCTCTATGACTCCTGAGAGGAATACATAGGAGGCAGTATGTCTCCAAAGGCCAGATGTTGGGAAACTTATGACCCGCTTGTGAGCTTTATGCAATTGGATGCCACTCTGAGGACACTGGGCAAGGTGGACCATAGGTCTGATCCAGCAGGGCATTCACATCCTTATGTATAGCATAAATGCCATAAATGGTATAGGCAACTAGAATACTTTGGCACTTCTTTATTTCAACAGGAAGCAACCATTAGCTACATAATGGCAGAGAAGAATCTTTGCCAATTTCTTCTATGCAGCATTGCTGGAGATTCCTGGAGAAACCATATCAAGGTGCCAGGAGCTACACATAATTTTGTCCATTCTTTATATGATGCCTGCACAGAGGCCCACTGGAACATTGCAAAAATAAAGAACATGGCAGATAAAGAGGTTTAATGTCTTGTAAGAGAAAAATGGGCACTAGTGTTAAGGAAATGCAAATACAAATAATAATCATGTAATAAGAAATAGTTCTTGACATATCATCTTGACCTAAAAGGCAGATAAATCAATATAACAAGTAGGACCATTTATTAGTTTATTACAAATACGATAAAATCATATTATTTAAGTGAAAGTCATTGTAAAAACAGGGGCATAAAATGTTCACACTTCACTATAAGCAAATTAGTATCCTGAGATATGATTCCAGCATCATTTGGTTGTTAAGTCAAGGAGGACAATCTTTCTTTTCTTTCTCACATACAAAGATAAATACAATAGAATACAGATTCTATGGAGTACAAAAGATGTCTGCAGGCAACAAAAGCAATGCTGTTGATATGATAGGGATAACTATTAAATTAGAGAACAATGTGGGGGGAGCTATGGGGATTTAGAAAAATGGAAATCCTCCAGCTAGGAAATTTCCAGTGATGCAGTTAGCATCACCAGATACTCCAGTTGATGCAGATGATTGCATTAAGCCACCCCAACGGCAACCATGAAAAGCCATGTGCTGGGGTAAATTGCTCATAGGTCCTCTCTATGACCTGAAGGTAGTATGCAAGCACTGGAGAAATCACAGTGCAGAAATGATATTGTAGCAAACTCTGACTGAGGGCTGCTTATAAACAGTCCACAGGCAATATCAGTGATTTGTATGCAAACATCATGAACGTAGGTGGTTTGGTATACCACTACTAAGATGCTTGACTCCATTTCACTGGGCACCTGGAAGCAGCACAGGGCTATTCTGCTTAGCCAAAACAGCCTTGGCAATGCAGACAGCCCTTGGCACAGGCCACCATCAGTCTGTCCCATGATGGACCAAGTCACATATTTCAGCTCAGCTTTCTCTTTGCAAGAACAAAGAGAAATCTACAATATCTAGAAATCTAAGGAGTATTATGCGTTTAAACTGCAAAACAAGCACTAGAGCGTTTACAGTGAGACAGTCTCTAGAGTTCTCTCTCTCTCTAGTCCTTTCCAAGTAAATCCCTGTATGAGCCAACTGACTGCCTGACAGACTGTCAATAAGCATGTGACACAACAAAACATCTGAAAATCAGATACCTCACTTGTCACAAATAACAAAGATAGAAATGTACACCTGATTCTGAAACAAGCAGTGGCTCATGTTGTTTACTGTCTTTGCAATGGATCTTTATATAGAGGCAAGATGATGGGTTGATTTTA
Organism: Aspidoscelis marmoratus; assembly: GCA_014337955.1. NCBI lineage: Eukaryota > Metazoa > Chordata > Lepidosauria > Squamata > Teiidae > Aspidoscelis > Aspidoscelis marmoratus. The sequence goes on from MTQE01002208.1 coordinate 33,188,836, forward strand.
ATGATCTGGAATGTTCCAAAGTTCCCAAATATTAATATGTGCTTTTGTATCACTATAGTATAATATGTTCTCACTTTGAATAGCAGGATGAAAGACTATTAATTAAATAATATCTACAATTTTTCTGCTGCACTTAAAGAAGCTGCTTATTTGAGCAGAATGCATAACACATGAAATCTTATTTAAATATCCAAGTTTTTGCTGGTAGAGGTCAAGGGCACCTCAGGCTCACATATTCCTCATACTACTTACATTTCTACAGGCAAGAAGTGATGAAAATGGCAAGAGAGTTTCATATTTTACCAATGATTCTCCACTTGGTAAAGCTGATTTTTTGGGGGAAAGGAAAGCAGGAAAGAGAGGTCCCCCCACCCCTGCCCCAAATAGGCAATCTCCTTAGGCAAACTGGTGTGAAATCCAAAGCATGCTGTCAGTCCAGGGTCATATATCACCCAATCTATATATGCTATATAAAAGTAAAAGTGCTTCTGATTGCTTCCCAAATCTGCTGGCTTCAAATGTTGCTGGGACTACAGTTCCTACTTTCCTTGATCATTGGTCACATTGGCTAGAAGTTTTGAGAAATATTAATCCAAAACCCTGAGCAGCATGAAGAAGGCGGAAGCTGACTGTACACTTCCATTGCCACTGTTGTCTAATGCAAAATGCTGCTCTCCAGAATCAGCTTTAGATCTACCCACCATGATTCCAAGTGTAGCAAATCATATATTCTAAAACACAAAGCATTTTCTGATGCGTTCACTGAACACAGCTGCATGTTTATGGCAATGATAGATTTGATCGTTCCTGATGTACATTTCACACAGGAAATTTTCCATCTAGATGTACCTTGGAGAGTGGAGACTGAAAGCATAATCAGCAGAATGGCAGGGAAATCTAAAACTTCTGAATAATAAAAAAAGAGGTCTAGGCTAGAAAGAGTATATTAACAGACACATGCAGATGGTAATACTCACAGAGACTCTGGTAAAAGGACAAATTTTGCCAGTGCCTGAACATTAAGGAAGAGTATGAAGGGCACCCTTCTTATTGCTCTTCTACAAGTTCTACTCCCTTATTACCAGGCCGATGGTTTACACATGATATAAAGTTCAGGGGAGAGAGACTTTTAGGGAAAGAACCTTTGTTCTGTCATGGAACAGGTGGATTTTGGCAGTGATGGGTCTCATGGGAGTCACAGTTGTGCTGCTACTGCTCCCACAGAGGCTGAGTACTTCAAAGAGCATCAGGGGATGGGATGCGCTTAAAAGTGTAGAGGCTACTCAGTCATTGTAGATTCCTCTCTAAAAAAAAGAAGATGCTTTATTCTAATAATGAAGCAGAAGAGGTGCTTAAAGGCATGTTTTGTGTCAACGTTCTTCTCACCATCCATGTTCGAGTTTTTCCTCTCTTGCAAAGGTATGTGAAGTTTTGTCTTGCTTTTTAGAGTTGCAAGTTTGCTTCCCTTAAACTGACAGGAGAGCAAGCTGTGTTGTCCTTTTTTCCCCCCTCCCCCTTTTTAAAGCTTTTTGGTCTGACATTGATGGTAGGCTTCACCATTTAAATACACATCCAAATCCAGGAGTGGGGACTGATGACAATAAAAGTAGATGTTTTAGTCACTTTTGCAAGAACACTTTTCAGTTCCGTGGCTCTTTGTACATAGCATAAATAAAAGAAGAAAAGCTCCTTTAATTTCTGCATTAAGGGATATTGAAGTTGAGGCTCCAATCAGATTCCCACCTGTTCCCTACTATCCAAGGGGTCTGACTTGCTATGTAGCAAACACTTAAAAGAATGGATACTTGAAGATCATACAGAAGCGTATTCTAGGAGTGAGACAAATGCTTTTCCTATGAAGAAACACTGATTCATGAGAAAGCTGTCAAGGGAGATGGCAGAAGATTACCTTCATGCCTGCCTAGAAGCAGGAGCACCAAGCATGAGGCATGCACAGAGGCAAAGGGAAATAAATTCAACTAGAAAGGTGAATCAACTCACTAGTCAATATTACCTTTTTGAAATTCCCATTGTAATAAACAGGGGAGACACTTGAGGCTAACATTCCTCATCCCAAGTATAAACCAATTACTATATTCTCCCCGCTCATGTACTAGCCCCTTTTTACCCAGTTAGAAGAAACACCAAGGCTGAGGATGCACCTTCACCTTAAACCTGCTTTCCATTCAAGAAAGTCTAAATGGAGGGTGGGAAGTCCACAGATAAAACAGACAGAAATGAAAAGCAGATGGACTGAAGAAGGCTTAAAGTGAAGGTGTGACAACAGCCCAAATGAACAGAGGTTCTGAACCATACTTGTTTTATATGCTGTTTTTCTATGTACTGTTTATTCTGAGCAAGAGAGTACCAGAACTATTTATTCAACTGAGTGAAAGAGTCAAGAGGATTGAACAAGGATACTTGAAGTTCTTCAAGTTGGTGAGGGTCAGTGATGTCTCAGAGAAACTACGTCAATGTGGTAGAGAACATGGGAAAACTCTGCATATTACTGACGTACACTGTAACACTCCTTTGGATTACAAGTTAAAAATTCATCAGTGCTGAAGATAAAAAACAAATCAAATGCTACAAACTCAATTTCATCAGTTCTGATCAGAAACAGTTAGTCATGTACCGTACTTCAGACTAAAGGAACAAGCACTCCCACGGTAGCATTTAATTCCTGCACATTGAAGGAATAAAAACAAGGAATTCTGTTGCTCTAACACAAATATCAAAAAGATTGAAAAGGGGCCCTCAAAATAAGAGTGACGTGAGGAAGCAACAGGCACCAAAGGGGGTATGACTGTATTGACTTCTGTATAAAATGAGCAAAATCTTACTGCATCTGGAGATTCCCCCATCCTTTCCTCCACCCCGTTTCCTTTGACACGTAATAACGGGTTTCAGATATATGCAATTATGTAGGATGACAGAAGAAGATGAAGCAGCCTTTTGTTTAACACACTGCACTTGAGCAGCTCATTTAGCTATCCAGAATTATGGTGTGCTTACAGACTCACTCTGAACTCAATGAAGCTAGTTAATTGGATAATTGAGAGCTATAACAGGGTGCCTTTAGTCCTCAATAAGAAGCATCAAATGACTGGAACTCAAGCATGATTTATCTTCTAAACTACCAGCACCTGCTTGGAATTGTAGTTTTGCCGACAGTATACATATATGCTGGCATGAAGCAAGGCCTCCTAAGTCAACGGATACATTCCATGTAAATACCACAGACAATCAAAACCAAGACGATCGGATATTATGTATATCCATCCCAGCCTGTACCCAAACAGGCAAAGTGACTCTGAAGAAAATGTTAGAACTGTCAACACAGAATCTGAAGAAAATACATCTAAGTTCAGGGTGTGATAGCACCCACAGAATAACTGGACCCAAGCCTGTTACTCCTGTTTGAGGTGACACAAAGCTGGGCTGAGAGGTTGGTGAGCCAGAAGCTGCACCAGAGCACTCATTAATGCCAACCACTAAGCCTGTCTCAAATCACACGCTGCCTGTGAAACCACACTTGTTTGGTGGTGCAGAGCCACAAAAGACAAAGAGCTTCATCTGCAGGCAAGACTAACAATGTAAGCAAGAGTTTAGAGCTTAGAGAGGCAAGGCTTCAGCATCTCTGCTTACTGCTGCAACTGTCCATCCCGCCCTGCTGCATGGGATAAAGATTCATCATCAACATTGTTGCTGGAAGCTCAAGTGGCAACACTGCCCAGGAACATTTACTATCAACTTAGGCTTGTGTGCCAACCATGACTCTTTTTGCACAGTGATAATTTGGCCACAGTGATCTCTACCATTCTGGTAACCTCCAGAGACTACTGTAGTGCATTCTATGTGGGGCCGCCTTTGTAGATGGATCAAAAGGTGCATCTAGCACAAAATACAGTAGTAAGACTGATAATAGGTACTTTTGCTCAAATACACATCATGCTGGTCTTAAAAGAGCTAGACTTACTGCCAATTTGCTACTGAACCAAATTCAGAATCTTGAGATTGACTTCTAAATCCCTAAACAACTTGGGCCCCCAAATATCTAAAGGTGTGCCTCCTCCCATACAGGCCTGCCTGAAGATGTGTAGGAGATCTTGTTAGTGCTACCCCTTTAGCAATTAAAGGCGTAGAGGCACTGGAGATGCCATTCTTTGTAGTGGCCCCAGAATGTGAAATGCCCTCCCCTCTGACACATGTCTGGCTCCATCACTATACACATTCAGCCATCTGGTAAAAACACACTTCCTAACAAACATCCTAACCGTCCTTTTTTAGGACCGTAATCTGTGGGTTTTATTTGAATTTGTGTTGGTTTTATTGTAATCTGCCCTGTAATCTGAACAGGATGGGATACAAAGGTAAACAAATAAATAATCACAGATTCAACAAATAACTTTGGGACAGAACCATTAAAAATTATTATAAGCTCAGGAATTAACAAGGTTTTGTGCTTTCTTTGAGAAATAATTTCACAAGAAGGAAGCGATCAATGAAAAAGAAACCCTCCAGTTGCTCTCCAAATTGGGGAAACTATCAGCTTTTTTAAAGTGAGTAGCCAAGCCCCAAGCAAGATTATCATAGATTTTAAGGAATTTGTAATTCCACAGATTTATGACTGTAAGATGTCATAGTCTGCATTTATATGTGACATTTTGAGTTTCAAATTAAATCAGGTAAATACAAACTAAGTGGTCTCTGCTAGATGTTTCAGTTTGATTCTCATGCAATCTTTCTTTTTCCCCTCTGGTTCAAAGGAAAACATGGACTACCAGTAACTCAGGATGTCTCCTGTATAATCCAAGGGATTTGGAAATTAGATGAGGCCAGAGATATTAAAATACAGATGATACTGCTTAGCCTTCATTGCACATTCTCATTCTAGGTGGAATTAACTGACAGAGAAAGAGAGAGATGGGGGAGAAAGTAACAAACGGAAAATGTCATTCTTTCCTCTTCTGGCACATCCTAGAAGAATGTCACATTCTCTTTTCACAGAGCAAACTGATACTTCAAATGAACCACAGATGAACAAAAGTGTGCGTGTTGATTTGAGGGCTACTCCCTGCACCCTCCCTGCACCCTCCCTGTCATCTCTGTTCTTCCCTCCCAGTGTTATGCGACCTCCTAGGATGCCCGCATATGCTTAACTTTACAGAGACCCAGGTTTTGGCACTGAAGACTTTACAGCTATCATAAAAAATGGGGAGCTGAGCCCAAGGAGGGATGGCAAAGGGAAAACGCTGATTGTTATTCTTCAGTCAGATTTTACTGAACAGTTACAAATGGTAAAAAGACATAAAGTTGCACAAAAGAGTGATTTAGCATTCAAAGATAGGTGAATTACCGTATATTCCGGGGTATAAGACAACTGGGTGTATAAGACGACCCCCAACTTTCCAGTTAAAATATAGAGTTTGGGATACACCCGCCGTATAAGAAGACGACACCCAGCGTATAAGATGACCCCTGCCTTTTGAGAAGATTTTCCTGGGTTAAAGTGTTATACACCAGAATATACAGTATTTTGCCAAATAGACAGCCACCTAAAATATGGCACTTGAAGAATAACAGAAAAGGTATTTATTAAGAGCAACAGACAGGGCAAACACAATGCATTCCAGGTATTTATAAAGACTACTGTGTTCTATTCTATGCTTAAAGAGATGTGAATTAGGGGTTTGTGAAAGATGGCAACCTGTCGCCCCCCCCACCCAAAAAACAACAACCCTTGGGTAACACAAAGCAACACTTTTGCTTTACTGCAGCAGTTGGTTGCCGACTTGCACAGCACCTAACACTGAAATGATTATAAGACCTATAGTGATGAGGATACCCCATGCAGGGATTGAAAAGACTATAGTTTTTCTTTCCATGTATTGTAATTTTATTTCATTTAACTACAATTCCATAATTACTATGGTCCCATATAGAATACTGATTAATAAAGAAGAGGCAGAAAAATAAACCAAACAGTGGAAATTTGGGAGAGAGCTTAAAGGAAACTCCTAAAGGAAATCAAATAGAATGCCTGACTTTCTAACTATGTGGGATTATGAGGGTACCAAAGGATAGATTGACCCAAATTTACCCTAACTGGTGGGATGTCACAGTTCCCTTTATAAGAACGTTCAGGTGAAATCCTAATTCTCTTCCTTTGGTTTGAATAAGTGCTAGTGAACTCATGGGAGTCAAGGAAAAGAATAAGAAAATGCTCATTTTACAAATTGCTTCACGGGTGAAAACACAAAATGTCTGCCTTGTTAACTACTCATGAATTGGCTGAAATTGACCAGACAGTCAAAACTGATTAAACTACCAATAAAGACTATCTGCTTGAGGCTCCAAGTTTGCAGAGGGAGTGAAAGGAAGCCAAGACGCATTTAAGATTAAGGATTCAGAAGAAGTATGGGACACACTCAGGTGGAATGAGGGAAAACAATATCCTCCTAGGGTATGGAAATCTATGTGGCAAGAGTCTGAGAGTCCAATAGTCAGGAACACACAGTGGCAACAACGGCACCCAAGTTCTCCCTTAGGGTCTTGGCTCATCACTTAGTACAGGTTGCACTTGCCCAACAGCTGCAGCTCTGTGTCCTACAACATGAAACCTTTGAAATGAAATGAAAGGCAGGCTGTTCCAGCTTATTCTTGCACTGCCAGTCTCCTCCTTTGGAGGCTTTCTACAAAAGCCAAGAGAAAGGATAATGGTAAACTCTTCCCCTCTCAATCCAAGGGGGAAAAGAGAGATGAAGTCAAGCAGACACCATACTCTGGCAGTGTTCCTGCAATAGAAAGTTGGACAGAATTCTGATAACGACACTGTTGTTGACATGACAGTAATATTCAGTGGTAGGACCTAGAAAGCTCACACTGATGTAACTTTCAGCTTCTGTGATAGAGTGGAAGGAAGCACAGATGTAAAGTCTTCGGCAATTCAACCAGGAAGACAAAAAATGAACTTGTTGCAATGAAGCTGGATGGATAATTCAGCATCCTCATGCATGGCAAGCTCATGCAGAACTCAAGCCTCACTGGGATGACCTTGTACTATGTGTTGACTGTTGCATTTTGTTAAGTTGCTGGCTTGTATGATCCTGCTTGGATGTTTCTGCCAGGATTTGATGAAGGGATGAGTGTTCAGCATCACATATGCTCCATATGCTGTTTACTTCCACACTTTTCAAGCAGTCTACTAAAGACAGTACAGAAGGCTCTCAGAGACCTGAATATGTTGCATGGTGCAAAAGCCTGAATTTGTAGCTAATCTAGTTTTCAGAGAAGACTTTACTTCTAAGCTTGGATACACGTACCTATTTCCATATGCAAACCTTCCCATATCTTGGCAATATCATGGCAGTACATTTTTTACTTTAACCAAATTTATTTCGCATTGACCTCTGTATCCCTTAGCTAAGGTTTTTCCTCATATCCAAGTAGTTCTTATTGCTATCCCTAAAGCATAGGTTTAAAACACTGTGCAGCTGTTCTTTAATTTATTGACACCTAAAATGGCTATCTGCTCAGGATGCATGAAAAGGTGCATGGAGTGTTGACACTTCTCCTCTGCAACAGGAAGGAAAAGGAAGAATATTTATGCTATCTCCATAGGCATGGGCAAAGTTCTCATGTACAAAGCTTGTAAGCCTTATGAAACAGCAATGCCCTGCAACAAATGAACCCATCACACATAGTCTTTTTACTCTATCTAGTACCCACTAATAAAAGCAATTCCTTTGCTGGACAATCACAATCTTCCACTGTACTGACATTCTGGATAACAGACCGTAAAAAGGCACTTCGCTACAGCTGCATAAAGGCTGAATTAAATGTATGACAAGAACTCAGCAATGATGTGAGATACGTGCCTCTAATCAAATGCTTAAATGTTGAAAACTGCCTCCTGAGTCCTGTACTAAGGGTTTGGAATGACAAAAGACCATTGACAATATCTTCTCTTTTCCTTCATTCTTTGTATAACCTCAAGTATGTGGAACTATGATTTTGAATACTAAAAATACTTAATTTAGAAATACACATGATGTAATAGAAAATCTGCCATAGTTGATGAACGAATGAACAGTAATGTGTGAACATTCTGGCATCAGAACGTTTAAACTCAGAACTCTTTCAATAAGTTTCATACTTGAAACAAAACAGCCCTGTTTTTAATGTCTAGTTCTGGCATTTTGCCTCAAAAATGGCACCCAGTACTCATAGGCTAATGGACATTCTTTTTCTTTTTTTTAAGTAAATAATCAAATTGCTCATGTCTTTTGTTGCTTTAAGTAGCACTCACGATACTATGAATAAGTTTTCATATTTCCCCACAGTTCTCTTATGGCCAGAATGTTAGGCTGGAAGAGCCCATATATGGAAAATGTAGAGATGTGTGCA
>MTQE01002208.1:33201452-33213724 GCA_014337955.1 Aspidoscelis marmoratus
GGGGGGGGGTACCTGACCCCCCTACCCCCCAACACAGAACCCCTGAGACACTTCAAGTTATGTTCCATGGGAGCAGCTGACTCACCTCAGAAAAACACAAAAATTATTTCATATACATTGCTTGAAGAGAAGTCCCAATACAAAGGGTGAATTGTAAAGTTCTTTTATTGCTTATGTATCATGCTGTTGTCAGCCTATAAGCACAGACCTATTCAGCTTCCATAAGCAAGCTGGAAAACCTTCCTTTGATGGTGTCAGAAAACTTCCATTTTTCACACAAGATGAAATGACTGCAGGGTGTTGCAGCTATACTTTTTTTTTAAAAAAAGGATAGAAGTGACATATCTAGAGCATTTGGTTTTGTTTAACAATCCCCTGCTATCTTATTACCAAACTTTTTTGAGAAAATATCACAGAATGACATGTTGCACCTTTTGGTCACAGTGTTGCAGGATTCATATTCAGAACTAGAGAATTCCTCCTGGGATTCTCTTACGTCAGGAAAAGCACTTTAAAAGGTGAAGTCTTCCCTTCTCAGTGATTACAAGAAGAAAACATAGAAGATATCCTCACTTAAAAAATACACATACAGCTGGAGTTGCTATTTAACATTTTCAGAGCAATGAGTTGACATTTCTGCCCTTCATCTTCCAGTCCCTTGGGAACACAATTCATGCTGAGGAGGAATTCTTCCTAACCGGAGACTTTCCATTGGGGTTTAGAGGCTCAAAACAACACTTCCAAGTTGTACCCCCAGAGTAATGCTGACAAGAACACGCCTGTTGCATAAAATCTGTATTGTGATGCAAATGATTCATTATGAACAAACAGTTCAAACTACTGGGCATACTGCTTAAGAATACCTAATGCTGTGATTCCTGCTTTAATTTAGGGAACTTTGTCCCTGACCTACTAGAACTTCCTTTTTAAATTGGCCTGTATTAACAAGGACATAAATGTCAGTTAAAAAAAAAAAGTGAAACAAAAAACCTGCAAAGCCTTCCATGGCAGCTTAGGCCATTGGTTAATGACTTCCAGAGAAGAAATCATATGCTTCACATTGTTACTGCTTCATAGTTTTTAAATACGACATATACTGTACAGTCGCTTCTGATCTGCCAGTTCAATGAGCCATCTGGCTATCCTTTAATCCTTGGTATTACCATAGGCCAAATTTTTAAAAAGTATGTCAAATTATTCCATGAGTCGATAATCCAGTAGGTCAACCCATTTTAAAAGACACATATGTCCAGTCGGAAAATAAATTTCAGACAGCAATGAACTATAGATTCATATTCTTCAGTACGCATATTATATTGGCTTCCATCTTCTAAAACAGAAACAAGTACTTAGATGTTTTTAGTATCTACTATTTATAAACAATAAATGAACAATAGCCAATAATATTAATGTTAAATGGGATTTTTTAAACCAAAAATAATAATACAAAGATTAAAATATACAGTAATTACGAAACATGTAGCATATTTTTTACATTATTGTGCATTTGGTCTCTGAAATAAGAACATAAGAGAAGCCTTGCCAGATCAGGCCACAGCCCATCTAGTCCAGCATCCTGTCGCACACAGTGGCCCACCAAATGCTCATGGGCATTTCAAGCAGAGACAAGGACAAACCTATTCCTGCTCTAAAATCCCAGCAAATGGCCTTAGAAGCGCCCCAGTTCCCCCCACCCCCCAGCCTGAAAGATGCACCTAGGCATTCATTCCAGTAGCCATTGATACATTTGTCGTCCATAAGTTTGTCTAACCCTATCTTAAAGCCATCTAGACTGGTAGCTGTCACCACCTCTTCTGGCAAATTTCTTAAAGTAGATAATGTGTTTTTTAATAGGGTAAACAATATTTTCTATGAAAAGCACACCCTCAGACTTCATTTTTCAGTCTACTCATCCACAGTAATGCCATACTAAGGCAGACAATTACTGCAATCAAAACAGATACCAAAATGGAGATGCAGGATTAGTAGCCTTAGAGCTAAGGTTTTACATAAACAAATCAGATAGCAATTTTTAATTAGAACAAGAGTTAATTATATGCTTTTCACTGTGGACTCTACATATGACTCACATTCAGCTCTAGAGTACAACAATATTAAGGCTAGATTTTTTTTTTCCAGTGACTGCTTGTTTAAGAGTTTACAATGAGAAAGCAACCAAACAGCAATTGGGTTACCGTGAATCTTTGAGATGTTTATGATCAGGAATTGAAAAGCAATATGCTTAGCTATGGTGCTGCGTTCACAAGTTTTAATCCAGCTTCGGTCCACTTTCAGAGTGAAAGACTACAACAGCAAAGTATTCTTTCAGCACTATCAAACTTGGAAAAGCCGCCTTTAGATTGGATAAAAAGGACAGCAAATGATTAGTCACTTTGCTGGTATATTCTCTCCCTTCGGAAGCTGTCTCAAACTGGATTAAACGTCACATCTAAGTTTTCACAACACAGCTTGGGAGAAGTATAGATGATTGAAAGGCAACAAACCAGAAGAACCAGTAACTACCTTAGCCTCTATGGCTGACTCCAAACAGCAACAGGAAAATGCTGCAATTGCCTATCATCATTCCTGCCAGATAGCAATGGTGACGTGGTTACTTCTGAGCATTTCAACAACATGAAATACTCAGAAGCACAATACACAGAAGTGCATCTTCAGGCTGATTTGGGCCCGGCACAGACACAGGAGACATTGTCTTCAAGGCCCATGCCAAAAGCAAGTGTCCAGACAAACTTGATAAACTTCCTTAGAGATGTTATTAAAAAGGCTCTGAACAAAAGAGGAAAACCATGTTGCTCTCCAGGTGTCACTCTTAACTGTGGCCAAAGTCCAAGCTTATTTAGAGGACCAGATGTTTCTTCCTCCCTACTTTCCTTACTGGGGAAAATATTATAAGATGGCACACTAAGTCAGTATCTGTACTAATGGAAGGCAAGGATTTTCACGTATAAAAGAAGTTACTATATTTACTCAGGAAAATGTTTTATGGCTTATTTTGAAGTCTACAATAAAAGTGGTAAAATGTTATTTTAAAAATCATCATAATATTAAATTTTAAAAGATTGATTTCTAATTGTACATCTCTGGCTATGTATAAGTAGAGAGAAACCATTCAGGCAAATATAATGTTCAAAGCAAAAGTGAAGCCATCTTCAATTTAATGGCTTAATTCTTTACCATTTTTACATTTCCAATAATAAATTTAATACTAAAATGACAACATTTATAATTTAATAGCAGCAATAAATACTGGAAAATACAGCAACAATAAGTTTATTCTTTGTGACATCAGCAAACCATTTGGTTTAGTGATGCACATTTGATTGCAGGGCAAAGAACAGTAATAGAACTTTATGTTGATCTAAGTATGCAGTATGAGAGCTATATGGACCTATTTCACCCCAGCATTCGTCTTGTCTGTAAAAACCATTAGGGTACAAACACAAACTTCAATTAATATTATCATTTAATTAACAGTTCTATGAATGACTAAGGCTACGCAGTTGTAACACAAACATAACCAGAGAAAGTATTAGAAAAGCAAATTAGTTTCTCTTTACAGCTTCTTCCTAGCCACTATAGGAGGCTAGAAGAATAATGTTTTTCCTTCCAAAGTTCCCCATCAAATCTTCCCCATTGTTCGAGATCTTACCTCCAATTCCTGCTCTCTCTGCAGGGCAAACTGTTTGAAAGATTTGACAATAAGTCCAGCATTTGAACAATCATAAACAAAGATAGAAGGACTGCCCATCCACGTCTGCAGGTCATATATAGATAATGGGATGTACTGAGTGTAGTTCTGCAAAAGAAACAGAAAAGCCCACACATTGCATTGCTGAATGAAAACTTCTCATCAAAGATATACATTATTAGGTCTTTGTCATGGAAGACTTTGGGAGTTGTTAAAGCAACAACTATAATGACAACATTCAGGGCATTGTCACATTTACGTTGGTATTTCCAAAGCACTCCACTATAGCAGTGCCAAATTTCACACAATTACTTCATTTGTAAATGCCTTGGAGCCTAAAAACACTGGATATGGCAAGAGCAGCATTTAAGTCTCCATAAACAAGTTCCTTTGAGATGACACATAGTAGCATTTGTGACTGTTCATGTTTCCATTCCTCCTTAATTTGTTTGCTGACAGCTGTTTATATAGACTATGCGTTCACACCTAAGTTTCAATCTGAATTCAGTTTACCTTCAGGGTGAGAACACATCAACCAAGTGACCAGTCTTACACACACCACATTATCTAAGCCCAAAATGGGTTTTCTGAGTTAAATAATGCCAAAAGAAAACAGCTTTTCACTTTGCTGATAGGTTCTCTCACTCTGAACATAGACTGAAGCAAGATTAAAAATTAGATGTAAACACAGCCCATATCCCCTCACAATGAGTAAAGTTTGTTTGTTTGTTTGTATTTCTATCCCACCCTACACTAGAAGGTCTTAGGGCAGGTAAAATACAGTATATCAAACAGAACGATATATACTGAAACAAGAAAAAACCACTACAACCTATAAAATCCAGCATGTTAAAAACAAAACAATATAAATTAGAACAGTAGCTTCTCATTAAAATATAATCTCAAAGATGTGCAAATTAGTAAAAACAACTAAAATCATAATAGTTATATAAAAACCTAATTAAAATTAAGGGTGGGAAAAACAAACAAATATTCCCTTTGAAGTCTTCAATTGGTGTCTGAAGACCAGGACTACAGGCACCCTACAAATATCCAAGGAGAGACTATTCCAGAGGGTGGCTGCCACCACAGAGAAGCCCCAAATATCATAAGACGATATTCAGTAGTTTGAGCAGGCCCTCCCTGAAAATCTTAATGACCTCACAGGTCTTATACTGGAAGAGGCAGTCTACCAAGTAAATACATTTTGCAGTAGATAACTTGAGGTATTGCTTATACATTGCTAACAGTGGGAATGCACTGTTACCTAAATCACTGAGAAGCGTCCTGCTCAGGAAGGCAGCTTATCACAAGAAAATCACTGGTACAAACTTACATTTGCAGACAGACTGTGGCTTCCTAATAAATGACTTGTTCCTGAAACACCCTTTAATGTGATTGTTACATCTCATATGAACTATCATAAAGCTGATCTGTTCAAGGACAGGGATCTTCTTCCAGTGTTTAAATGTCAGAAAAACAGGTGTCTCTTTCATAGTCTAACATAATTTGCAATCTCTGTGCAACTGCAGGGTTATAGAACTACTGCAGTTCTTTGAGTGATCAGGAAAAATAATAAGAGCAATGAGCAGGGGAAAAGCATTGTAAGCTATCGGTGGTTATTTTGCTTTGGAACATAAATCACTGACATTCTCTTAGCTACTATAAAATCAAAACAACTTCAAAGGTTCAGTCCCTCCCCATTATGCCCCCAAAGTAAGGAATTAATGGAATTATAATTAATGGAGAAAATATGGGGGAGGAAGGAAACTGGAAAATGCCCGTCCTTTATTTCCATCTAATTGATTAGCATCTCACTAGCTAACTCCCTTTGTCTATCAGGCAGCAAAGGAAATTAAAGTCCTGCAAGTCTTGTAAAAAAAACAACAAAATCACTTGCACTTACACTGAAACAAAATAACAGTCCTCCAAGAGGAACTGGTACCTTTTACCCTTAATCCCTGAATGCTTCATTTTAAGTCAATAAAGGCTATGGACAGGAAGAAGGGGAGGAAAAACACACAACTGTCTTTCTTTCTCATGCTAAATATATAGGGGTGGAAACAAGTTTTCCTTCCAAATAAATGAAAAGAGATGTGCTGGAAAATTATTTATTTATTAAGATCCTCTTTATCTGTCAGGCTAGATTAAACATCAAAATACTAGGCTTGTTTCATAAAGAAGACCTGAAAGTTTAAGTAGCCACAAAGACACTTGTATCAAAACATGTGCAACATGATAAGAATAATGGAAATTTAATGGAAAAATGCATAGAGGAAAAAGTATCAAGAAGAAAGGCATAAAGTGTGTGCATGCAGGTGTATGTGTACAACCTTCTTAAAACAGCACCTGATTTAATACATTAGCTTTTAAATCTGACTTATTCATAACTGTATCACACTGTTCTTTTTCAGGATCCCTTGGTGAAACAAAACAACTGAGATCTTGTACAGTATGTATAACAATATATTACACTTAGTTTCTTATAAAGACAGTGTACTAAAATATAATGGATATTTAGACTTGCAAAGAACCATTGAATACTCAAAAGTCTTCCAGCGAAGGGCAAAGAGATAATTTGCAGAGTGTCTAGTCAGAAACTCTGATTCAACTGGAAAGAATATTACAAAAAGAAGCTGCCCCCAAGGACAACTCAAGGACATTCAAGCCATGCCTCAGTTCAGCTACTAGTGAATGAGCATCTTCAGTTTCAATCTACTATGTAAGAGGGCCACAGGGAGAAAATTATTTTTCTATCATTATTGGTTACAGTAGCACAAATTTAAGGCATTTTCCCTGTATTAGAAACTTCGGTAGTATTGAGCATGAGCTATCCAATAAAGCAAGAATAATTTAAACAAATCGAAGTTCAGCATGATTGTGTATGTGTGAACATAAGGCTACAGAAAAGCAATTTCTTTTACTTTTGCAGGACACAGACAACTTCATGAACATGTCATTTTGTCTCAACACTCTTTTTAGAATCTGAAAGCCAGCAGGGAAGTGGGAAGAGAAAAAGAGGAAAACCATATTCAGAAGCATTTTTCAGAGTAAGTTTCATCTTCCAGAGTATCAATGGAAATAAATCTAGGCTACCTTGTTGTTTTGAAGCAATTGCTTTCCAATGTGAATAATTAGCAGAGCAGAAGATAATACATGGGCTTGTACTATCTGCTGATGAACTAACTTGTTCAGCAAATCAGATTTCAGTGAGTACCCCTCCCCTCTTCTGGTGACATCCTAGAGAAGAAAAGGAGGGGAGCTATGGAATACATTTGGGCAAACCAAGCTGAATACTCTCTGATCTAATAGCTTGTTGGGTTGGGTTGGGTTGGGTTGGCTGGAGCTGATTCAATCCAGTTCCTGATCACTTAGGTTCTTCAGATATCACCTCGTCTGGGCTAACCCAAACTACTCGCCCACATCCCTGGTCAAAGAATGAAGATACAGAAGTGATTCCTCCTTAATAATAGAATTTTAAGCAGCTCTTTGCTAGACCATATGCATTTCTAACTAGGGTGCATTTCTAGAGGTTGCATTTATAGGCTGAAATTTTCTCCAAGGCTAGTGTGAGGAGTAGTGATGCAATAAACTGAATATTGCATTATGTGGAGATTCTCCTTGATGTGTGCACATCTGTTTATATGCAACAGAGGAAAAGGTATCTCAATACAGTAGACTGCTGCTTGTGTTTGGGACCACTCCTGCTAAGAATTCTTCCTCACATGTAGGGAAAATTGGATTAGACAGCCACCATTAAGATGGTCATTCTACCACCTCACTATTTCTAGTCACAGTAATTATAGACTAACTTCTTTTTCTTAAGGCAGGTAGCATTACAGCTAATGTTGGGCAGGTAAAGTATTTGATTTAGTGAGTTCCACAGGAAGCAGTGCCTAGGCCTTGTTTCCTCAGTCCTGCAGCCCAGTCTACACTGCAATATGGAAAGCCCTGCTGCTGCTGACTTGTGGTCTTACAGATGCGCTATATCAGAAGCCTCCCTTGCGTATCACTGAAAGAGATACCTACTCTTCCAGAACAAATCCTTCTTGCTTCTTTTATCATATGAAAAGACACATTTATGACTAGAGAGATAAGAGCAAAACCATCCGTCATCACTGATTCAAAGGACCTACATTCCAGCAACTTATTATTCTAATAAAAAAAAAATGGCATGTAGAGTATATTGATGCAAGCTGGGGCTGTCTGCTTAACAGCAAAGTATTTTAAACAGCTTGGGACTGTATTTTTCTCCCTACTGTGTTTTGCTTTTTTGTTGTTGTTGCTGTTGTTGTTGGGAAGAAAGCATTTCTCTTTCCGATAAACAAAGATACTGCAAAACAGCTATCGCATTTCATATTTCACCTATGCAAATTCAGCCCTTCTTCATAATCCAGATCACAAATCTAGAAGACATTTCCTAATAACAGCCAGTGGAGTCTTCATCAGATTACCAGAGCTGATAAGGCAAGCTGACTGGCAAATGCACAATAAATAAATTCTTAATAATACAGTTGGCATAATGTCCAAATTTCACTGAACAATAATTTATTTCTCTCACTTCACACATTATTTCTGTCCTATGTACTGTCCACAACCATATAACAGTACTCTTCATTTTTTTTAATACTTGATTCAACCTTTTACTTTTTTTAGGTCAGTCTCGGTATTCAGTAATTCAGCAAAACACAGGGATAAATTTTCAGCTATAATTCTGATCAGTTCCAACTGGAACAGGCTAGTGAAGGCTATTAGAACCATGGAAATTAAAGCTGAGATAAAAAGAAGATGGTAGCATCCACATCCTAGTTGTCTAATCCAAAATGGATTAGATGTGGGATGAAGAGTCTAGCCTTCATACGCTACTGCATTTCAGCCACTTTTGAGTTGCTTTTTTAATGCATGTAGATTATTTGTTTGTTTGTTTGCTTCTATCCCACTCTATACCTGAAGATCTTAGGGTGTATAACAACATTTAAAATCAAATATATTAAAACAATAACAGCATATATTAAAACAACAGTGTCTGCAAGAGGGAAGGGAAAGTGTGTTCCCATTTACCAAAGGACAGGACAAGCGTCTTCAACGCCTTCCTGAACATGTACAGTGAAGGGGCCTGATGCACCTAAAGGGGGAGACTATTCCATAGCTTGGGGGCCATCACTGAGAAGGCTCTCTCCTGGGTGCCCACCCCTTTTGCTGCTGAAGGTGGTGGGACAACTAGGAGAGCCTCCCCTCCAGATCTTAAGGCACAGGCAGGCCGGTATAGGAAAAGGTGTTCCTTTAAATATTTGGGGCCAAAGTCACTTAGTACCTTATAAGTCAAAGTTATCACCTTGAATTGGGCTTGGTAGTGAATTGGCAGACAATGCAACTCTTTTAAAACTGGTGTGATGTGCATCCTGCTAGCTGTCCTGGTCAGCAACCTAGCAGCCACATTCTGCACTAGCTGAAGCTTCCAAACTGTCTTCCAAGGCAGTCCCATGTACAGTGCATTACAAGTTCAACTTATAGGTTACCAGAGCATGGATAACTGTGCCCCCCCCCCAAGTTATCTCTGTCCAAAAAAGGCTTCAACTGGCACACCAGCCGTAGTTGGGAATAGACACTCCTGGTCACGGCCTCCACCTGGGCTTCAAGCATCAGTGCAGAGTTCAAGAGTACCCCCAAATTTTGCACCTGAACAGGGCACTACCCCACCAACGCCAGGGTGCCTCCCAATTAAAGCTCAGGAAGCTGTCTTAGAGCAAGTCATTTGCACCATCACATAGTAACCTGTAGCAATGACTCTTCTGTAGACCCAACAGAGGCTTATGTTCTCATCTGCCACCTGACTTTCTTTAAAATCATGTTCTACTACCTGTGCCATAGTACATCCAATCCATAATCACAACCCAAACAACTAACCAGTAGCATTAAGAAAGTTTAACCACTGGACCTACTGCATTTTTAGTTTTCAATGAACTATCGCCAACAGGGGAAATGAAATTATGCAAACCATCTCCTTCTGCCCTGCTCTGAAACAAAGGCTTCAAAATTCACCCCATTCGCAAAATGCACTGCAAACTAAAAAACTAGATTCTTTACTTCTAAAAAGACCAAAGTAAAGCAAAACAAACCCTAAAACTGAACTATTTTACATCCAACTGCAACCCACTTTCAGTGATGCGCACATTCTAAGATATAGTTGGGAATATGAACGAAGGCCTTGACTATATATAGTTTTTAATGTTGTTACCTAGTCTGAAACCTTTGGGTATAGGGTGGGGTAAAAATGCAAACAAATACTATTATCACTAGCCCCTTAGATTCCTATAACAACCCACAGAGCTTTATATTCAAGGCTCTGTGGATTAAAAGACCCAAGTATTGTATACTTAAATATGAACCTAGTCCAGTACACTTAAACATACAGAGGGCCTGACAAAACCAGAAGGAAGCATACAACTGCAGGGTTGGCTGAAAGCCAAACCAAAATCAGTAAAGATCAAGGTCTGGGACTATGTTAACTGGACAAAGGATGCGTTCATTTGTAAGATCTAGATGTGTGTGTTTTTCTCTTTCTCTCTGAACGCACCCATACAAAACAATCAAACTACTCTTTTTGAGATGAGAATATTCTTCCATTTCATTTCAAGACATGTATTTTGTTGAAGGCCCACTTTTTCTGTTCACTGTTGGTACAGGGACATGATGAAAATGTGGAAAATCTGGTGACACTCTCTGAAACGATATCACAGAGAAGAACATCACAACCTGCCAATTATCACCCCAGCATGCAGGACGAGGAGTAATGGGCTTGAGTAAGGAAAAAATCTGAACATCTGAAAATACTTCCTTACAGTAAGGGCAGTTCAAAAGCAGGACCAATTACCTAAAGGTGTGGTGGCCTCTCCCTCCCTGGATCTGTTCAGACAGAGGCTGCGCAGCCATCTATTGGAGATGCTATGATTTGGATTCCAAAGAAAACAAACCTGCCAAGTGGGTATGATATTGCCTGGCCCCCTTTTTGTTTAAAATTTCAGATTGTTTTATTATTCTTCATTGAGGAGACAGTTGTGAATTTTGTTGGGTTATCTCATGAGAGGGGAATTTGGAAATGTTCATAAACCAGCTGTATTTTTCCTGCACCTTAAACAACAACAAATATTACATCTAAAGAAAAGTCATAAGCCTTGGGAGCCATGACCAGAAATTCTTAAGGTCAGAAATTAGTAATAAAGATGTTATTGATTGCTCAGCAAATATAGTCCATTTGTGGTGAGACGTTGTGTAATTCAAATCCATTTGCCAATCACATACTGTACCTTATTGAAGACCCAAATTTCTCCATTTACTGTTGGTCTGGGCACACCATGTCCATTGTAGTGGAAAAGGACTCTCTCTTCCTTGGCATTTCGCCGCAAGGAGGTACATAGTTTTTTAACTTCATCCACTGTAGGATCCAAACTCTGCTTGTACCTGGCCTATTTGCAGAGAAGAAAGAGACAAAAATTAATTACTCTATTTAAGTTTTCTATATGTTTGCATGAGAGTTGACAATCTCAAAAATTTTGAGCTATACAGGAAGGAGGTTCCCATTAGAAACACATAGTGAGGAGAGGACATTTGGCTTGTCGAGCCTAATCTCTTGTTACATGGGCTTTTATATAAATTAATATAATTTGCATAAAACATGCATATGCCACAAGACTAATTCTGTGTGTCCCTTTGACAATATCTGAACAAATTCTTATCTTCATTATTAAACAACCGGAGAAACCCATGCCTTTCAAAAGTCACTTGCTGTAAAAGTGACTCTCTTTGTAACACATAAACCCATTTAAAAATTATATAGGTGCCAAAAGAACTATCTGCAAACCTGACATAATGACAGGAGAAAGCTTGAGATGCTGCAACAATATAGGCCTAGACAACTGATCATTAAACTTTCAGGAAGGCTAAGATTCCAGACTGAAGCCTTGTTCAGATGAAAGTTTATTGCAAATTAAGCTCTGTTTTGTTTCTCAAATGCTCTAGCAAACAGTAAAAGATCTACTTGGATGCAAACAGCATGTACTAGAATTCCATTCAGCCTTGCTAGAGTAGGCTCAAGATTCATTAAGCAGAGTATGGAAGTATGTTACAACCATATATACTATATCAAATCTTCCATCTACTGATTACTGCACTTAGTTGTGAAACTGCAATCATTTCCACTATTAGAAAGAAAACTATATATTACATTTATGCAAGAACACAACTAAAAATCATCACTAACATCCTAAGGAGGTTTAACAATTGCCCATTATCCATACTCTGTGTCCAGAAACCACCGAACTAATGTGCTAACAAGCAATATTAGGGAGAAAGGTCCCATGGAATAATCACTTGTTCACTAGTTGGTACTATCTGTGTGTGATATAACGATGTGCATATCCAGGTATTTTGGAAGTGCAAAATACCCGGAAGTGTGCAATCTCTACCACAGCACATGCACAGCTTTCTTTTTTGGTTCAACACATGCATGGTGGTTGAAGACGGTTCGGAAGTTGCAGCTAGTGCAAAATGCAGCTGCCCGAGT
>MTQE01002208.1:33214154-33235394 GCA_014337955.1 Aspidoscelis marmoratus
ATAAATAAATAAATAAATAAATAAATAAATAAATAAATAATAAATAAATACTAGCATAGGCCAGACTTAACTGCATTATAAAACCCCGTCTGAACTGGTCCTGTGTCTATTATTACCTCATTTCATTATACAAACTGAAATACTCATAAGATTTCCAGTCTGGGAACACAGTTTTGTCAATGCAAATTTTGGATTGGATAATGAAAATGTGGAACACATCTGATCCAGTCCCTATGAGCTTTAATCTTTAATTTTTGTTTTACTTTAGGTATAATGCTATTCATAGTAGTCATTCAGTTTATTTCATTGTGATATACAACTTTTTCTTTACAGTATTAGGCATTAATAGTGTGATTTTTCTTGGTAAACCTAGAATGAACTTGGAACAAATTACATTCCCCCCCCCTATTTTAATGAATGGAATAATTGTTGTGATCGTGCAGATCTTTGCTATAAAATCTATTTTCAAGAACTAATAAGGTATGGAAAGGTGAGGGGGATAGTATATATGCTTCTTCACAGAAATCTTCATTATTTCACCACTTTTCCTCTGATTTTCTGCTTCCCTGCACATCGACAGCATAATTAGCACACAACCCCTCTAAATTAGATAGGGTGGGTGTATTTTGCTTATTAAGGGCTAATAAAATGACCAAAATTGAACAAAATAATTTATAACCAACACTGTTAAACTTGGGCACATGGCACAATAATAAATGCAATGCTATTTTCTTTAATGAGCACTAGTGGAGCCACTAGGAAGTATGGTCAGGACACAGTATCAATCCAGCATAGCATTTTGCTTCACCAGAGAAAATGCAGCATTTTTACAGGAACCAAGTTAAATCTTCTTGCCTGCTTGCACATAAACGGACATTTTCTGCAGAGTCACTACCAAATGTATACTCTCAAATGCACCCTTGGCTCCACAAATATTCCTCAGTGTCAAAAATCAGCTCATCTGCAACGACTGAAAGTAAATCTCCTGCATTAGTCCTGTTTCAAGACAGTTTGAGCCAAGATTCAGAATAAGCATTCATTAAATGCATGCATTAGTAAACCTGTATAATGCTGACTACTGGAATGTGGAGAGGGGGGGGGGCACAGAACAAAACAATCCTACTAGGTAAAGAAATATTCTTCCAACTAGGATATATGATTTTTCAACATGTTGCACACCAGCTTTCACAGTCTGTTTGAAGATTCCCAGAAAGGAATTACAGCATTTTATTCTTCTGAAACCGTCCCAATAACCTTTCACGGTAAGTTTTCTGTTCAGATTTTTGTGCTTTCATAGGAATAAAGTTAACACAATAGCGGTTGTTAGTATTTCATTGTTCAGTAAAGACAATGCCTTGCAGGGCAGTATTTCATCCCACTCTGTGTTTACGGGCAAGAGACCAGCAGCTGCAAGAAAGATCCTAAGATATTTTTCTCTCTCTTGGGGATGCCGCTCACAGGAGACTGCATTAATGCAAGCATTTCCTTTTAGCTCACTCGTGTATCTTACAGCACAGTTGCGAAGGTGCTGATTTGCACAATGAATGCCTTATATCACATTCTATCTCTTGGCACTTTTACAGGATACAATAAGCATGCCCTCAAGAAGCAGACCGTTTTTCAATTCTTGCACCTCGCGATGAGGGTGTTAGGGACAATTTCCTCACTGGAAGCATCCCTTAAGTATTAACAGAGCTCAAAATTAATGAAGCAGGCCAGACATCTTAGAAAGAAAAACAGGGCACTGTAAAGAACCAAGGCTTCGGCTCCACATTTACAAACATAGGGCTGCAGGTGGTAAAAATCACGGGGTGGGGTGGGGGGAATAAAACGGGAAGCCTCTAAATAAATCTGTCTTCAGAAGAGCTGGTGGTTGTTTTTTAGTGTTCATTTTATTGAACAGCATCCTGACAAACCAACAGACAAGCCAACTCTCTATCAATTTTACTCACAATGACAAGCATAACTAGCAATTTGTTTTGTTCTGACAGCACTGTTCAGAGGGAAATAAAGGAGAAGCCGAGGGACTTTAGGAGTAACTTGCCAAAATTCATTGTCTCAATGGTAGCAAGGCCCTATCAGAGCTAGGATTGCTGTCGGACCCCCTATAGCTCATGTGAGAAACCTATGGCTTAGCTCACACTGCTAGACTATAATTGCAACCATCCCTGCCTACAGACCATGCTGTTACTTATGGGAGTTGGAAAGCCTAGAAGCAAAATCAACAAGCCTAATTTACACAGACTGTGCTAGGCATGAAATGCATGCACCCGTGTCATATCCTACCATTCCATGAAAATAGCTGGATTCGGACAGCTCACAAAAGCTACGTAGGACTGATTACAACTGTGGCCTTTTCTGCACTGATCTGGTAATCCAGAATAAGGAGTTCCATAATCCACATGGTCTGCAATGGGACTAGAGGTAATCTGAATCAAATCCATACCAAGGTCTCAGTAATCAAGAATAGTGGTGGACCAGATTAATAGGTACCTCAGTTGCACTAGTCATCTGATCCAGAACAAGCATGTAGAATGGAAAAGGAAAGAGTGGGTATAGCATGCACTGTTAGGTAAGCACTGCAAAGACACCTTCACTGTCTCTCCAAAACAACATACACACTGACAGTGATGGTGACCTTGCATTGTCAGTGAATACACCTCATGTCTATAGCAATTGTGTATACAGTATGCCATCAAATCCCCCTTCCCCCAACTACCTGAATATCCTGTTTCAGCAACAGGAATGTGGGTCAATTGCATCAAGGTTGGGAAGTGCTGTCGTTGGTAGTTCACATTCACTACTGCAGAACAATGGTTTGCATATCCGCATGCGTTTCTCCTTCAAAACATATTTTCTGCTATCCAGTCCACTTAATGTGGATGCCTCCTCCTGCTGCTGCTGTTTATCCAGATCAAGCTAATCCAGATCCATTATTGTGGATTTAGCACAGTAAGAAAAGACCTTTGGCAGCAACAACTGCTGTTACTATAATTAACAAGATGACACATTTGTCTCTATCCTGGAAAGGGTGTCATTCCACCTTCAGAATTCTGGTTCTCTAATCCATCGTTCAGCTGCCAAAAAATATTACATAATATATAATCTCTGCTTCGGCTTCATTAGGCATAGGTGCCACAGAGCTGAACTTGACTCCTGGTTCCTACCTGGATGTACAGTATTAGTGCAATTTTCTTGGCAACACTTCAGAAGTGATTTACCACTGTCTTATTTCAGGATATTTTTTCAACTTCTCAGATGAGCCTTCAGCACCTGACATTCCCAAGTAGTTTTCCATTTGCGTACTGACCAGGCCTGACCCTGCTTAGCTTCCAATGTCCAATCAGATCAGAGGCACTGGCTCCACTGCTTTAGAGGATTTAAGTTAAAAGCACAGCAAAAGCTATATTCTTCAAAAAGCTGTCATTTACTCCATCAGACAACCACACTACTTTTTAATAGTAAAAAAAGGACATTTCACCAAAGCCAAATGTGAAATCCCTATTCTATAACTACTTTTCTAGGCCAAATACAGGAGCATCAGTGTATAGGATCTTTGGTGGATCTGGATACTGACAAAAGGGCAAGAGCCTGCTGGGTGCTAATTCCAAGCAGTCTTGCTACAGGACCAGCGTTATGGTGCATTTTGAAGGCCATTTTAATTCACTGCTATGGACACGTTTGATCTCTAGAACTGTGTGGTCCACCCTGGAATGTCTCTATATCTATATCTCTATAGCTATGATTCTATATCTCCATTAACAAGAGCTTTAAAAGTATACTGATTAAGTATCATTTCATGTAAAGGGACAAACATGACTTCATATTGATGCCTCTTTAGAAGATTTAATCACACTATTTTCACGTATCCTTTTAATCTGTAAACACCTAACGACAGTAACATCATTTGGAAATTCTCTGAGCGTTGCCGCTGATGTGTTTTGATTTCAGTATTTAGATCTCTCCAGTGTATACAACATCACACCAAAGGTAAAAACAAGGTAAAGAGCTAGCCTGGTTCTTTTGATTCATTAATATTTTCCCCCCAGATGTTCTCCTGTCAAAATTACTTTTCTAAATAGCTTTCAACAGCTGTTACATTCTCTTAATGACAGCACAAGTATTGTTGAAATAGTAAATCTGGATGTTAAGATTCTCACAAGGAAGTACATATGTGTACGCCCGCTCATGTCCCCCCACATCATTATCCTCACAAAATAGCAGCTCAGATTCCCATTTCTTTCCAAATAAAAGTTCTTCCACAATAAGCCATTTCCTCTGTCACATATTTCAGCATAAGGGGAGCTGTTTATGGTGCACAGTCACTACTACAATTTCATTCCTCCTTCATTTTCTGTACTTCCCTCTCTTCTTTCTCCGGTCTCTTTATGTGAGGTACAGGGATTAGCAAGGAACAAAGTAAGAACTAAATTTACATCAGTATATAATATTAAAAAAAAAACCTATACAAATGAATAACCTTCTAACAAAATCAGAATATCCCACTATTTATTGTTTTTTTATCCCAGGGCTCCTTAAAATAAACTCAGGGTAACATAAATGGTGTACTCACAGCAAACCATTAAGGCAATCTGTGTGGCTCCCAAATGAATAGAACCAGAACATCCAGAACTTTTATCCAATAGTAGTCACTATACCCAAGCAGAGAAAAACAGCCCTATGCTGGCACAGGCAGCCAGGCAGGCAGCCAGACACTTTATTTATATCATACCTTTTTTTCCTGAAGGGACTCAAAGCAGCGTACAAACACTGACAATCCAACACAATATATAACATTCAAACAACCAAACTGGTATATAAAATCCTATGCAGCTTTGCATCAGTGGTACCAGTTAGGCCAAGCCAAAACTTTCAGATTTGAATATTATTAAACATTATATCCATCCATCCATCCATCCATCCATCCATCCATCCATCCATCCATCCATCCATCCATCCATCCATCCATCCATCCTGCCCTATACCTGAAGGCCTCAGGCCAGATTATAACAATAAAAAGAAAACATGAACACACTAAAAACAGTAACAGTGCCTGAAAGTGGGGAGGGGATTTACATATGTCTAAAATCAACAGAGAAACAAGGAATCACATACAGAAGAGAGAAAAACATCTGTCAAGAATACAGAAGTCCCAAATGGTAGACCTCAACAACTTGCAGCCTAAAAACAAACTACACTAAAACCAACAGAAGACCTCACTGACAGGATCTTATGTCCATAATGCCCTCTCATCTCACTCTTGCCCTACCATTTTATATCAAATGCTGTTCTGGTGCTTTAAATGTAGAGCTATTTAAAAAGCTCTCACACCACTTCAAGCAGCTCAATCCATTGCTACTTAAGGGGACTTCCTGTTCCCCCTTGACAGCATTCCTAAAACATGAACACAAGAAATGGCCCATGAGATACTGTATTTTCTGGCGTATAAGACTACTTTTTAACCCAGGAAAATCTTCTCAAAAGTTGGGGGTCGTCTTATACGTCCAGTTGTCTTATACGCCGGAAAATATGGTAATTTTCCGTGTTTGAAAATCCCACTTTGAAAATCCAATGCCTCAGTATCAAAGCCGAGAATTCCCTTGCTTTGATTCTGAGGGCAGAGGGGGTAGCTACCCAATTCCACCTGTCCTCATTAAAGCTAGGAATACTGTGGCTATGATCAGCCCTCTCTCCACCTGTCCTGATGAAAGCTGAGCCCACCTGACTTTGATCTTGACAGGCTGGGCAATGATGAGGTGTAAATAGTACACCATTACATGAAGAATGGCGCTATGCTACTCTTAACGTGAAGGGGGGGAGGATAATTAAAACGTTTTACCCCTCCTTGTGCAGATCCTGCTTTTGTTGATGTACATTTATTTTTACCTGCACTGCTTAGGAAGACTGGTCAGAAAAAAAACCTTATATTGTGTACCACCAATAATTATCCCTTGCATGACACTGTAGTTCCATTTCGGGAAATGAGTGCGCTACAGAACTCTTGTTAGTGATCTCAAAGTGACTGCTAATTCCTCTACGTGTCAATCTTTAATAATGCAGCCTTACACAGTCTGGTATTGTGCTCTATAAAAAACGCGCATCTCAATAACTATATCTAAGATAAACCATGCTATGCAAAACCACAATATATGGGCACAACAATAATCCCCTTGCTATTCCAAGGCAGTTACAGGAAGAACATGAAGCTCTTTTGCCTGCTGTGCAAGGTACAGAACAGAGTCTGATACAGTTTTGAAGCAATTGCAGGAGATAGAGGGTATTCTATTCTCTATCATTGGACAAAAGCAATAGCTACAGCAGATGTTGCCCACTAAATTACTTCTGGAAAGGACAGACCAAAACAGATCCTCAACTGACAAAAACAAATCTGATACATGCTAAGAAATATATTCCAGCAAAGAGTTATCCTCTGATGTCAACCAAAATTCTATTACCTACACAAGAGAGAAAAATATACACTTGACCTTATAACTGAGATGCAGCAGATTTGTAAATCTGCAATGCAAATGAAACTTTCCACCCTGTGATCTGGGGAAAAGGTAGGCTCAGTTCTCTGCAAGCCACTGTTCCTAAACTGGGAACCAGCTGCAAGAATACATCCTCTCTCCAGCACAACTTCATAATAACCCACTCTCTCCCCCTTTGCCTGTGTTCTTGTTAGGTACCACTCAGCCATGGTTGACTACTGGTTGAATGCATGGGCATCTCTATGATACTTTATTGGCAGAGATATAGGAGTGCTCGGCCTCTACAGGCCTCTACTCTGCCTCTACAGAGGGCAGCACAAGGCCTCTCCACTTGCCCTGCAGCAGATGGGCAACAGTGAATTCCCTCTGTAGCTGCCATCCAGGGAGCCATTCCACCATCTGGAAGACTTCTGGTAGTCTCCCAGTTTGTTTGTGCTCTCCTCCATGAAGCCAGCTGAGTGACCTTGGGCTAATCTCAGCTCTCTGTGAGCCAGTTTGGTATAGTGGGTGAAGAGCCGGACTCATCTGGGAGTATCGGGTTTGATTCCACACTCTCCCACGAAGCCAGCTGGGTGACCTTGGGCTAGTCACAGCTCTCGTCTGAGCTCTTACAGCCCCACCTACCTCACAGGGTGTTCTGTTGTGGGGAGAAGAAAGAAAGCTTTGTCAGCCGCTTTGAGTCCCCTTAAATGGGTGAGAAAAGCAGGATAAAAACAACTTTTCTTCTTCTTCTAGTAAGTCTCGTTGTTCCCTCCCAGTTCACTTTTCCTCATGTGCCATGACTTTTTAGACTGTAAGCCTGAGTCCAGAGATATTTCTGACATCATGTATTGCAAGAAGCTCTGAGATTCTTGTCAGGCTTAGTGATGGCATTTAAATAAACTAAATTAATGAACTCACACATACACATACACGAAGTAAAGAGGTTGCCACAAAGTCCTCCTGGTGCCAGGCATTAAGTGAAAACCTTTTTTATTCAAGAGCCTCCAAAGAATATAACACTTAAAATTAAAATAGACTTAATTTTATTTATTTGTACTATATAAATTTGAATATTTTATGTGTTTTAATCCGTGCATGCTTACAGTGTGTCTAGGGAACTTTACAGAGCAGCTACAAAGACAGGAAATGTATAAAATAAATGCAGAAGCGACCAAGGTGAGAATTCTTACAGATCTATGCTTAGGTTTCTTCTGTTGTATCATATAGGAATGCCGCCCTAAAATCATTTGAACCATTAATTTCAATAATTAGTTGTGGTAAGTAGATATAAAGCCATGAAAAAACAAATCCAGTTTGAAGATAACCCAAAACCATCTCAACCTGGAAAACATGGATAGCTTTACAGTAAATATTATAGCTTAAAGTGTGCAAAGGAATTGAAAGTGACTTTAAAAAAAATAGGCAAGTGACTGCTCACCAGTGTTTTAGAGGAAGATTTAAATTACAGTAGTAGAAAAAAATTACACATAATTTCACATGATTAATTCATTTCTCTTTCCATCCTCACATCCAATCTCTCACGTAAGCAGAAAATTCAGACTCTAAAAAGAAGAAATCTAATTCATTTCTTTGAGAATCACCCTAATTTTCAGTCCACATAGCTCTGGGATCCCAAAGCAACACATATTATACTAATATGCCTAGCACCTTTGCCTACCCACTCCTTCAAGTATGCAACTGACAGGTTTACAACTTTACCCACCCCTTGGGATGATTTACCAAGGACACCAGTGTATAAGTTCATATCAGTTCTGTTAAGATTAAAGGAACTGAATTCTTTGCCCTATGGACAATCATTCCTTCCAGGTACTGGGAAAGACCTTTATTGTTGACTTAGTTTTAAAATGTTACATTAACTCAGAAGTGACTGTTGCTGCAGATGTTAAAATGAAACTTTTAATCAGTTTGGAGACATGACTGTGTTTTCAAAATATTTATTTATTGTTTAGTGTAAACTTGATCATTTCAAAAATATTTTTAATATAATTCCTGGCTATACCTGTTGTATATCAAGTTATTTTTCACTGTTAAGGTGCTCCTAATCCAGGTCTTCAAAGCAAAGGACTCCTTTTAGCTTGGTACAGCTAAAACAAATTATTTCTCAGCAGATTTCTAGACTGCATTTAATCTTTCAACAATATAATTAAACTCTAGTATATATTCTCCTAAAAGCCATATTAAGTTCTTTCATCAACTGCTAGTCAAAAACAAGTTACTGCAGCAAGGTTGCCATTTGATGTAGCAAATCAATGACAATTATTTCTGTAATATTTTTCTACATAAGGTACTGCTAGGTCCTTAGGGGAGAAAAGGCCTTGCTTCTGAGTTTGGTTATTAGAGAAGACAACCCTGATTGCTGCTTCTCTCAGAATGAAACCTAGCCTTATCTGTCATGACTAAGCTGACAGAAGCCTCAAAGTTGTCAAAATGCCTTGTTGATGAGTTTCACGGCGATCATGAAATTGCTGGCAGTAATGTCAGTCAGCTCCTTCCCTGGTGCAAATCTGATTTTTATGATCACTCTAGTGAGTGACTCAACATGTCACGTCAACAGGAAAAGCCTTGAGGAAGTCCGGCTTGGGCACAATTTCACTTCTATCTGTATGACTAAAATTGAACAGTTCTGCTTATTTCATTCAGTATCAGACACATTTCAAAGCTGAAAAAATATAAGAGCTTGCCAGAACTATTTTATTTTTCACTACTGATTAGTTGGAGACACTATTCTATTAATCTAATCAACAAGCATGATTGTTCAGGGACAAAAAAGATTAAATAAACATAACATCAAAATAATTATAAATTCATAGTAAATAATGTACTTCACTTGGGAAACATAGAACAAAAGAAGAAAGAAACATCTTAAAGCAATAGTTTCTACGGAGCCTATGAAGCCATATTTCTAACTTTGCAGCTTAAAATGCATATCCAGCTTTGGTTCTCTGGTGTGCCAAGCCCGCCATTTGTATTATTTTATGTGGCAATTTTATTTAGATTAAAAATGAGAGAGAATTACAAAATAACTAATGCAATATTCTTTTATTAGCTAGTGTAATTTTAGATACTCTGAAATTGTGCTGCGTAGATTTCACTATACTGAAAACTTTCAGAACTGCATAAACAGACAAACAGAGAAACTGGATGGTACTGGGATTTTTACAAAGCTACGGAATGATGCCCCTAACTGGAGAGGAAACCTTGTAGTAAATTTATTAATACAAAGGAACACAAGGGGGGGGGCTTCTTGTGGTGGGTACTTTGATTATTAGAAATATAGAGAGATGGGGTTGTGATGGGTGTGTTGACTGCGTGGTGACTTGTCTGCTGGATGCAAATGTTGTAGACATCTAGATAGATTGAGTCCAGATGCTGGACTACATGGGCTGTGCTTTGATCCACCAAGGCTCCTCTTCCGTTCTTACATTATGTTAATCAGTTCAAATGTTGCCAGGGAATATATAACAACTATTTAGGCTCTCTCTGAAGTGGTGAATTCAAAGTGATCTCTATTGGCTTGAATGTGATTTTCTATTGTGATGTTCAGCTTGTGGAAAGACACGGCATTTAATAATTCAGGCAAACTTCTGATGCCCGCTTAACTATATATCAAAGCATTTGCTGGTGACCAATGTAGTTATTAGCTGGACTGTTTATCACTGTATGTATTATACTGATTTTATTTTTGTATTGTTGCAAATTGTCCTGGAATTCATTATGAAAGTGGGGCTAAAATATAAAAATGTAAGATCTCACTTGCTGCAGTTTGGGGGTTGTTATGTTGCGTTCTGCTTTGAACCTAAGCTTTCAGATATGGCTACAATATCAATCGTCAGACGACCTAACTGCTAGAACAGTGAAATGCAACTGATGGTCTCATGGACCTTGTCACTCTACTTACAGATGCTGGCAAATGACTTATATCTGGAAGCTTAGTTTCAAAACTGTTACCAATGAGATGAAAAATAGATATGGAAGCCTCCAATGTAAAATCTTGTCCCACACAACTCATAAGAAGCTTATACTGAATAAATTGATAACTAGTGAAGACTATGTTTTCTTCTCTTTTTAGAAATAAAAATATATTACTGACACTTACTAGGTCATACAAAAAGTGGTGTTTTCATAAGGAGGGAAATGTCATTGTTTAAACTGGACTGAGGCTTTTTAGAATAGAAAGGAGACACAGAGGAGAACATGATAGAAGCATATATAATTATGTGCAGTGTAGAGTGTATAGCAAGAAGCTTGTCTCCTCTCCTCAAAACACCAGAACTATGGGTCACCCAATGAAGCTGAATCCTAAAGAGCCAGACAAACAAAATGATTTATTTTTCAAACAACACATAGTTAAAATTTTGGATTGTGGTGTTGGTCTGCAGCCAGGAAGGTTTCAAAAGGTTTTGGAATACTTGGTGCTCATCAAGGCCCTGTGGGCTAGCATGTGCAACTAGTTGTCACTGTGGGAATAAATTGTGGTCCCACCAGCAGGGCATGTCTTATATCAGAAGGGACTATAAATGACAATCATTGGTAGTTTAAGTATGATGGAGTAACACTGCTATAAGAATAAGTAAACCTTTCCCCAAGCATATCATTTCTTTTAAAGGAAACCTAAATTTTCAAGTTAAGATTCATTTTAATACAGGATTTTAATACAAGATTTGTTTTAATACAGTATTTGGAACATTTGCACCAGAAGAGGTGGTAACAGTAACCTGCCCAGATGGCTTTAAGGAAGAGTTAGACAAATTTATGGATAACAGATGTATCAATGGCTACTAGAATGGATGCCTAAGTACATCTTTCAGGCTATGGGGACAAGCAGGATGCTTCTAAGGCCATTGGCTGGGATCTGAGAGCAGGAGAAGATCTGCGCTTGTCTCTGCTTGAGATGCCCATGGGCAATTGGTGGGCCACTGTGTGATATAGGATGTTGGACAAGATAGGCTGTGGCCTGATCCAGCAGGGCTCCTCCTATGTTCTTAAGTTCTTGTGACTTTATGTACACAGTGCAGGCATTCAATTCAGTTATTGATATAGCTTAGCAACCATATCTTGATGAGCATTTAGAGAAATATTTTGCATTAGAGCAGCAATTTAGTGTCAAGAAGAGATGTTTTATCTATTCTTTGCTTGCCACACATTTACGTCAATCCTCCTTTGTTTTCAAATGCTGTGACAGGATGCCAGTCCTGGTGACAAGCCACATAGGCAACATCCCAACTGTCCTCGGCCTCCAGAATAGGAATCTTCCACCCTCCTTTATTCAGAGGTGGCTGTATACAGAATGCAATTAAATGTTACATTTTACTGTTCAGTGCTAAGCAAGATACATAGTCCAAAAGACTTCATATCATCAGGGAAAGGGAAAGGATTATACGACAGACAGGAATCTGATTGGTGTCTTTTTTGGTTATGGAAGAACATCTTTTTGTTGATCCCACCCCCACCCCCCATCCTATAACTTCTAAAATCCTTCCCAAATAGTCAAAAACTCTGCAGGACAGGATGGAAGATGGCATGGAGGATAGCCAAGAGAAGATATGAACTGGCAGTGCATCGCTTTTCCTTCATTTTCTTTTAATAGTGATTTTCAGTTATTTTCTCTGGTTCACCTATCTTTATGGATAAACCCACCCACCCCAAAAAAAACAGCATTCCATCTCTAAGGCCTGCGCAACAGCCAACAGTAAGCCAACCAATGCTAAGACTGTGTCTGCACTTTGGCTGCACAGGGTTCACCAGGCCAAGGATGCTTTCTTCTGCCCTGGGGCATGTGCCAGTCAAACAACCCACAATTTTCCCCTTAACATCTTCTGAGTTGACAGCCCAGTTCTGGAGCTGCACTGTCAACTCTGAAAACAGAAGACCTTCTGTTGCACCCCAAAAGCCCTCAGAAATGGGTGTTAGATGGTATGGCGGCTGCATAAAGCTAGCACATAGGCTGTTTGCCATTCCTGTGTGTCTACACAACAGCAGCAAGAGCAACTATGTGTGGTGGGTACCTTCAGAAACGTTAAACCTGTTCTGAGGAAGGACATTGCAGAGGGCACTTCAAGTCCTCCCAGAATCCTTCTCAGGGTGTACTACAGTGGTAGGCACTTCTGGTATTTGACTGCTGCACCTTTGGGCCCTCTTCAGACTGCCTGCCAAAGTTTGGATCCAATCCACTGGAAGAATGAGGATCCTAGGGACTTCATGGTAATAAGACAGTTCTTGCAAATTCCCCAAGTCACCTCCTCCGCCCTAACTCCCTTTGTCAGAAGTAACAGAAGTATTCACTTGGTCCTCTTGAAAAGTACACAGAGCTAAAGGAGAAACCTGGGACTACTTTGAGCTTTTGAGGGCTCAAGTAGCAGCTGAACAAGAGGAGAGACTGAAAGGTGGCAGGATCAGGAAAGGGCAACAGAGTGACTGGGAAGAAAGGTAGGAGGAGAAAATGGGCCACTGGACGAGTAAGCATACCTTCCTAACTCAGCACTAAGGAAACTAATAGCAACTTCAGAGTTTCTTTGTTTCTTTGTTTTTGTCATGGAAATAAAAATTATGCCAGAAACCACACCTGCACAGCTATACGTTTTATTTCCCACAACTATGAATGCAGATATTTTTTCTTCCTACGGGAAGAAAGTTGTGCCCATGGCATTACACACTATGGATTTTGTCACTGCATATTTTATCTGCAGCCTGTCATTTCCTGTCACACTTTATGAACTCTCTCACTCTAGAGAGCTGCTTTTTGTGTTTGCACAGGCTTCCACTTCACCATGCTGACTGCACTGAGCAAGTGACAAACCAGCATCTCCAAATCAATTAACAGGTCGGAAAACGCATCTGGTAGAAGCCTGAAATGGGAATAAAGAAGCTTGTAAATAGATGAGGCTCATCGAAAATCCAGGCAAGTGGCAGCACTGATCCTTACATCATCTTTGCCTTTAATTTTGATTTGGATTGCTTTGTTTCCAGAGGCACTCCTTCCTTTCAAAAGACAAATCAATGGCTAGCCGATAAAGCATTAAAATCACTATTGCCCAGGGAGGTAGATTACTGCAGGTTGTAAAGTGAAATTTTCATTGGACACATGATCCAAAGCCCAAAGTTCAGTCACCTTTTTTCTAATTTAAATTGTTTAGGTAAAAGTAAAGCTGCCCCAAGGCAGTGTTCAGTTCTTTGTCACCGCATGAGCACAACCATGTAGTGCCTTGGTAGCTATTAGGAATGTGCATGGATATCCGTCACATTCGTCATTCGTACAAATTCAGACATTCATACATGAAGCAAATGTTATGCTATTTGTATACTAACATTTGTATGAATAATTTGGACATCTGTTAAGACTGAGGGTGTAGAAAAACAGAGTGCCACTCACATCTGCAAAGGATCCAGATTGCATTTGATATGGATCGACAGCATATTAAAAGTAGATTCAGGTTGGATTTGATGTTTTCAGAATGTGGATATGTTACAGATAGGTACTGGATACATATTGGATACATATTCGTTCGTATCGGATACGTATTCATTCATATCCAATATGTATTGAATATTTGTACAAATACATTAGTATCAAATAGAATTTTACCACATTTGAATGCGATCTATTCTTACGAATATGGATTTTCAAACATTCAATTTGTTATAATTCGAATGTCAAAAATGCATTCATACACACCCCTAGTAGCAATACGTGAGTGTTCTTGCCACTGAATTCTTCCAAAATGTCCCAACCCACCCACCTTCCAATCTACTCTACAGTCCTGGGATTGTCTCTTGGTCTCCTATCCAAGTACTAATCAAACATGATCCTCCTTAACACTACCTTCTATCAAGTCTTAAAGCCTTAAAGTTCAGAAATGCCACAGTGTACTGTCTGTCAGAACTGTCTAGAGCACCAAAAGTCCAAGTCATAACAATCCAAGAACGCTGGAGCTATCTCAGAACACAACAAGAAGACCACTGGCAGATGGTTCTATTCATCATACTAGACTCAAGGGTTCTGTACTACTCAGCAAAATTTAAAGCCAGTGCTGGCATATAAGGAAGAAACTGGATAACAAATATCTGAATTATCTTTCCATATAGCCACATCAACATCAAATGGGCAAGATGGTGGTAGCTCCCATAGAATAAAATTTCCCTACTTAGATGTATCAGGTGCCATCATTACAAACTTTTTGGAACATATGTAACGTGCGCTTTTTTACCATGGATTTTGGTCATTAAGACCCTCAAGTTACTCTACATTTTCAGGGATCTGCTAATATATTAATTATATTATTATCTTAATTGTTCTGTCTGCTTTAATACTCATTCTGTTACCTACTCTGGATTTTCAGGTGAAGGCTGGGCTACAAATGTAATCATAACCAAGGTTGAGGATGTAATTATTTGCATTTCCAGCAAACAGCTATTACAGTCTACTTTTGCCAACACCAAGGAAACAGCTAAGGCATCAAAAGGGAACTGAAATATCACAGTCTTCAATCTTGACTTAAAACATACTTTGCCTCTTCCTTTCGCTCACTCACTTGTAATCACATACAGATATTCCCAAACAATTATTCTCGCTTTAGATGCATCTCTAGAAACCCTTGATTGCACAAGTTGTGAAGCTGTAAACTGGTTCTCCAAAGCATCTTTAAAAATCTCTTCAGACCACAGACCTTGTGAATTTCTTGCCACCTCTGAGATCAACCCATCTACCCATGTCTGAAATGGGTCTGGAGGAGAATCATAAGTACATCTTCAATGTGTTAAATACTAAATGTCAAATTTTACAAAATATTACCTCCATAGCAGTATTACTCTGAGCTTTGGTTAGTATGTCCAAGGCAATCCACCAGAGGCTGCAACTTACTATTCCAGCAACCCAGCTTTTTCTTTGACGGAAATATATTAAGGGGTTATTAAAAGTGTTAAAACTATTAAAATTTGTTCTTCAAGCAACAACATGATTAGTTATTCACTGTACTTTCCTCTCCTCTAAAATGCAATTATAAAGACTTCTAGATGTATTTCTAATGAAACAATGCTTTGCTCTCCTCAGGCCACAGAGGGGACATGAAAACCTGCAGGCAAGAATACTCACAAAGGGCACAGTGGTTTAATTATAAGCACCTCTAGGAAGCTTTTAATCTCTCATTATAAATTATGGTGCAAGCTAAAATAATGCAGTCCTTCCCCCATTAAATGCTGCAGTGCATTTCTATACTATGCTTTGTACGGCTGTCCTAAGATGCAGTGTACAAAGATTATACTTCATCAATGCAGAAGTTTTCAAACAGAATCTGTATCAAGGGAATCTGAGCCACAAATCTCACTCTTTCCATTTTTGAAAGAACAACTTGAACCTTCAAAAAGAAATCTAGCAAATTTAATATTGGTGAACACATGCTAACTTAAGACCCCTCTCAGAATCCATCAGCAGCTAGCAATGAACAATTACTGAAAATCATTTTAGGACAAAGTGATTTATCTGTCACGTACTTTTTATTTCCATGAGATCATAACCAGACTCACTTGGATCTGTCATAGTATCATCACTAGACTATGTAATCAAATTTTACTAAAATGTGGGGGAGAGGGAAGCAGCAACTACATGGAACTTGAAAACAAGGTATGAACCTAAAAGAGAAAGCACAAATTGTACTAGAACACTGAAGCAAGGAACAGACTAGGGACTATTAAAGTGAACAGTGCACAGAAGGAAAGAGTGACAAAACAAAACAAAAAGGAATCTTTTTTTAGACCCATTTCAATCTGGCTTCAGGCCTGGTTATGGTATGCAAACTGCCTTGGTTGCCCTGGTTGATGACCTTCCTCAGGAAAGAGACAGAGGGAGTGCAACCCTATTGGTTCCCCTGGACCTCTCAGCAACTTTTCATACCACTGACCATGATATCCTTCCAGATAGGCTATGGAGTTTAGGAGCTGGAGGCAGTGCTCTCATATCTTGATTCCAGACAGTGGTTGTGGGAGATTCTGGTTCGACACCCTAGGAACTAACTTGCAGGGTTCCTCAGGGTTTTATCTCATCTCCCATGCTCTTTAATATCTATATTAAGCCACTGGGAGAGGTCATCAGGAGATTTAGAGTGAGATGTCATCAATATGCAGATGATAGCCAGCTCTATCTCTCTGTACCATCTGAATCAGGAGAGGCAGTTGAAGCTGTATGTCACAGAGGTGCTGTGTGTCCCAGGGTCCCAGGTCCATGTAGTTAGGGGACACCCTGTCCTTGATGGGGATGTAATGCCCTGGAAGGGACAAGTGCAGAATCTGGGGGTACTCTTGGACTGGTGCTGATGCATGACGCTCAGGTGGAGGCCAGGCCAAGAGCACCTACTCCCTACTATGGCTGATGTGCCAGTTGAAGCCTTTTCTGGACAGAGTTGACTTGGCTACAGTTATCCAAGCTCTGGTAACCTCCAAATTGGACTACTGTAACATGCTCTACATGGGGCTGCCCTTGATGACAGTTCAAAAGCTGCAGCTGGTCCAGAATGCAGCTGCAAGACTGCTGACAGGGACAGCTGGCCAGGCGGACATAACACCAGTCCTAAAAGAGTTGCATTTGCTGCCAATTCACTACCAAGCCCAATTCACAGTGTTCCTTTTGACTTATGAGGCCCTAAATGACTTGGGCCCCAAATATTTAAAGGAACACCTCCTCCTATATCGGCCTGCCTGTGCCTTAAGATCTGGAGGGGAGGCTCTCCTAGTTATCCCACCACCCTCAGCGGCAAAAGGGGTGGGTACCCAGGAGAGGGTCTTCCCAGTGATGGCCCCTAGGCTACGGAATAGTCTCCCCCTTTAGATGTGTCAGGCCCCTTCACTTCTCTATTCTTCTTCTTCTT
Source organism: Aspidoscelis marmoratus (assembly GCA_014337955.1). Lineage (NCBI taxonomy): Eukaryota > Metazoa > Chordata > Lepidosauria > Squamata > Teiidae > Aspidoscelis > Aspidoscelis marmoratus. Next base: position 33,231,502 of record MTQE01002208.1, read on the forward strand.
CTTCTTCTTCTTCTTCTTCTTCTTCTTCTTCTTCTTCTTCTTCGTGTGTCTTATATTTTACCTAGTTCTGGGTTCTGGGTCACTGTTGGGTGATTCTGACAACTGTCTGCCCAGCTAGATCAAGACAAACTAGGGAAGGAGAGACAAGAACATTCTTATGGTTGCATATTTGTGATTTAATCAAAAAGCTTCAGAGGAAGGAGCTGCAAGTGCTCAAATTGTAGAAAAGTACCAGAGGAACAATTTATTTATACCTGTTTTACAGAGAGAGAGAGAGAGTCACAAGAAATTCATGGTTGTTTATGTTTAAAAAGTGGTATTTTTGTGGCTTCCCAACAGGTAGGCATCACATCCATACTGGAGCTGTTAGGAGCTGTTGCTGTGTTTTGATGGGTTACAGCATACATGTGGTATATGGACAATGTGCCCATCATAGCAGACAAAAGACAGCTAGCTATAGTTCCACATACAACATCTATTTCTAGGAACCACACAGATCTAAATAGCTAGGCATTTGGATGTTCATATTGGTCAACTGATGAAGCAGCATGCTTTTGTGATGAACAAGGGTGGGCCCATGAAGGTAAACACAGCAGGAAAAGTGCTTTCATTGACTAACCTGCATGAGCCTACTGTAGCAGAGTACTACCCTCACTCACTGAGGCATGCCACAGCTTAATGGCTATTTCTTGCCAGTACCATAATAAAAATCATCATGTGCTGAGAAGGGGAAGAACCAACCCTCCATTTGATATCCCTGCTGCTATTGACAGACAGTTGACTTCTGGCTAAAGTCATTATCCCAACACAGTAATCTCCAGATGTTTCACACAACAATCGTATTCAGTGCAAGTCAGTATGGCCAGTAATTATGAATGGTGGGAGCTGGTAACACTAAAACATCTGGCACACATCAGTCAGGCAGAAGAAGAAGAGAACTCTTGCCTTCTTTTCTCTGGAATACTGTTTTTCTAAACGTGTCTTTATGTGTTGCCTTCATATTAAGCAGCATACTGCAACTATGAGTATCCCAAAACAACAGTCTGTGGGCTCGTTCCCACGGTCTCTATTTATTGCAGTGCTGATTTGGGACATCCCCAACATGCATTGTAGTTCGAATTACAATGTCCCTATGCATTTGAGGAGAGTGTGGATTCAAGTCGAATCTGCCTGTCCCCATGAAAACCGCGGTGAACCCCTGCATCAGGGAACCACATCCTTTGTTCACCCCCTTTGTTCTCCACCCCCTCCGCCCCGACAGGAAGGGAAGACAGCTCCTTGCTTGAAGCCGCAGCTGTGCTTCAATCACTTTAGCGGATGTGCACACCTTCGCTTGACAGCAGGCACACCTCCGCCTGACAGCAGCTTCTTCTTGCCAATCAGGAGATTTGACACCTTCATCCCTTCTCAGTGTTTGTTCTGCTCCTGCTTGCCTCTCTCCCAGAACACCGAGAAGGGACGAGGGTGTTAAATCGCTCTGTCTCAAGCATGACACCCCCTTTCCCTGATCTCTCAATCGGCAAGAAGCTGCTGCCAGGTGGAGGTGTGCCTGCTGTTTGTACTGGGAGAGAGGCAAGCAGCAGCTAACATAGCAAGGCAGGGACAGCGAGCATAAGCAAAACCCCACCCACCACTAACCCGGGAGCGTCCCCATGCCCCCAGGATAATGCGTGCTTGCCTCCTAATTTGTGGTGAGAACAGAAAGGGTTTTTTTGCTGCGGATTTGAACAATTTGTTTCAGATGTAGCCCAGATTAGGGGCTTTACATGCGGGTGCTCTGAGGCGAACTCAGGTTTGCCTCACAGTATTTTGATCACGGGGACAAGCCCTGTATCACTTGCAGACTGTTAATGGCCAAATTTCTTTCACTATTTGGCTTCATCACCTAACTGGGGTGAAAAGGAGCATAATGAAGTATTGTCTTGGTAAAAGGAATGAATTCTTTAGAAAACTGATAGCCTATGTTTAACCCTGGCTCTCCAGCTTCCTAGTGCAATTCAGTGTTGCCCTGCAATACTTGCTGATTTAGCTGTCTAATCGTAACTCTTCCAATGAAGGTGTCAAGATCATAGCCTATTATTAGAGCTGAGCAATCACGATGATACATTATTCACAAGAACCCACTTTGTTTCTAGACCTTTCAGACAAAAAAAAAGCCCACAAAAAGACTTAAGTCAAAAAGTTTTTGCAAACCACATTGTATATTAAACAATTTGAACAATAATTATAAAACATGTTTACAGTTTGTCCCACAAATGACATTAAACGCACTGCACAATTCGGAAATGGACTTAATGCTGGAAAAGCACTAACTATTTTCAATGTTAAACAGAACAGAAGGATCACAAGCAATCCTGTGTGCATTTCAAAACCAGTGTGGTCCACTAATAGCTGGACATGGTTGTGGGTACAAACCTCATCTCTGATTAACTCACCAGGTTTTTTATATAATAGTTCTGCAATGGAAATGTGACAAACTGGTGCGGCATGAACCAGGGTGGATCAAGGGGCCTAATGCAAACTGAAACTGCGTGAAGTTTGAGAGCTTTCATTTATTTGTGAACCAAATGATGGGAGATTGAACCAAACAGTTCATTCTTTCAGTCCCCTCCCCTGCATTCTCGGCTTACCCCAACTGTGCCTGTAGATTCAACCCGTTGTTTTCCTATGCCTCTTTTGTTTCCCTCCATCTGCAGCCTGCACCAACTACATCTGCAGCCTCCTGCTCCCCTTCTTCCAGGAAGCCCAGGCTGGGTCACAGCACCAGCCGAGCAACCCTTCAGTAGGCCTGCATTCCTCACCAACTAGGTCTTTTGGAAAGGATGGCATAGGTTGTTCCAACAGGTCAAGCATGTAAATATGTGACAATCTTGGCTGACCATTTCTGAGCCACACTTGGCCTGCTGGGAGGACTATGATCCTCCATTCTGCATAGCCTAACAGGCCAGGATAGAAGGCAAGTCAGTCTGCTGAATAATTATGTGTTCAGTAGTAGCAGTCCAGTCTGAGTTGACTGGAAGGTGGGGTAAAAAACATCATAAGCATGTCTGTGACATAGGCCACTTTGGTAAAACACATATTTACAAGTTCATTTGTCCATTTGGAAAGCAGGAAGGACAGCAAATGATCTTGTAATGAAAGCACATTTGAATCTGAATGTGCAGTATAAATAATAGAAATATTCACTCCTCACAATTAAACAATGTACATCAGAAAGCTTGTAAAGCTTGCTGGACATATTAGTCTTGAAATCGGCTCAAAATATCTTATAGCCTCAGGACTACCAAGTAAAATACAGATTTAAATTAAATATACTATTTAATTTATTTAGGAAAGAAGCCACTATTTTTCTGGGAAATGCATGTGACAATTGCCACCACCATTTTAAAAACTATATAATTTCTTAGGCTAGAACTATCAATAATCTGTGGTTAAAAGTTAGAATCTTGAATATGAGATGACATTATAATTATTACAATTTTTCCATTGTACATGACCAAAGGAAGCAAACTCATACAACAAATAGCAAAAGGGCAGGAGCTGAACACTCAATTAAAATTCTAGATGATGCTTTTAAAATGGCCTCTCTGCAGGAAATACTATGACCCCAAATCAGTGGTGAACAGGCTTATAGCTATACTGAATCTGGTGTGAACAAACAGATCAAAGTGATAGAGAAGAGTTGCTGTATCTACGATATATATTGTGATCCAACTAATTAAGGGCACAGAAGTTTTTCAAATGCATTTCAGTTTGTGAAATAACAAGGACAACCAGGAAAAAAAATGGAATAAATCATGAGATCCAGCCTATTGAAATAATTAACCATTTCTTGGAACACATTGGAGGCACTGGAATCAGTACTGCCACAAGATGAGGGATCGGGGGGGGGG
>MTQE01002208.1:33235529-33282364 GCA_014337955.1 Aspidoscelis marmoratus
GGGGGGGGGGTCCACAAAATAAAGGCTGAGAGCGGGGAATTGGCATAGCCAACTGGCAGCTCTAGCCTGCTCAATTTGTCCCAGGACTGTACCAGTGCCACCCACTGCAAATGCCTGCATCACACCTTCCTAGTTTGCCAATAAATACTACCCTGGGTGCCAAATGAAAAACAGCTGCAGACCTGGGAACATGGGAGCCTCTTGGTGCATGCACTGGCACAGCAGCCACTTCCTAGTATAATTACTGCCGCCTGATGACTTGTATGAGGTGAAAACAAACATCACTACACAGCCTAGCTAGAGGGTGGTTAAACATAATCTTGTCACCCCTGGTGTTTCCACATCCCTATATGTAAAATGTGAAGGTGAGTCAGTCTTCTCTGGTCTGAAATGAACAATGAAGAAAATCCATGCCACATGAAGAAGTAAGGCTCTGGTACCATTCACAGTACCTTATGATTAGAACAGGCAAGAAATTAAAGCGTGCATATTATCAAACAATGGAGAAAGGGAGTCCCTTTTAAACAAATAATGAATTTATAATTCTCATTTTTTATTTTTGGTGCAAATCTTTCAACCCACATTTACCTTATGTGTCAACTTAGTGATCCTGAATCTAGATGCAGTACAAAACATGCTCTGTCTTCTTTTTGGATATACTGAATTAGTAATCAATAGCACTGCACTATTAATCAAGAATATGTGAAACACTGTCAAGAATGGAACCTCTAAATGAAAGCAAAACACCTAGAAGAATCGGTATTTAGTTGTCATTGAGTTTCTAATATTAAAACATCAATGCATTTTTTTTCCTGCCCTATCTCTTAAAATCTTGGACTAAGAATGTCAGCACAGAAGGAGTATAAGATGAATTCCTCACATGACACTAAACTCACCTTAGTTCGCATAATGAGAAAATAATAAGAGGGTGATATGGTACATATAATTCTGGATTTCGTTTTGTGGCCAAAAATGGTCCCCAAGCTGTTTTCTCTCCTGTTTTGTCAAAATTAGAAGCAGCTTATAGTGGGGAGTTTACAGTGAGACTCATTAGGAATGCAGAACAAAGATTCATTTCAGAAAGCATAAACCTAGAACACAGATATATTATTTTCATCTCTGAGGGAAAAAATTATGGATACGAGAGAATTGCAGAAGAAAACTTAATGATTTCTTATTAGGATAAATTTAATTGCTAATATATTTGGAATTTAAAGTACGGTACATATTGCCAATACTGCCCATTCTTCTTCTGCTGCTGCTTTTTCCCCCCTTTTTTTCTTTTTCTTTTTGCCTTAGACAATAATTGGCAGTGCTCAGAAAGTTCTTGGACACCATTTTGCCCTTGGGTACCACACAGACAATCCTTAACTACAGGAAAAAGGATGGATGGACAGACTGAAAAACATCCACACATCTGAACAATTTGATGAGTGAAACAGTCTTATGAAACAAGGTTAAAAGTTACCACAACTCAAGTCTAGTCAGTTGTGTTTTTCCTTACAAAAAGGGTTTTCACAGCTTTACTCAGATTCATGAAGTATAAATCCCAGAAAAAAACGACTTCTAATTAGCTTTAGAATGAAAATATATCCCTCTGTGATGAAACAATATTGCAGAAAAGAAGAAACCCCACATGAGATTTTAAAAAATCATTTAATCAGAAAATCAAAATAAATGTCAAAATGTTTAAGGACAAACTGTGCTGTACAGACAAAGCACTGCTTACTTCTGATGTTACAAAAGGCTAATAAATGTGTTCTCCTCTGAGATGACAAACATCAATTTATGCAACAGTTTCATGCAATTAGATTCCTGATTGATGGTTCCTTTCATTTATTTCCTTTAGGTGAAACATTAAAGTGGTAGATCAGGGAACTGAAGATGACAGAAGAAAGCAGTGAAGTACATCAAGATCAGCAGCTTTACATAAGGGGTTCAATGTCCATATCAGAGTCTGAAATGAAAAGGGAAGGAAACATGCCAAAAGCAATTTGCTAATTTTCTTTGGCTTATTTTATAACACTATTCCAGACTTACAATGTGCTCACCCACCAAAAAATATGGGAATTCCTTTCTGTAAGTAGCACAGGATTACAGCGCTGGTCAGCACACATCATTCCACCATCACTGGTACCAATGGAGGTTGTAATTCAACAACATCGAGAGGGAAACAGGCAACTCAATTGTACATTTATTTATTTCTCTGTACATTATTTTCTTTCTTACAGCATAAACAGGAGTTGCAGTCTGTCCCCTCAGTCAATTGACACTCTAAATATAATCTGCTTCTCCCTTTCACCCTACCTCCCAAACAAGAACAGAGCATCATCTTACGGGGCAAGGAGGTGAATGATGGGTGAATCTTGCTCTCATCATTAGGACAGTAGACAAGCAGAAGCCCTAAGGTTTGTGATATGGGTCTCTGTAGATGCTCAACGATCTCAGTTCCTGACACAAACCCTGAATTTAAATGAGTCAGAAAAGACGTATGTATTCATTAGGGCCACAGAAAACACCCCACAAAGGCTGGAGAGGAATGATGTCTGTACACTCCTGGTACCTCCAGGCATAACACCAAGGATGCCTGAGAGTCAGCAAGTGCCCTCCAAAGCATACTTCCTGAAGAGTAGGGAAAAAAACCTCTGAGGGCAGTCAATTCTATGAGAAATAGTCTGCCCATGGATGCAGTTCTGTTCACAATGCCTAATGAAGGACAGCATGACTGGTGGTAGCAGTCCACTCTGAGTTGCCTGGAAGATGGGGTGTAAAAAGGTAAGGTGGCTGGAGTTAAAATGTAGGGAGGTTGTACATGTGACTGGTGGTGGTACCTGCATGGGAAGAGGAGGGTACTGTGATGCAATGAGGGTAGGCTGTGATAAACGAGGTTAGGCCATGCTCATGAGGACACTTTTGTTCCCCAGCTTCAAAGAGGACAAGAGGGTGAGGCACATGGCATAAAGACACTACTCACACCTCACCCAGGAAATCACTGCAATCCACCCTGAGGTGCCTGAAGCTTCTTCTTTGGCTATAACATCAAACTATATTAACCTACAACATCTTCCATGTTGTCAGGTACTGTGCTATTCTGAGATGAACTGAAAAAGACAGGATTTTTTGTTGAGTTTTGTTGGCAACAGAGTTACCAGCAAGAAGTTCATTAATTAAAGAGACCCATGTCATAGCACATTTTGTAAATTTCAGCAGACAAAATTAAATACTGAAATTAATACTGAAATCCTGGCAGAAAACAGCTGGGAGAAAGGGGACATGATAGAAGCATCTTTTCACAGATGTCAGAAAACAAGCAAGGTGGAGAACATTCATTTTTTCCACGGGAGTTAACTATGCCAGAAAAAATCTAGCTTTTTTGTTCACAGTCATGCTGCATCAAAAGAGAAGAAAAACAGGGAAAGATCTATCCGGAAATTAAAGAAAACTTTTATTATTATAAATTGTCCAACAGCACAGCAGTACCTGTGCCAGAAGAGCAGGTAAAACACCAGTGAAAAGCTTTTCCTGTCATTCTTAAAGGAAGTCCTATAACCTTTCTTCTGCCTTATTTTGTAGACCTTAGTTGGTCAAAAGCAATGTTTTAAGAGGAGTAATAAAATATTCCAATGGATGCCACAGCCTGAACATGAAAACTGCTACCATTCAGCAAGAAAGAGACCCTCCAAAATTGTAGGAATACGGTGGATGACGCTGTAAGCGTATCAGAGGAAATTCTCACCGATGAATTGGCTGACAAGCTAGCATGGCTGGATGAATCATTCCTTCTCCCCATTTTGCCACTCTGTAAGTTAATGCAATTTGATTTAGAAACCACAAGGCAGCTGCAAAGAGTTGGCAGGTAAATTAGGAGAGACACAGCAAACAATCTGCAGCAATGGAAGTTGATAGTGGGAATAAAACAGAAGTTAATATATTGCAGGAAGATAGGAACAGTTTAAAAACGCAGATTCTTGATCCTCAGGTCCTTGCAAGGAGGGTGAATATTAGGATGCATGGTTTGAAAGAGAAAACTGAACAAAATGACACAAATAACTTTCTAATTAAATGGTGGAACTAAATTATCCCTTTAGTGCCTGTTACAACTGTGAAAATATAAAGAACACAAAACATGTTAAGGACATGGCCAGACAGCATAAGGCAACCAAGTAACTTGATCAGCTTATCTGAAAGTTTTTTAAAAATAGGGTGTAATATATAAAGCCTTAATTTAGCTGGAAACAACTGGCAGAAGAACTATTCAAATTTTATACAGAAATTTAGGAAAATGGAGGTCCCTTATAGATGTGGCTATCCTTTTCACTATCTCCACTAAATAAGAGCAAATACTCCATTTGCAACGAATCTATTATCTCAAGTTATTTGAGACACATCAAATGCAAAACACCGAGAATCAATCATTGGAAAACAGCATTCAAGAGAGAGAACTTCTAACTGAGAATGAACAAGACCTGGACAAAGAATTAACACAACAAAAATTGGCAAACTAAAATTAAGACCAAACAGAAGGCTTAAGCTAATGAATCAAGCAAAGAGAAAAAAATAAGCAATATGTTCTCAAAAGCAACATAGTAAAACAGCATCGTGTAGGAAGATTGACTCAACATTTAGAATGTTCTAAACAATGAAAGGAATGCTGCTATCAGTGGAGGAGTGTTCAAAACAGAGGTTGTTGAACATTATGGCTGATTATATATGTTGGGCAGGTTCAGTCACAAATGTTGGAATGTAGACAATTTGTGTTAAGGAAGGACAGCTGATACTCAAGGATTTTATTTTGCTATACTTAAAAATATTTAGTTGTATAAAGAAGTAAATATCTATCTATCTATCTATCTATCTATCTATCTATCTATCTATCTATCTATATTTATTTATTTATTTATTTATTTATTTGCATTTATTTGCACATATTTATTTGTATTTTTATCCAGCCCTATACATAAATGTCTCAGGGCAGGTTACAACATTAAACATCAAATATAAAATGAACATATTAAAACAATATCAGTGCCTGAAAGTGATGGGGGGGGGGAGTTGCTTCTTTATTTAATCAAACGCCAGGGCAAAAGCATGCATCTTCACTGCTCTCCTGAAAAGGTGAAGTGAAGATACCTAACACAACTCAGGGGACCATTCCATAAGCTGAGAAGGCCCTATTTCAGGTGGCCACAACTTTTACTATCAAGGGAGGATATACAACCAGGAGGGGCTTCCCTACAGATCTTAGAGCACAGGCAGGTTGATATGGAATGAGGCATTCTGTTAGATATTTGGGGCCCAAGTCATTTAGGGCCTTATTAGTTAAGGTTAACACCTTGAATTGGGCTTGGTAGTGAAATGAAAGCCAGTGCAGCTCTTTTAAGACTGGCATGCTGCGTGTCTGGCCAATATTCTGCACCAGCTGTTGCTCCCAAGCCATCTTCAAGGGCAGCCCCATGTAGAATGCATTACAAAAGTCCAGTCTGGAAATTTTCAGAGCATGTATAATCATGGTCAAATCATCTCTGTCCAGAAGAGGCCTTAACTGTTGAACCATCTGTAATTGTAAACAGGCACCACTGTCAAGTATCTTGCCCAAAAAGTGTACATTGACTACTGAGCGACAGTTAATTAAATCTTTTGGATACAGGGAGGATGAAGGAACATACCACCACTTTTTAAAGACCTGGTGCAACTGCTGCATAACTCTGAGCAACTTTGCCCTCAAAGTTGGAAATTTGTCACAGCAGATTTTGTATGGCCATTGCCCATGCTTTCTTGGGCTAGATATTATAAGGCCACTCACCACTCAGAAGAGCTCTGCTGGACTCGGGGATGCAATGGTAAATGAGAAAAAACTCCTTTTGACCACTGACACTTCCACATGGAAAGCATGATAGTGTCTGGTCAGGCTCACAGTGGGATTCTTCTGCTGCTAAGATTAGTGCCTCAGAGCATCTTCCAGTCCTGCTTTTCTTCAGCCACTGACAAGATTTCCCAGTGTTACCTACTTGTATCATCTGGCAATAGTTCATTCTGTAAAAAGGTTTGTTATGCTAGCATACTTCCACTGCTTGCTCTTCACTGAAGAAGAATTGGCTTTTCTACCCCGCTTTTCTCACCCATTTAAGGGGACTCAAAGAGGCTTTCTATTCTTCTCCCCACAACAGAACACCCAGTGAGATAGGTGGCGCTTGAGAGCTCAGAAGAGAGCTGCAATGAGCCCAAGGTCACCCAGCTTGCATTGTGGAGGATTGCGGAATCAAACCCAGTATTCCCAAATAAGTGTTTGGCTCCCGAACCGGCCTGTTTCTTGCCTGTAGTTGTAAACACACACACACCTCACATGACTTCCAAGTAGGCAAAGGTTAACAATCTTCATATGAATGAGCCTTTTATGAGCAGGAGGATTTCCTTCAGAGAAATTCATGCCTTAAGCCTTGGAGAACCCTTGCTAGTCAGATGGATAAGCGGACCTCCAGCTGTGACTTGACTTAACAAAAAGTGGCTTCATATGTTCACAACAACACCTTATCTTCCTTGCAAGCTTTGATAAATTCATTTAAACAAAACCAAAATGTACAGCTCTCAGTATATCCTTCCCTGCTATGCTTAAATCAATTACCAAGCAAGGGCTGTAATTCAACTTTAATTTTTTACAATATATTTACAACCCAGTAGAAACTGCTAGATCATCAACTCAGTCTACACATTACATGACAGTCCCAAGGACATGAGCTTTAAATAATCACTAAAAGATCTTACAATACATGGCAACAATATTACTACCCATGAACATAATTCTAAATCTAATTCACACTTCTATTTTATTTGAAGAAACAGTTCAAGTCTATGTAATTAAACAAGTCTGTGCAATTGAGCCTAGCTCTCAGAGCAGGCAGTAAGGAAGGCCTGCTCAATGGAATGTTCTTCATCACAAAGCCCATCATGAGGATAAAAGGAATGCATAATAATAATAATAACAAGAGTTAAGGCATGATGACTACCTAGCATCTGCAGACACTGAACTATATAAGCAGCATCTCACAGATTACTTTAGATAAAGCCTAAAAGGTTTATACAAACCCCAATGTTCCTCGTTAATATGTGCAGGTGTAATAGTCTCATCTGTAACAGAAATGTCTCAAACTCTATTTGCTGCATGTCAGCTTGCCATGAATAGGAGATTCACCAGGCTCACACATAAGCCAAACCTAGGCCAACCGTAAGTGAACCTTCTCCAACTCACTGCTGCCTCAGAAAATGGCCACTGCAGCCAATTCATGCCTCCCTTTGCTGATAGGGTCCAGCTCACACATCCCCTACGAATGAACCACCAAACTGGGTGCAAACTGTCCAGTCAGTCTGATGAGGCTACAGGGCATTCATCAAAGTGGCCCAGACTATTTTGCTACCTCTAGGCTTCAACTCACATGAAACATGAACCCCAAATGTCCTGGTTTGGCACATCTCTAACCTCTTATAAAACATTATGGCTTGATTCTCACAAACCATCACATAGTACAAAACCATGTTTTTGCCACCTAAGGAAAAGTAATTTACCACAGAAACCCAGTGTGCTAATGTATATTGATGGCATCACACAAGTGTGATCCAGTTAACCTATTAAGTCCATGACAGTGTGGAAGAAAGCTTTGAATTGTGTGTGTGTGTGTGTGTATACACTTACCTCAGTGTGGGAGAAAGAACTCAAAAGTATCATCTAATGCAGGCAGCAAAACCGACATGATGCCTGAACTCTCTCATAGCTCCACAGATGAAAGCACAACTGGTTTTCCCTGCAAGTGAGTATACTGCAATTTTTCATTTAAATGTGGATTTCACAGCTTAGTCTGGAGACAACCCAAACCATTCCATATCCTTGAAAAAGTTGTAAATGTAAGCAACATATGTGCTAAGCAAGTGCTAATATCTGATGGCTAGTTTGGATCACTATGACAATTTTAAAATTGCAGTTAACACAACCAAAATGAATTAAACTGTTTAAAATTTGTTATTTCAGTAAGAGAGATCTCGCTTGTACTACAGTCCTATTGAAGTCATTGCAATTTGGATTAAAAATTCTTTGCCATAAACAAGCAAACATCCTGTAGTCTTCAGTGGAATATATTTAAATAAATAAATTTAATGAACTAAATGTCAAAATAGCCTCTTTATGCTTTAATCCTACACACGCTTACTGAGGAATAAGTGCTGTCTACTTCATACTGCACGGTAGTTTCTTACCTAAAAGGCTGAGAAGTCTAAAAAGTCTTTTACAAAATTTGAAATCCAAGAAGTGTCTCATTTTGTAATGCAGTACAAGTACACAAGTACTACCTCTCAAAGAGTAAAATCATAATGGGCATGACGACTAGAACCAAAGTCTTTATGTAAACACATACAATTGATTCTGTTATGACACACCTTTGGACAACTGAAAAATCAATGCCATATTTCTGTTCCCTCCCACACCATTTTCATTTTCTATCTTGTCTTTTTAGATTTGTAAGCCTGAGGGCAGGGACCTGTCTAAGATTAAAATAATATTGCAACCTGCCCTGAGACCTCCGGGTATAGGGTGGGATAGAAAAACAAACAAACAAACAAATAAAACACCAAAAGTAGATTCTTCTGAGAAGATTATTAACATAAACACACTGAAGTAAAGTATTCATACACAATACTTTGTTTTTGTTCTTCTTGTTTGTTGCTCTGAGCTGGATTTAATAGCTTGTAGTAACTGTAAGGGCAACTGTTCAGCATTCTGGACCATCCTGCATAAAGATCTTGTAACTTCCTCCAATCTGTCCATGCACAACGTTTTTATCTACTCCATTCTTTACTGACAGCAAAGTAAGTGAGCTTTTGCTTCTTGCCCATCAGCTCAAGAGAGCAGTCAGAATTTGTCTGGTGCAGGACTGAACACTTGGCTCTTGTTGCTGTCCATGGTATTCTTGGAAACTTCCTCCTTAAGCCAAATACATCTTTCTTCTTTCCCCTTTCCCTTGCTCAGCCTCCAACTTTAAAAGATATAAATTACAACATAAAAGAGTATGGCTTTAACAAGCCTGATTTGATACTACTACCACAGCCTTCTTCCTTATAACTTCCCCTTCTTAATTCTCCAGCATAAAATCCATATTTGTATTTGTGTTTACTGGTTTTTGTACTGCCCTTCATCAACGTCTCTGAGTAGTGAGCACTAAGCAGATAAAACAGAATAATAAAGAACAGTTAAAACAGAAAACTAAACAAAATAGAGGAAAGTTTGAAAAACATAAAAACACAGGAGTAAATCAAATTAAAAGTAATAGTTTAGGAGGGCAAATATTTCTAGTTCCAATTAGCAAAGAACTAGGCTAAAAAGGAATGTTTTAACTAAATGCTGGAAAGCAGAAAGTATTCTGAGACAATCTGTACTTCTTCATCAACTATAATTTATCAAACATGCAAGCTGACATTACTTTGGCCTTCTTAATATTTAGCTTTAAGGATGTGCTGAACATGAACATACATAGCTAGGAACTTACCCACTTGCCTCATGCATCCTTGCTGCCATTACAGGGCCTTTTGTGGGCAGGCCTGCAGCACAACTTGGTGTGTATGTAAGTAACATCGCTGTCGAGAGCAAATGCTCACTGAGGCTCTCTATGGATGTGTGATGACATCATGTGGATGTACACTGCTGCATGCTACAGGGCCATCCATGAAGGGCCCCAAAATGGCAGCCAAGGACACATGGAGACAGCAAGTGTATTCCCTGCTTTGCGGTTTTATTTGCATTTTAAGGCAGCATTACTGAAGGGAGCCAGGACAGTCAGGGGAAAGCACCTAACAAACCTTGGCCTCTAACTGCCATTCATGATAGACAAACAGCAGTTCAGCACATAGATACGGGGTATGGATATGCAAAATGCCCCAAAGAGACATGCATCCTTTAAAAGAGAGGCTAATACTCGGATGTGTCAGCACATGTAAACCAGGCCTCAGAGTAGGGAGCACAAGCAGCACATATTTAGCTGTACCTGGCTCAGTCTTGCAACTATCAGACATCTAAAGCTTGCAGGGGTGGGTGAAATGTCTGCTGTCATGGGTTTCATACCTATCAGAATTTGTTTGATGGTTGGTCTAATAGCTGCTTCAATTTCCTATGGAACTTATACAGAAACAAGCCAAACAGAGATTCACACCCTAGCTTAGCAACCACACAATCAACTGGTCACTTACTCCCAGGGATTATGCTAATAAATAATAGGCAGGAAAGCCACAACAACTCACCATTAACACTTCCACCCAAGGAAACAGCAACAACAGATTACAATGAGGAAAGACCAATGCCTCATTAACAACACAAAGAAAAGTAGAACTGCCAAACAAATAGCAGACATTTATAAGGAGGAAACAAGATCTAGGAAGACACCAGTAGTTTTTTACTCTTCCAAGAGCAAAATCCCCTGAAGATGGATATTGCAGCTTTATCTGAAAGGTTAGGTTCTCAGAAGAAACCTGCAACACAGCATAACAGCCAAAAATGCTACAAATAAGACTTAAAACAACCGTGAAACCCTACATACAACACACTATAATTGATAACTTTTAGTAAAATCTGGTAATGAAGATGTTCTGTAATAAAATGAATTTATGGGGTTTGAGTTTGAGTTATGCAGTGTCCTTCTCTAAAGGATAGGAATGCTTTACTTGCTATAGGTACCAAAAAGAACATCAGCTTTTAGTGATATGATATTTGTATTTTCAAGTGTTTGTATAAGTCATGTTCTAAAATAGCTCTTGATAAGTCTTATTATTTCCCCAATATAATTTCACAGGGATGAAATAAATAGTTAATGGGGCACAAAAATAGACATTAATCTTTACAGAAAATGTTCTACATAAGCCATTTTAATATTGTGCCTGGTATGCTGCTATTTGATTGGAGAGACTATTATGAATTCTAATGCAGAAAGAGCAATTATAGCTCAGCATCAGTACCATAATTGCCTGTTTAGGAATAATGTGCATAGATAAATATTATACTATTAAAAACTATAGGCAACACCAAAACATTCCAATAAGACTCTAAACATGAATGTAAGCTCTGAATGGAAAGGGAAAGAATCAAACACAACCCCCTGCCAAAGTTTTAAATATAACTCAAATGGAAAGTACTTCAAAAGAGCACTATAAATATGGCAAGTGCAGATTCATTCAAAAAGTAAATTATACGATAAAGATTGTTAATCTTTGAGAGTTTAAAAAAATCTTTCTGCTTGCTGAGCTAAGAGTGTGGCTTACCAGATCACAGAATTATTACATAGATGCCTAGAGGATCAGAAATATTACTTGTTGTATCTTCTAATCAACTCCTATTACAGATTAAATCAATCTACATTTATAGGGAATAAACCAAGTTACTTTATCTGTATGGCTGAGAATTCTCTTTAGTTCACCCACTCATGGGCTGCAAAGCCAGAGGGAAATCTCGCTTAAATGAGTTCAAGCTAATTATGCAAGTGAAAAAGAATTAGAAGGAATAACAGAATTAAATGCTTTTGATTTTTTCCTACATTCAAAGATCACCCAAAATATCACGATTATAGAAAGAAGCATGCAAAAAGGAACTTTTGGTGTAAGGTTATAAAACACTGCTTATAATAGAAGAAAAATAGTATGGATGTTTGTGCAGCAGTGTCCAGTATACCGCCCCATAATTCAATCCAATCAACACCTATTCCAAAGTACAGTAAATAAAAGACAAAAAGATAAGCAGCCATTTGAAGCCTTTATTTAAAAAGTGTTAAGTCCTCTGTTTTAAAATGATAAAATTTGGGGTGAACAAAACACTATTCTTAATTAGCTTGGAACAGGCACAGGAATAACATGTGGAAAAGAGTGGTTGTGCAAGGTAGCACACCTTTCCTGATCCCCTGAGAGCACGGTAAAGCCCTCACCTGGGCACAGGTGCTCCCTTTACTTGGGCAGGCCAAAAAAGCAAGATGGCCTGGACATCATCACATTCTACCACATGATGATGCTACTGCATGGGAAAGTGCTTTTTCATGTCTATAAGGGTTTTCTGTGGCCTGGGCTAGGTCAACAGAGGGCCAATAACACAAACATGAAAATAACACTCCGAGCACCCTTGGTTCAGATTCAGATCCTCAAACACACACCCTTCACACCTGCTGATTAACTCATTCTCCCATCTTGCTATTGCCTTTGCCTTTTTCCCCTTGTACCTGAGTGCACTTCAGCTACCTGTTGCATGAGGTCAAGTCACAACTGCTGCATGCATTGTTCTTCCAAATGTAGGGCCAGGATGAGCCTTGGGTGCCAGCAACCCATGTGAGCCTACAGTATACTTCCTAGAAGGCCTCAACTACAATTGGCCATAGTCAAGGTCTTCCAGAAAGAAAAATTTGCACACATAGTCTGGAAGGCCTAGACCAGTTCAAGTATGCTGACTGGAACTGGAGCGCATGCATGGCGAGCAGATGCAGCCTTCACTGGGCTGAGTTGGCATTGGCAAGAACCATGTAGACAGCAGCTACAGACCAGGCCAGAATATGGAAGAACTGCAGTAGCAGTAGCAGGTGGCCTGGCCTGGCCTGGCCTGAACTGAGAGTTTGGTGAGGTATAAGAACATAAGAACATAAGAGAAGCCTTGCCAGATCAGGCCACAGCCCATCTAGTCCAGCATCCTGTTGTACACAGTGGCCCACCAAATGCTCATGGGCATCTCAAGCAGAGACAAGGTCAAACCTTCTCCTGCTCTCGAGTCCCAGCAGATGGCCTTAGAAGTGCCCCAGTTCCTCCCCCCCCCAGCCTGAAGGATGCACCTAGGCATTCATTCTAGTAGCCATTGATGCATCTGTCATCCATAAATTTGTCTAACCCTGCCTTAAAGCCATCCAGACTGGTAGCTGTCACCACCTCTTCCAGCAACACATTCCGTAAGCCGATGACCCTCTGTGTGAAGAAATACTTCCCCCTGTCAGACCTTATTCTCCTACCCATCAGCTTCATAGAGTGCCCCCTGGTTCTAGTGTTGTGCGATAGAGAAAAGAAATTTTCTCTATCCACCCTTTCTATACCGTGCATATGAGGGCATAAGGGGAGAAGGTGGGGAGGCTACAGATATAGGAGAAGAAATGGGGAATTATGGGCATAATGGGAAAAGATGGGATTGAAAAGTACACACAATTTGCTTCTGACACATCTGGTTCAGTCCAAACTCAAAAATCAAGCAGGATTCAGTTCAATAGCAAACTTCCTAAATCAAGAATGCTAGTAATCAACTTGATTTACCTATTCCTAGTTATAAGTTTAAAATGGACATGGGAAAGGGGGCTTCTTTCATAAAGAAATCTTCTTGAAACCTACACTGGGTGAAACGGAGAGCGCACTCTGATCCTTCTATGCCACAATTCAATTTCTAGCTGCTAACTTAATGCCTACACAACTTATTTAACAGAATGCAAAATTCTCGAAGTGATTTCTTGAAATTAATTTCAGAAAGTATTTTTTTTCTTATTCTCTGCAATAAAGGGACCTTGAACCTGGATCAAATCAAAACAAATACAAAAGGCACAGGCAGAAGTAAATAGATGGTATTTGTAAAATTCAGTGGAAAATGATGAATAATCTACATGGAAGACAGCAGACAGTGTTTTCGGCTGTAGCAATCACTTACAAAACATCATGACCCTATCAAAGAGACTTCTGATAGCACTCGGTGCATTAAGAATCCATCTACTCTAACCAATATTTATCTGGAAAGGCACAGCAATTCCAGAATTTCAAGGCTTCAAGGACCAATTTTAATAGCAGGGCTGAGAACCATTTATTTAGTTGACAAACTATTCCTGCAATGTGGAAATGCTGAAGGAAAGCTCATTAAAATTTGCCTTGTTGCCCCATGAAGGACTTCTGGGTCTCTAGCTATGAAGGCTTAGAGGGATCTTTGGTATGATAGATTTCTTCTCCTTTCACTCAAGGTTTTTCTTCAGGAACAAATTATTCCCAAGAACCTGCTACACCAGCTAAAGAGCTTTAAATCCTCCCAAAGATGTTGCAGCTGGTGTTACACACTGATAATTTCCATTTGGTGTTTGAAAAATTGCTGAATCAAAATTTGCTCTAGCTTATGTAGATTATTACCTGGTATAATGCTAACATGTATGTAGGCTTTTGCCTACATGTATGTAGGTGATAATAGTCAACACACAACACATCCAAACAGAGTCAAAATCTAACTAGCCTAACTTCAGTCATAAGATCTAAACTTCGGCAATGATGTATTAATGTAGGAGAAACAGCCTACATTAACAGGCTTCTATTATGAGGATAAATGAACACAATCAGAGCCCTTGTTCACTGCCATCTGTATACTGAAACAAACACATGACAAATGTAACTGGAGAATAATAGTTTTCTATTATTCTGTTCTGGGAGTACAAACTGATAGCTGGACAATGCATATAAATAAGTTTTCTAATACTAAGACATGTCATGGGCTTGGGAACCCTCAGTTGAGATACCAAGTGTAAAACAAAGATACCTCACCACAAGGAACTCAAATATCTTTTCTTAGCAACCTCATGATCTTTCTCTTTCTGTAGAGTGCTACCATAAGATATGGGAGCAAAACAATATAAAAGTTATATAATCTTCATATACTTACAGAACCCTTAGTTGAACTGTCCATAGTTTCCACCTTTCTGTACACACTCAATGAAGTAATTGTTCATTGCCTATCATACAAATCCATGTATTTATTCTTTACCAATAACACACTGCACATGGCTATTTTTTGCTTTCAGAAATGTTTTGGGACCTTGAACTGATATGTAATAAAGCACAACAGAACTGCAAAATATAGCCGTGTCATTTTATCTTTCTCTACCCTTCTCTGTTTTTCTATTTTAATACTCCTTTAAAGTTTCAGGCTACATGTGGCTCTTCACTTCTAAAACATTAATTATCCAGTACCATAGTTTCAGCTCAGGCTGCAAGACTGCAACTTATTGCAAAACCAGAATTTCAATGGGGAGTTATTTTTACCACATTCCGGAGATTCCAGTGTATAACTGTATTTACAGTCCAGCAAATGTATCAGTGGCAGAGTGGGGAGGTATTTCTCCCCCCCCCCAATATGGATCTAACACTACTTTTTTCCCCACACATCCCTAAAGAGAAATAACTTCATTGCCACAGGAAAAGATGTGGAGTTAGAGTTGGGATGTTGCTGTTCTGATGATATGCTGAGAAAGTCTTGAACATCTACCTCCTATGTTTTGACTAACCAGATCTATGAAGTACTCTCTGGAACTAAAGGATCTTCCATACCTAGGCTTAAACTGTCTGTGGAACTGGAAAGGCTTGTTTCATGTTGTTTCTGTTTTCTGTTAGAACACCAGATATCCATGAAATGGCTTTGTATTAATTAATTAATTTTGGGTACCTGGTCTGCATTGGGTACCTGGTAATGCATTTGCATTACTTTACATTTGTTTACACTGAGCACCCTATGCTCATTTACCTGGTATGGAAGGAGCTTTTTGAACTCCTTCTGTTTTTATAACCCTACACAATTTGGACAACTAAGAATAGACAATGTATGCAAATATTAAGATGCAGTCTTCCCAGGCCAGATCCTTGGAGGACATCACTTGTTACAGCTCTTCAGTGTGAAATTAGCCCATTTACACCTTCCCTCTGTTTTTTGTTCCTTAGCTGCTTGTCCATAAGCAGCTGAAAAGTGAGTATTATACACCAGTTGTTGCACAAGACCAATAATCAACAAATATTCTTAAGGAAAAGTTGAACAGAACTTTGAAGAGAGAGTTCAAGAGCATGTGGCATGATGTGTCATAATACCACTCCCCATAGCTACCTTGGTGCCCTATTCTCGGCCAGCTGCAATTTCCAGTTCATTTACAAACGCAGAGGTGCATTTCAGCAACCTAAGACAGGCATTAACCAGAGTGTGAGTAACCAAATCCTCACCCAGGTAAGGAATTCAACTTACAGAGTCCACTTAGGCCTCCCGTGAAAAAGGACCACCTCATCTAGGGCCGGCTAAACTCCACTTGAGCAGAGGGCATGGGACATCAAGTAACAGCACTTTCATCCTGTATGGGCTGAGTTTCAGCTTACTCACCATTATTACAGTCACAGACACACCTAATAACCAATGTATGACATCTGTTATGATAAAAATGGTTATGATGAAAAATAAAGCCATAGATTCACATGGCCTCTTCCAACTGTTTCATGTAAGATGTTAAACCATGGGGTAAAAAGGGAATTGAACCTTGTCAAAGCTCAAAACTTAATTGCCAAGAGGATGAGGCAGTCTTTTCTCAACTTTTAAAAACTCATTACAATATTCTAAAAGACAACTGGTAGCAGAAATGTACTAAGATTTCTGTCAGTTTTGTCCATACTATCTTGAGAGCATATACTTTGCACTCTACAGAAATGACAGAAATAGCGGGACTTAATTTGGATTTTTCACATCATCAAAGAAACAACAGCATCATCGGATAGACTTATTCAAGTGTGTAATAGCTATCTACACTCACAATGCTTGCTGAACATTTACACTGATCACTCTCACAGTAGCACCTAAACTAAACATATGCTGTTATTTTATTATTTGTGCAAGATTTTCTCCTACAAAATACATTAAAGTAATTCATCAAGTGGAAGGACAGCAACTACGGAAAAATATGTACATGGTTGCAGGTTTCTGTCCATACATTTTTGCCTGGTACTAGATATTTCTACACATTGTTACAGAGAAGAGGCATAATGCAGAGAATAGGAATAAACAAATATGCCCTCCCGGGCAGAAAATCATGACTGGATACCAATCCATCATGATCTCTGCCTACCAGAAACAATGAATTTGCAGGTCCATAATGAGGCGATACATTACAAAGCAATCTTGAATACTTAATTCAGCACAGGTTCTATTTAAATCACCCTTTTGGTCAACAGAAAGTAACAATCTAAAGTTCAATAAGATGGATTATTGCACTATTTCAGCATTTGATGTACCGAGTGGAAAGTGATATAATTACTGATGCTAGGAAAAAGTGTTTTCTTAACTTGATTGTGTCTTGCACAAAAATAATTCAGTTTTTAAAGCTTCATAAGTAATAGATAACTTGATTCCTACTGTAGAAAAGAAGACATAAAAACGATTGCAACAAAGTTATTTTTTAAAAAATGCTATCTACAAAGAATTTTGAACGACTAACAAAGTTATCATAAGCAGTCATATCCAACAGACAAGAAAACCTTACACCACGATTACTCTGTTATTACATTTTAGCATCTAAGCATGTCTGGGTAATTCAGTTTCCAAACAGCAATGTGTCAACTAAGTTGTTGGAGGATTCAACACTACCAAAGAGGGACCCAAACAGCTTTTTTTTAAAAAAGTGTAGCCTAAGCAAGGTAGGAAAAGCAAAACAATAGATACATGCATGGTGCCACAATCACAGTTTTCTTATAAAAAACATATAGATAATTTAGTATCTTGTAGTAACGAATTGGGACTCACACGCAGGATGGTTGCCAAGTGAAAAGGGTGTTCTTTACTGAAGATTTAGGGGCTTTTATGCCCAGTTACAGAATACATTTCTCTATGGAAATTTCCCCCCGGTGTGCCCATATTTGGCATAACCGGATAAGATGTTACTATCCTTGAGTACTGTACATTGTTTATACATACACAGTGGATGTTATACAAATGATATGTGGGTGTTATGACTTCCTTGAGAGAGATATTAGAAAAGTTACAGTGACCCAGGAATGTATCCTTTGGCCTAGTTGCTTTCAGCTTAGCAAGAGTTGCTTTAGCTGAGATGGGCAAATTGCACCCCCACAATTCCTCTCTCTTTATTTTGTTTTATGAAGGGGGGTCAAGTTGAGGAAGCTTATGCGGCCAGGGAGAGCTGAGATGCCATTCAGTTTAGGGCAAAAAGTCTCCATGAATCAATTTTACAAGCAGCCAAATTTATGAGTCTACTCCTTAACTGTGCTGCATGTTTAAGTTTAAGGAAAACTAGGTCAAAAGGGCACGTGCAGTAGCCTGCCACCCCCGAGGCGTTCCTACAAGGTGGGTTAGCAAAACTCCTGCACCCCCACAGTATCTCAGCAATATAATGACACAGCACTTTCAAGTCTGTCGGTAGTGTTCCTATTTAAATGGCATTATACTCTTCCTCAAGTTCCTCTACAAGACCATGTAAATTACTACAAGAATGCTCTGTTTCCTAACTCCAAACTAAAGTTTTCTTCAGCCAGGAGAGCAATGACTTCTGGTTACATGTTGCCCTGTCCCTTTCGACTTTGGCACCAATTTCCCCTTTGCCCCAAATTCCTCTGTTTCAAGGTCACTTTGCCTGCAGTGTCTGCATTTGTCAGCAGAATAGAAATCCCAGAGGATTTTCCCATTAAAATGATTTTGCAAGTTTCTTGAATGAGTTCCAAGATGGCAGATAGTTGCTGTTGAATGAACAGTGCATAGCAACTCAGTGCTTGTACTTCACCTCCCCTCTGGCTTTTTTTGGAACACTCTCCAGAAATGTACTTTAATTTTATTTGAAACTATTCACATAACTCATTTCCATTTGTAAATTTTTGCTAGTTTGGTCAGAGCTTGTCTCAGTGGATTTGTTTTTCACATATTTCCATGTCTACCATACACTTGCTTCTCAAACCTTATAATCCCAATATTTTAATGTAAAAAACAATACAGCACTAAGGTTACTGTTGGAGTATCAACTATAAACATGTGGAAAGAAAAATAATGTTGCTGCTAACTTATGAAAAATGATAAAGCAGTTAGAAACGCAGCCACTGAACTTCAGAAGCCAATTAGGTGCCTTGGCTTATAGCCACTAAATTCATTTATTTGGCTCACATTCAACTTCTATGATACACTTTAATCCTAGTGCTAGTAAAGCCTAGGTATATATGAAACTGAAAAAAAACCCGAATAATTATAAGGGCTAGTTTGGCACTAACCAAGTTTTTCAGGAAAAATAATCAGACTTCTAGAATCAAGATGCCAGGGAAAATCTTAAGAAATAGTAGGCAGAACGCCATTGGTCATAAAATTAATAATGTTAACAACTCCACATTTTAATTAGCATAATTTGTTACCTTTCTTCTGTCCTAAAATTACTTCCATCAATTTCACTGACTAATGTTTATTTTGGATAAGCAACAGCCAAAGGACCTCAGACATACAGAACGAAAACACGCTGCTAACACATGTAAATCTAATCCTGCTGGCATCCCCTCCTCTGGCACTTCCACAAGGAGATCAGAAACATTTGCTTCTAGTTACAACAGACTAGGGCATGTTGAAATTATGCTCTATCAGAAATTTGAACTATCTTCAGCTCTGGTTAATCTGAACAACCCAGTCTTTTCAACTACACTTTGAAGCTGGGTCCTTCAGAAAAGCCAGAGTTAAACTCAATCACAGACAATACTCTATGAGACGCTTCCATCTAGGGATGTGTACAAACTCAGTATCAAATGTTTGGTTTGAACCTGTTTAATCTTTTTAAAAAAATTGCAACTGAAAGTTGTACAAGCACACAACTGCACATTTCTACCCAGAACTGCACAATTCTTGGTTGTAACAAAAAGGGCTAGTTTGAATTGAACCGTCCGGTTTGATCAAATATCCCGGTTCAGTCCCAAACAATACAGTCCCTTTTGAACAGTGTCTGATTCAGTTCAAATTGAACAGGACTGAAACAAATGGTTTGCTTTGAAATATTCTGAAGTGAACTGAATGTGCACCTCTCTGCTTCCTTCCAATCTGTTCCCTATGACTGAAGAAAAGGGAGATACATGAAGTCTCATTTGTGTACAATGCCTAAAGCACTCATAATTTCAAAAGACTGCCATTTTTTGCAAAATAAAAATTTCACAAATATATGGCTGTGTTCTTGAGGAAGTTGATTTAACACATCAATCATATTGCTGCATTTTCTCAATACCTTCCCAGCTATCTGCAAGATACTAACTGTTCAATTTGCATAAAAATATAAACAGTGGGTTAACAATTTGTTAAGAAGTTATCAGCTCACCACCCATTTCCCCCAATATATTTATTTCTTACATGTACTCTTGCACAGAGAAAAGGGGAAAAGAAGTTTTTACCTCCAAACTTAATTTAGCGTTGCAACCGTTAACTGAGACAAGGCAGCTTCAAGGGGAAGGTTTTAAGATGGGTTGCTTTCCCCAGGCCAATGGTCAAGATCACACTTTCCCAGGCCCCAAATTAGTAAGCAAGTAAACTTTCTTAGCACCAGCAAGTACTTATATCCTCTAACAACTTCCCACCTAAAGCATCCCACAGTCAAAGTACTTCCTCCAGTTTCCCAGACCAAGTCAACCTTGGGATCTTTCCAGCCCTCATTAATGGTTACAAGTTACAATTACAGTCTTATTGCTAGAGCAGGGAAAAGGCAGAGTCAGCCAAGAGCACCAACAGGGACTTGTTAGTATTCCAAAGTTCCAGAGATGGCAGCACTGTTGCCAGGATGACACCTACAGCATTATCACCAGTGTGGCCCCAAAGAAAATGAAACACATCTGCCTCAGTTTTAAATTCATCATTATTAGGAATTCAGTCAAAGAACAGGCATAATGCAACAGATCTAAAACAGAAGCAAACATTACAGGCTTCTTTTTCTAACAGCATCAAGAAAAGAAGAAAAAGAACGCGTGAAACTGATACGCACTTCTGCCTTCTCCTACAACAGTTCATTATTTTCAAAGGAAGTAGCTGCACAACACTTTTGTGCAGCAAGATAAAGACTTCAGCTATTTATTTAAAATCCTGCAGCCACGGCACAGCTCCCATAATCTACAACAGCACCAGGGGGTTGCCGAAACCTTACTATGACAGTGTGAGAGAACTGCTACATTTTTTGAAACTATATATCAGCCATTATTAAAATAACTGCTCCATAACATTGATTTTTGGAAATTTTATAAGCCTCTAATGAATGAAAGATGTACTAAGTTCTATCACATCAGTGAGTATAAGAAATGCAGAAATTGTGAACTAGACTTACCAGCGTGGAAAAGTATGGACTAGGTTTTCACTCTCATTTAAACCTCACATATACTAAATTCAACACACTGGCTTGAGAGACAGTTATTAGGATGGACATAAATGCTGCAAGAAGTGCCGGTAGCTCACTGGTAAACAGGTTGGAAACCAGAGGGCTATGAGTTTGATTCCCAGCCTACTCCTGGAAAGTAGGCAATGGCGAACCGCTTCTGCACCTCTGCCAAGAAAACGGCATAGTAGCGTTCATGAAGGTGCCCATGCAGTCAGCTAGGAGTTGGCTACAACTCAGTACCCAAGAACAATCACATAGGCTTCAAGGAAGTGGCTGTACCACAGCAGCAGCAGAATTACCTGGAAAGGAGAGGGGTGCAGACTCAATCTGTGGCAACTCTTGAGAGGATGGTAATGACAAATCTATTTCTGTATCTGACAAGAAAACTGCAAAAATATATGGCTGTTTTTGCACTAGCAACGAAGACCCCATTTAGAACCCATTAGGAAGCTGATTGGTAGGGATCTGTCATTCACTGTCCATACACAAGACACCTTACATACCCCATTCATCCACACTAGCACCAGCGAAATCTGGATTTAATAGGGTCTTCGGACCCTTAAATCCAGTTTAACAGTAGAAGCCTTTAATGGTTTCTTCAATCCGGTCTTCCGCTGTGAAGACTGGATCAGAGGATGCACGTTTGCAGGGCAACCAGGGCAATGGGGTCCAGGGGTGGGCTTAGTGGCCACTATTTGCAGCAGGGAGGCTCTGGCTCCACCCCACCCCACTACGTAAGCCTGCAAGCCCTTCATAGCTGTCTACGAAGTCGAGCACAGGCTGTGTAGCTGTGACGAAGTGGCCTTCGTAGCTGTCCTTACCTGCATAGCTGCTGCACAGTCAGCCCTCTAGAACAACATGAACATCCATGCAATTCACCCACAGGAATGGGAGGAAAGCAATATTCAGAGGGGAGGAAGAAGACGTGGGACAAGACGAGACGGCTTTACTACCCTGATTGCCAGAACCGTCCAATGGATCCCAAAGTGGCCTTCAGTTCCTCTTCCCAAATGGGACACCATGTGAAGTGGGTGGGGCTGGGAGAGCTCTGAGAGGGAGCTGTCATGAACCCAAGGTCAGCCAGCTGGGTCCATGGGGGGGGGAGTGTACTTTGTGTCAGGTTTCATAGTTGCTGTGCCTCTGTGCCTCTCCGCCACGCCCACTGTCAATGTACATTCTCAATGATTGACATCTGCACTGGCCCATCATGTCACGCCACCAGCAGCCCTTCTGCTACAGCATGGGTGCTAGGGCATCTGCATGGAGGTCCTGTTTAGCATATATTGCAGATGCATGGGGCCCTCACCAAGATCTGGATCTTCAAGGACAGGATTAAATGAGGAACAGATGTCAAAGATCCAGATCTTCTAAATCCCTATTAACATGGGTATGTGCAAAAACAGCCTACATCAGCCTTAATTCTATAATACCAAATAACAAGTATTCTGCAAACTTTGTAAAGAAGGCTATGCCCCCCCCCCCAATGCAGGAGTATTAAGATGACAGGAGCATCCCCCAACTCTATTTTCTAATTTTCTTCCACAACATTAATTAGCATTTGCTATAGCTTTAAAAGCAAAACCCTGCAGAAATAAAGGGAAAGCAATGGCTTGAAGAGTTCCCAATAATTAGGTCATGTGTTCAATTAGCTTTCATGCTTAACTAGTTACTCTTTAGGAAGTGCTCAGGCTTTGATGTACAGTAGGCAGCACACCACTTAATTAGGAAGAATGGAGAAATGCAAGAGAGCAAAACTTTAGAAACCATATCAAAGTCCACACGGATAACTAATGAGGGATACAACAGGATTAACAGAGGAAAACATGCAAAAAGGGGAGGGAAGTAACTTTATAGTGCAGACACTTCAAGAGAATGGTGGGGGGAGTAGAAACATCAATTATTTTGGAATATTAAGAAAACACTGGCTTCGCATGGAAACAAAAAATGTTTTAGTGGATCAAAGTGTTATTATTTCCTTTATGCAGTGGCGTAAGCAACAATGCAACTTAATACTATAGGATAAAGTAAAATTCTGTTATTAGTGAGTTGTGTGCTGGATCAGGCCACAGCCCATCTAGTTCAGCATCTTGTCTCACAAAGTGGTCAACCAAATGCTTCTGGGTATCTCACGCAGAAGACAAAAGTAAAAACTTCTCCTGTTCTCAATTCCCTTCAAATGGCCTTTAGAGGCATCCTGCCTGTCTCTCCAACCCAGAGGCAGTACCCAGGCATCCACTCTATTAGCCATTGATAGACATGACCTCAACTACATCAGTGGCCATGAAAGATGGCTAAGCTGTGGAAGCTCTGCCAAAGGAGAATGAGGTTATTGCTTCTGTGGGTGGTATAGTGGTGTCTGCCTCTCCTGCCTGGATGGATACTGTTACCCTGGAGGAGCTGCTTCTCTGCAGGACAGGACCCTTTAGTCAGCTGCTCTGGATAAAATTGGTCTCAGCTACACCAGAGGCCATAAAGGAGGGAACATCTGCAGCCCTTGTTGCTTCATGTTATTTTTTATAACATGGAGATCTTATAATGTATCATCTATTATAATATTTTTATGCATTACTTTTAGTGTATCTTTCCTGCTTGCTGTAAACTGCCTTGAGCAAATTTTCTTTCTGTAAAGACTTTATATCAATAAAATAGAAATGAAATGAAATCTGAATTTGTCCAGATACTGCATCACTGGGTATGAGCAGCATTTACTTGAGATGCAAACTGGTTTTTCTTGCCTTGTTCTCTTACACTGTTACTACGATACAGACGTCAGGATATACCTCTGTAGCAAAACATACATGTGCCATCACTATGCTACCATCTACTTACCTACTGTCAATGCAGACGTGTCTGCTGTAAGCCACTTTGAGAGTCTTCTGGCTTAAGGTGAGCACATAAATAAATGGAGTAATGTAAATAAGTAGATAAAGAATTAACGTCTAGTGATGTTAAAAGATCTTTTCACAATTATGTGGTCCTTTCTTTGTTTCTATGCATTTGGTCTCTAAGTTACGAAGCCAATTTTCCTCCTCTATTATTTCTGGATGATTGAGTTCTGGTGCCACCACACGGTGTATGCCTGCTCAGGAAAGGCCATACTGTGGCAGTGAAAATGCATGGAGCAAGTGGGTTAAAGGAGTGATGCCAAAGAGAGCCAAGGATGTCACGGAAAGCATCTGACAGTCCTTAACTGCCATTTGTGTTGAATGATGGTTTGACTCACACCTAAAGCTTAAACATGAATGAGAGAGGAAATTCACAGAAGAAAACTATGTTCTATTACAAAATGCAAAGCTATCAGCTGTTCAGTTCTGTGCACCCAATGGAGTATAACTTCTGGGTAGGCACATAAAGAACTACACTGTTCTGAAAGAATGTAATTTCTTTTCAATAATTAAACCTTATATCAAGTAACTTTAAGAAGCAAATGGCTGTTGCTGCCCCACACATTCTCCTTAACTCTCTCTCCTCCCATACCTTCAAAGTCTAGGCTGCCTGCTCTCATCTACGGCTGGTGCATCAACTGAAGCCTTTTCTGGATAGAGACAACCTGGCCACAGTTATCCATGCTCTGGTAACCTCTAGATTGGACTACTGTAATGCACTCTACATGGGGCTGTCCTTGAAGACGGTCCGGAAGATGCAGCTAGTGCAGTGATGGCGAACCTTTTGAGCTCGGTGTGTCAGAATTCGCAAGAAAACTTAGCTTAACTCGGGTGCTGTGTCACTTCTAGAAATATCCATAATTTTGTGATATTTGTGGCTTTAGTAAAAAAGTTATATTTTTGATATATGTATTTTATTAAAAGCAAAAACAATTCTTTACATTAGTTTCTTTTGTTGCTGAATTTCATTTGCTAAATCTTCAATTGAAAGTTGGTATTTTGTACAGTTCAAGAACAAGCAAGCACTACACGCCCAGGTGCCAGGGTGACCATGTATGTCACCCAATAGGGCTTGGTGTGTCACCAGTGACACGCATGTCATAGGTTGGCCATCACTGGGCTAGTGGAAAATGCAGCCGCCAGAGTGCTGACTGAAACAGCTAGCCGAACACACATCAAGCTGGTTTTAAAAGAATTGCATTGGCTGCCAATTCACTACTGAGCCCAATTCAAGGTGTTAACTCTGACTTATTAGGCCCTAAATGACTTGGGCCCCAAATATCTAAAGGAACGCCCTCTCCCATACCAACCTGTCCGTGCCTTGAGATCCAACGATGAGGCCCTCCTGGTTGTCCCACCACCTTCAGTAGTGAGGGTGGTGGGCACCCAGGAGAGAGCCTTTTCGGTGGTGGCCCTCAGACTGTGGAATGGCCTCCCCGCAAGGTGTGCTGTGCTCCTTCCTTCTATTTATTTAGGAAAGCAGTAAAGACATACCTCTTTGCCTTGGCCTTTGGCTGAGGTGTTTTATTCCCCCCGCCAGTTATAGTTACAGTCACTATTAATGCACTATGGAGTGCATGGTTTTAAATTTGTTGAATTTTTAAGGTGTTTTTGAATGTGCATCTTGTTTTAATCTGTATCTTGTTTTAATTTATATCCTGTTTTTAATCTGTTGTTTAATCCATTGTTACCCACCCCGAGACCTTTGGGTATGGGGCTGGATAGAAATGTAAATAAATAAGTAAGCAAGTCCGGGCACTGGAAAAAAAATCTAGGTACAGTAGTCTGAAATATTTATTTGCAATTTCTCAGTCATACGGATTATGAGGATTTGAAATCTTTTATCCAATGGTACACAGGGTACCCACAAAATTACATCATCAGAATCATATGGTGAATGTAACAGCACACAAAGACTGCTGTTTGTTGTTGCAGGAACACCAAAGTCCTCCACCGTTTCTGGCTGCACGCATCACGAAGAATACACAGATGGCATGCCACAGATTTTATTGTGTTTGGATCATAATGAATAACATCTAACGTTACTTCTGTATCACATTTGTTTATGCAATGCTGAACTTGGCGCAGAAAATGTCACTGACACATGTTAACATTTGTCCATCTATTGTCTGCATCGAACAAGAAATTAGTAATTGCAAAATGTCAGCAGTCCAGCAAAAGCAATTGTGGAAATTAAAAACACACACACAAAATCCTCTCACTCCTCTACCATAGCCATTCTAGCTATATAAATAAAAACATGTTGACGTATTTTTAGCTTTTTTTCACAGCAGAGCAAGTTTAATTAAAAGTCCAGCCAGAGATCTTCAAGTGGAAGACTTGCACTTTATAATGCATACCATTTTTTTTTCTGGAAAAGAACTTTGTGTTCCCCAGATTCAAACCTATTTCTTTTGAGAGAGTAATCTTTGAAACATTTTTTTCTAGTCAGTTGGGATGGGAAGTTCTGCTGCTTTCCTAGATGAATAACATGATAATGAACTATCGAACAAGACACTTCAATAAGGGAAAATATTCAGCACTCTTTTCAGAACTTGCACCTTTCTGCAGCTTCTTAGGTCCACAGTCCCTTTAGATTGATCCTAGTGTGAACTTAATTTAGGTGTATTTCAGGTATTATCCAATTCCTATATGGAAGTGTACAGCAGCACTGCATGAAAATATGTTTGCAATCATCAAAGGAAGTTCAAGCGTACAATTATGCATTCAACAAACTTTCCATACAGATAAAGTACCACTGGGACAGACTCCTAGAGAGACATACCAGGGAACAATCAATGAAGTTTTCTTGGCACTAACATGGATGTAATTCAGAAGCTACTTTTTCCAGGGTATTTTTTCAGCACCTGGCATCCCTATACAGTTTCCCATCCAGGTACTAACCAGAGCTGACCCTGCGTAACTGCTGAGCTCAGGCAAGATGGGCAAGGGGGTAGCCCAAATGCTGAGACAGTACATAAAAAAGAAAACAAAAAACCTAAAGCTTTTAATATTTTAAAATAAAATGTCTAAAGCTTTGCATGTGATGATACAAAATCTAAATCCCTGGAAGGCTTTGGAAAAATCACTCATAGAGCACAGTTTTATCTTGATGTATGCAGGAACTCTTTAAGATAGCTGTTCCATGTGAACACAGGTTCCTCAGTGGTCTCATAGTGTTTTAGAAAATCTTGCTCATTCAGTCAGGAGCTCAACAGCAGAAGTATTCGAACATTTCTTAATCAACATTTCTTAGCTTCAGGTCTTCACTTTATATTCAGAAAAATACTTCTTTATAGACAAAGAGAAAAAAATAAGATAAAAGTTCTTGAGTGAACTGTGCGTTAAAAGTACAATAGAAAAGGATAATCATTCCAAAGGAAACTCCAAAAAACTATGCTAGCATTTTTAGCATTTTTTTCCTATCTAGTTTAACAGCAATAACTGTGTTGTTTTTTAACCAAGTCAGTCAACTAAACAATTAAAATGAATATCTTATTTCAACTCTCGCTGTACTTTGGGCATATTTAATTAATGGAACATCTCCTCCTGATTAAATAAAGTAGACAAATAATTTATTCTTTCGAATGCCACCTCAAAACACATTGCCTGACTTCAGCAATGTACACACATTGTTTATAAAACCGCCATCAGCTCTGAACGTCATCCATTAAAATCCAATTAAAAATCCACACTTAAAAGCTGTGATGAATGAACTAACTGATGAGCTACACCAATTAATCTAGAATGATTTCATACTTTAGGGCTGTAGGAGGCTGCACTGAGCCCAAAGTAAATTATCACGTATTGAAAATCTCCCTGGCCTTTACCATCTCTCCATCCGCTTTGCTCCACCATTACTAAAACAATACATGGAGGAGTAAGAAAAAACCATAGCAACATTTCTTCAGGAGGAAAAAAATGATTTTGGTGAGAACACTGAAAAATGCCAGTGTGTATTTATTTCTAGTGTTCCTTTACATGCTGAGGTGACACATGTGTGAGAGTCATAAGGAATGGAACAGGATATCTGAATTTTTTTCTCCTTCTCAATGACCTTCCAATCACAAATATATACTGAAGGAACCAAGTTCAGGAAGTCCAGTTTGGCCCAACTCAGACTACAACTTTACAGCTGAAAATGACAGTCAGGCAAAAGTTCTAAAAAAGTGGATGTTTCAGATGAACAGTAAGATAGTGCACAGAGCTAATACATCAGGATAAAATTTTGATGTCTCAAATTCTAAACAGCTCACCAGTCTCATTAAAAAGCCATTAGCTCATAAAAGCCAGAATAGTGGCTGAAGTCAGAAAACATATCAGTTGACCAAATATCTGAAGATAATCTCTAAGAATTAGGGGTAGGGGATGTATGACATCCACTGAACAGAAGGATTAATTTAATGCTTCTGTCAATAAGTTGTTCACATTGCTATCTGGCAGTTCAACTCCTACCAACACCAAGAAGAGCTCCTTCAGACTGTGGCCTGATTTGCACATTGTGGTAAGTCCAGGCTGTCTCTGCAACAAATGGTGGGTGAAAAACCCATGTTAGCTCTCACCTTGCTGTTGCGCATGCCCAGTTAAGCTAAGGCTTACATCTTACTGTTTCAAGCAGGATGAAGAGAAACAAGACCACTTGAGTGCTTGTTGGAGGTAAACTGTAGTTTTGTGATTTGTAGTGATGTAAAAAACAGGCAGGCAAGCAGAACTGGAGTACAAGCCCTTGCAATAAATAGATGTTCTAAGTGACGAGTTTTAAATGATCTGTTTGCTCTTGTTGTGACCCAAGGGTTCCTACCCCCAATCTTGTCTAGTCCCTCCAGTCAATGACTAGCATGTAGTATATTGTTATTAATATTCACTGCTACCAGGCCTCTGCAGAGAAAAAAATACTTCCTCTCTTCCAATCAGGTATCCAGGGAAGATGCCAAAGGCCCTTGAGGGCTTGAAGTCTACCCCCCTAAAAGCAAGTGGGCTCCCCTGTACAAGGAAAACAAGCAAAATTTAACAGCATCTAGGACTGAGTTATGTATCGGTGAATGATACAAACAGATCCCTGCAATATGGCTTTCTATAGCTGGCAGATGGATGTTTTGTTGATGCCAATGCTTTTCAAGTGCACACTAAGATCTTTTGGCACTGCCCCTAGTGTGCTGAGAACCACTAGGACCACCTTTGCTGGTTTATGCCAGAGTCGCTGTAGTTCTATTTTATTAGTATTAGTATTAGTATTGGTAATTAGTATTAATAGTAGTAGTAGTAGCAGTAGCAGTAGTATAATTAAGCCAACAGCATTTCAAAGAGGAACTTACACAAGCAGAACTAAAGTAAAAATCATCCCAGTCCTCTCCCATATGTTCAGCAGAACTTAATAAAATAGGAGAAATCTAGGTAATCTGGGTAGTCATTTCCCAAATGCGCTACATAGGGTCGTTTTCCACATAACTACAGTGGGATAGTACGCCACTGCCATTAGGTTCAGGGAAGGTGCCTGGCATTCACATCGTGAACGTCCCAAATTTAACTAGTGGCCCTCACAGTGCAATGGCAGTGACAACTTCTGCCAAGCACCAAGCTCTTGCCATAGTGATTGTGACCCACATTTGCGCTGCTGCAAGTGTGCCACACCACCCTCATGCAGTTTTTGCACAATGAAGTAGTGCAAACACTGTGTCTGGTACTCTACTGGGACTTTAACACTCCACACCTACAGACAATCAGGACAGAAGCAACCCTGTGGTGTTTATATTATATTCTGGAGCATGCAGCTTCTACGCTGAAGGCCCATTCTAGATCTTTTTTTAGTCAGTGCCGATGAGCTCTACCAGGTGGGACTGTTGCTGTTACAGAGAGTACTGGTAGTGGGGATTGGGGAGTGCATACAGGACTGGGCCCAAGGTGGCTATAAGTAATTAAGAATACCTGGCTGGCTCTGTTGGACTGCATTAGTGCCTAGTTAGCTGAGGATGAGAGACTGCAGACCTGATCTCTGCTGTTTCCTTCACTGGCTAACAGCATTACTGGTAGGATTGCTACTGCTATACAAAGTAATGGCAATGAAGCATGTGTGCAGGACTGGGCCCAAGGCAATTAAGAGCCATTAAGGACATCTGACTGGCTCCTACAGGATACAGCAAACTATCATGCGTATGATGCGCTCAGGTATTCCCTGTGTGAATTAATGTTCCACATCCCCACTCATCTCCCTGGGATTTTCTTGTGGGGTCTCTCAGGGGTTAATCCTATCCCCCATAATCCTCAACATCTGCATAAAACTGCTGGGAATAGCAAAACAATCACAATGTAAAAACAAAAAAGAATTTAAAAAATATATATTACCACTACTAAAGACAACATTTGAACAGCAGATGGGAAGAAGGAGATAGGAAAAAAATTAACAAATCAGACAGGGAAAGCCTGGGTAAAAAGAGAAGAGTTTTCATATCCTTTAATATATTTGCTGTTATGGGTTTGAGTGCTGCCCAATATAGTTTAGTATCACTGAATAATTTATCACGGTTGTTGTCTTATGACAGCTTTTGCATATCTTACAAGTTTTATTGTACATTGCCAGGAGTTCTGATTTAAAAATGGCTGATTATAAGCCAAATGAAATAAATTACAGCTGGAACCCAATTCTTGTATTCTGTTTATCATCATTATATACATACCATTCCTAATAATGTTGTATTTATAGCAAGCTGTCCTTATTATTTTCATTCCCTAGTACAATTTGTGCCAACGTTTCACTAGATTCCATCCACATTTGATATTTTCAGTACCACAGTTCAGCTCTGATATGTGGCGGGGGAAGGGGGGGACGACTTATAAGAACATAAAAGAATCAGACCACAAACCATGTAGTCCAGCATCCCCTCTCACACACTGCCCCGCCCCCACCTATTGCTTTTGGGCACCTCAAGCAGAAGACAAAGGCAAAACCTTCACCTGCTCTCAGTCCTTGAGGGACATCCTGCTTGCAGTAGCTAAGCATCCATTCTAGTAGCCATTGATACACCTGTCATCCATGAATTTGTCTAACCCTTTCTTAGAGCTATCCAGGCTGGGTGCTGCGACCACTTCTTCTGGTAGTAAATTCCATAAATTGGATGTCTGAGCTGATGCTGCATAAGGGCTTCTCCTAAGTTATTAAGGTTCCTATCCTTTTCCTTCCCCCATTAAGTTGCTTTATCAGTCAATTCACCATCAAACCCCATTGTCCTAAGGAATAAGCTACTTCTCATGCTTAAAAGCTCATCTCAACATTAATTTATATTTACTTAATATGCAAACTATATTGCCACTTAATTATGAATTAAGATAAGTAAGTATCAGTACATAAATATTACTATCCACAGAATTAACAGCCTTTTCATGCAACCAGGCTAATGTTTAAAGTTAAAAATTGTCATTGCCAACTTTAAAAAAGAATGTAGTGCTGGTAACCAGTGCTTTAATAATCAGAAATTATCAAATGTATATTTGGCTTTGAATGCTATAATCCACCCCCAGACTTACAGATACAGGGCAGGATAAAAATCCAAATAAATAAATAAATACCGAGGACCAGCTGCTGGTTGAAAAGGACTTTTTGCCAACCCAATGCCTTGAAGCTCTTCAGAATTACAGCTCCCATCAGCTACAGTCAATAGTATCAGGTCAGGAAAATCTGATCTAGAGACACTAACTAACTCTGGAAGCTTCTGCACCAAAAACAAGAAGAGTTTTGTTTTTGTTTTTAAATAATAATAATAATAATAGTAAAGAGTTCTGTTTGCTGAATTTAGTCACCCACCCACCCACTCTCTCTTTTTTTCTTTCACATACACACAGTCAGTCCTGGCAAACAAGAAGATGAAGCATATTCCAAGTTATAAAACCTCCCTGCAAAGATATTTTTAGTTATTTGCTTCAGGAGCTGCTCGATAATCTGTCTAATAATGAAGCCCTCTACTTTTTCTACGGCTAGAGGGAGTTTTAACATTTGGATACAGTTTGTTCTTCTTAAAACGTCTATGGCTTTTCTAAATGAATAAGAGAAACTGCAAGATTTTTATCTGTCACATATATTAATGCACTTGCAAAAAATCCTACGGTCTGCTACAAAGCATTAAACTATTAGAAGAAGAGGTGGCTTTTCTACCCCCTTTTCACATGCATTTAAGGGCACTCAAGAGTGTCTGACAAAGCTCCCTGACCATTAGACCAAACTGCCTCAGGTAACAGCAAGATTTCCCTTAACCTACAGTGACACCCTGTTCTCCTGCTCTGCAACTGAGAACTGCCTTTCTGTGGAATGCCTGGATAACCCTAATTACTGGATCCATCATTTCCAGCTGTCAAGGAAGCTACATACATTGCTGGTATTTCTCCAAGGTATTGAGAGAGTAAAGTCAAGCAGCATAGGTCAGAGTAGTTTTTAGGATCCTGCTAAAATTCCAAGCCAAGACAATAGGCATCCAGCACTATATTTATTATTTGCATTTCTATACCACCCTATACCCAAATGTCTCAGGGCAGGTAACAACATTTAAAATCAGACATATTGTATATTAAAACAACAGTATATATTAAAACAATAACAGTGTCTGTAAAGTGGGGAGAGATGGTATATTCCCATTTAGCCAAAGGCCAGGGCAAAGATGTGTGTCTTCACTGCCCTCCTAAACATATACAATGAAGGGGCCTGACGCACCTCAAAAGGGAGACTATTTCATAGTCTGGGGGCCATCGCTGAGAAGGCCCTCTCCCGGGTGCCCACTCCTTTTACTGCTGAAGATGGTGGGAAAACCAGGAGGGCCTTTCCTCCAGATCTTAAGGCACGGGCAGGTTGATATGGGAAAAGGCATTCCTTCAGATATTTGGGGCCCAAGTCATTTAGGAGTTCAGTAGTGAATTGGCACCCAATGCAACCCTTTTAAGACCAGCATGATGTGTGTCCCACTATCTGTCCCAGTCAGCAGTGTAGCAGCTGCATTCTGCACCACCTGCAGCTTCCGAAATGTCTTCAAGGGCAGCCCCATATAGAGCTCATTAGAGTAGTGCAATCTGGAGGTTACTAGAACATGGATAACTGTGACCAAATCATCTCTGTCCAAAAAGGGCTTCAACTGATGCACCAGCCGTAGTTGGGAATAGGCACTCTTGGCCACGGCCTCTACCTGAGCGTCAACCATAAGCCCAGAGTCCAAGAGTACTTAAGGATATTATTAGATAAAGAACCAAGCTATCACTCAGCTTTCTTGAACTGATCTGTATTCAAGGAGAGATGCTGCAATCACTTTGGCCCTTGGGCTAGTCACAGCTCTCTCCTGGGCTCTCACAGCCCCGTGTACCTCACAGGGTTTCCGCTGTGGGGAGAAGTATAAGAAGCTTTATCAGCTGCTTTCAGTCCCCTTAAATGGATGAGAAAAGTGGGCTAGAAAAGCCAATTCTTCTTCTTCTTTTGAGGCTTGGCCAAAAAGGTGGCCAGAACATGTACCAAAAAACAGGACTAGATTAATGGAAATCTTTAATGCACTATTTAAGATACAGTAGATATAGTATATACAGTGGATATACAATAGTAGATGTACTATTTAAGATACAGTAGGAAAAAGAAGAAGGGAGGACAGTTAAAGCAATTATATTTACACATAATAACGTACCTTCCTTGGTTGACTTAAAATATTCTGGACAACAAAAAGTTAATGTGAGGCCTCTGGGAGGGAACCATGGGCCAGGAGGAGGGGGAATCTGATTTCATGCAAATTTAATGAGCATATGCTGCAAAGTACTTCACACCAGATTCTGAATTATGTAAACTATGTGCCATCCAGCCTACAATGTAGCCTGTGGCTGCATGACCTCGTTTGCAGTTTGTCACAAATACATAAACAAGGTGAACTAGGCTAAATCTTAGCATTCAGGAGAAAACAAAACAAGGAAAAGAACCTTGATGCTGGAATCCAAGGGCAATATCCTGAACCTTTCACTTTTTCCAGTTTTTCCCATTTGTCCCCTCTCCCTCAGGTTGAGGTCAACCATCAAATTCCTTTTTCCTGGATTTGGGATACTGCTTTTATAATTCCTTGTATGGTTGTATCCCCTTTTTTGTTTCAGGGATTCAAATATACTTCACCAGCTTTGTACTGATAATCTTATCTTCTCTTGGGCTACTACAGGATAGCTTTTGTTTGAAATTCTCAACCAAAACCGCCCAGGTACGAAAGAATAATTCAAGTTTTTGGAACATGGTATTTGAGCCCAGTTCCAAGACTGAAAGCCAACAAGAAGCCACTGTTCCAGTGACAGCTTTTATTAAAGAAACAGATTGAAAGCTATTATGGGCATGTTCTTGAAGTGTCTTCTTTCATTAGGATGGATTGTTTATACAAAGAAAGAGACCATATATTTCTCAAGGACAATTGTTGCCACATTGGAACTAATCAGCAAGTTAGTACACCTAGCACTCCCTCATATTCATCATGGGTTTCAGCATAGTGATCAAAAACACGTCAGGAAGACCATTCACAACAGCAGAGGCAAAATCCCTTTTATGAAACATGTGCTGCACTTCACTGCTTTTAATATTTTTGTATCTGAAGCATGAATTTATTTTTAAAAATGATTTAAATGTTTATTATCTATTCCTACTGGTTAGCCACACTAGTACAATATAAATTTAAATAAATAAGGGTTGTGACGCAAATAATCACATTTGAAAGACTTGATTCCAAATGCTGCAAACACAACAGATCAACTTGCATCAGATGAACATGGACTTTTGCCTGCCCAGAGTAGACAGTGGATCTCCATTCTCACACTTGTACTATGGCCAATTAATACAATCCATAACCTAGTAATATGAACAACTGTTACAAACAAAAAACTCTCCCTAAATTTGAACAGGAGATGTTAATGGATTGTGACCTACTATATCCACAACAGAAGTAATATCATAGAAACATAATGTGCATGACGTGTGGAACAGATTTCATCAAAACTCTTTATTATTGGTCCATTTCTAGGAAAACATTACGGGACAAAAACAATTTAGAAGGTACACTGTAACTTGAGAGTCCTGGTCCACGGTAGTAATTATGAGTTGAGCCTTAGCAACGCCCCAGGGGAAAAAACCCAACAATTTAAAAATATTCATATTTACTGGTCACACAAAAGGATGCATTTGATTCACTCTGACAGATTGGCATACAGTTATGCCCATTTAGCTTTTGAATCTCAAAGATGTGAAACCAAGAGATTGCAAGATTTAAAGAAATATTGTACAATATTGGAAGAAAAGTCATCATACATATCAAATGTGGATATACCTCAAATTACAGTGAAGTTCAGGACATTTATGTCACTCACCGTTTCATGATCCAACTTCCTTGTAATACAGAAACCGTGACCAACACTATACCCAACTTCTTCAAAAGAAGTGACCCATTTCTGCATTTGTGGTTTCAACATTAAGATCATTTCTGGCAATGGCACCCTCAGGAATGCTGAGCGCTTGTTATATCTTCACAGAGATGTTAGAATGAACATCAGCAACATATGTAACCATCTGTCCTATGCAAGTTAGGTTTTTCGACACTGTTAGCATTAAGATTTCTTTATAAGCAGTACTTGACAAAATAATTTGGAATCCACGTTGCTCTAGATACCCAAGAACCAGCATAGCATAGTGGCTACAGTGTGAGACAAGGATCTAAGAATCTTGGGTTCAGATTCTCACCTGGTCAAGCCAGCTCTCTGGGTGACCTCAGATTTACCTACCCCACACGGCTGTTGTGAAGATAAAATGGAGGCAAGAAACAATGTGTACTCTTTGGAACTCTTTGGATGAAAAGCAAGATAAAAATGCTACAAATATTTGAGTCATACAGATAAGTAGGAACTGTAAAATTGCAATATGGGTGTTTTTCCACTGTCACCAGAAGTACCCATTAATGGGTACTTAATGCCATTAATGTATACTTAATGGGTACTTTTCTAGTGACAGTGGAAGAACACCCTGTTAATTTTCTCAGTGCAGATAACCTGTAAAAGAGGCTCCAGAGCTGTGTCTTGACTCAAAGTCCTGAACAAAAGGTTAAATAAGCAGAACCAGAAAAAGAATATACTGTTTCCCTTTTAATATTTCTGTTAACTTATGACTCTAACATGAGACAGTTCTTTGACACTGAAAGTTTTCAAAATGTAAAGCTCTTCCATCCAGTATTCTTCTTTTTTCTCTTTTTGTAAACTATTTACATCGGTTAAGCTTAAACTTTGCTAACATCTTACTATTGCCCATAAGTGCATCCAACTAAACATACTTAAACATCTGAAGCCACAATCTTATGACAAGTCAGTTTCATCTCCCAACCAAAGACAGCCAAATTCAAAATTAAGCAGAGTAAACAGTTGGAGAATGAAAGAGAAGCGAACAAAACATAGGTCAAATATGGCTGAATTATGCACAGGTATCTCAGGTGGCAGTTCACAAAGTTTGCAATTACCCTTTAGTTGTTGGTAAGTGGGTTCAAACCAAATACTCATTGAATCCAACACCCTGATTTCACTGTAAAATGCAGCCTGAGAGCAGTGGGGGATCTTAACTTTAAGAGTTGGTAATTGCAGGTGGAGGCTGAGCAACTGCTGACGGCAGGAAGCATACATGCGCTTTTCCTTCATGTGTCAATACCAGACTACTCAAGGGGGTGGCACATATTTTCATGGCCAGCAATTGCTCAATCCGTCCCTTTGATCACCTGCTCTTAAATATATGTGGCACCACTACCTGACAGCAACAATTGTGTTTCCCAAAAAACTTGGTGACAGAGGCAAATTATAGCTGTTTATTAGAGGCAAAACACAGCTATCCTGAGTAATATCCATTAATTTCTGTACATACCACAAAATCCTGACAAATATCCATTAACTTCTGTACACACCACAAATCTCTGTACACATCTCATATATCACAAATTGAGATATGTGGTGAAATATTTCATTCCCTTCCATAAAATAAAAGCAGCTAGAGGAGGAGACCAGGTTTCTCACTGACAAAGTCATTTTGAAAATATCAGGGTTTATTTTTTAATGGAAAAGGATTTGATCCTATGAGCCCCTTTCTGGCACACTACAGTACAGCTTCATTCGCTCTGTGCTGATTGTGTGACACTGTGGAAGGTTTTAAGGAAGATGAGCATTTTGAGACAACTTATTGCACTCACGAAAAACCTTTAAATTAGCCAGGAGGCCACAATCAGAACAAAGAATGGAGAGAGAGACTGGTCTCCAATTAGTAACGGAGTAAGACAAGGGTGTGTCTCATCATATCTTGTATGCAGAATATGTAATGCAAAAAAAAAAAGAAAAAAGAAAATGGCCTGGAGGAAGATGAGGGCAGCTTTAAAATTGGTGGGAGAAACAATAACAATCTCAGTTGATGACATAATTTTCTTTTATTCAGTTTCACTTATATGCCATGGGAAAATTTCACCACAGTGATTCACTGTACAACCTTTGTGAGGTCCAACAGGCTGGCGCTACCACATATTCCCAAATTCTCCAAAATCTCTGTGCCATTATCATACCTCCTGGCACATGGCATGCAAGTTCTAAAAGATCCCCCTGACCCTCTTACTGCACAAGTCCTCCAAGCTCTCTTTCTCTCCATCTTGTCTTCAGCCTTGCATCTTGCTTCAGCAATAGGATTCTGTTCTTCCATGTTCCCAATATCCTCATCATGACACTACCCTCAAGCTCTCCAAACTCTTAGTTTCACTCCCTACCATCTCATATCAAGCATCTCCTAGGTGTCCTGGATGATCTCCATGATGCAGTCACCTACAGGAGCACCCACATTGTTGGGTTGCCTGTAGCATGTTCCAGGTGTTCTCTGGCTCCCCCTGCTGGCAAGCAAGACAATGGCAGCGTCTGGTCAGACACAGCAGGTGCCATGATGGGTAGGTAACATGGTGCAGGTAGCTCCCTGCTACCTGGATACCTGCTATAGGTGAGAGAGCAGTCATTATTCACCAGCAGCAGTTCCCCCTTCCCCATGCTCCTCTGAAACCATGGAGACCCTTAGCCCAGGCCAAAACTCCTTGGACTCAGTACTGAAGTCCATCTCTATCTCCTCCAGCCTCAGTAGTGCCTAGCTTGCTAGAAAGACCATGCATCTGAATGGTCTGGGCCAGCACATACTCATGTAACAGACACACATCTCTAAGGATTGCACAGATAATAAATGTTTGTGCATGAATGCATGGACATGTTTATATTACTTACTTTTACCAAATAACAGAGAAAGCAGTTCAAAATGCTCCACACACAACAAGCTGTGCGAGAAACCAAATACATAATAATGTTATTACTAAGGCTTTATTCAGACACTCCAAGCAGACGGTGGCAACAAGATGCAACTTTGTCCTCACACTAGAATTCAACTTATAAGAAAACAAAATTGTATTGGCACTTAGTACCATGTGAACATTATTACTGAAGTTCTTCGGCTTGTCATATCTTGTATTCCTCCTAAAAAGTGAAGATCACTGTTTCATTACTCCTTCCCTTTGGGCCCCCTACAAACTGGAGCTTTTAATTTAATTTTGTTCAAGTTAACGAAAGCTTATAAACCTGCTGCTTTAAACACAATGACAAGCTGAACTTCTAGCTTCTGAAAGCTTCCTCCTGGACATTGAGAAATGACCAACAGTTAAAGCTAGACTCTCATGAAAAGATGTTATTGTTGGTCCAAATGAAGATGTGATTATTCCGAACGAAGATCAAAAGCTTTGGTTTCTATTTATAAGCAATTGTGGCCACTTCTCTTGGTAGAACTGAAAATTACAGCCGAACTGTAAACTGTGACTCAAGAGTTTGGGTCATGTTTGCCAAACAGCAGCAGCCCCACATTTCTCATTTCTTTAGCTAACCAAAAAGTTCTGCATATCATGATTAAGTAATAAAAATAAGTAAACTGGTTATTCAAGGTCAAATTATAGAATGTCAAATTATATAATTTGGAACTGTCTATCGTAAGAGAAATGTATTTATACACACTACATATGCCTTACAAGTGCCATCTTTAAGATTCAAATATGGCATCAGTGCAGTTTCCCCTCAATTAGACGGATAAGAAGAAAGCCTTTTTTTATATATGGTCCCAAGAGAAAAACTTAACTTCTTCCCTATCTGCATACAATAAATCCTAGTCTCCAGATAGAGGGGAGAGAACACAAGTCTTCTCTACACTATGAGCATTCTAACTGTGTGATAAAACGATTCTGCTGTTTTAGAGCTGTATTTTATGATCGCAGTAGATATTGTCAGAATTTTCTCTTCTTGGATTTCCTTGTTAGCATTTACCATGTAATTCATTCTTTTATTGATGTCTTATGTTGATTAACAACCATGTTGAGCAAACAAGATGAGATGGGATAAATAATGAAGCTGCAAACTCTTTCCTGTAGTTCAGATTAAAGGCTTGTTAGCAGAATTAAAAACTTATATTTGTCACCAAGCAACATGAGACTAATTTTTGGTAAAGTATAGTAGCATGTGGACATTCAACTAACACAGCTCCTCTTGAAAGAAAATGTTGTGAACCAGGCCATGGTTTATATGAGAGAGAAATGCTTTCTAGATGCTAAGCTTGCTCTGCAGTATAAAGTACTTCTATGCATTGGGTTCACCTTGACACAGAGATCTACCCTATTGATATGTCTACTTGAGAAGCAATTCCCACATTTATGGTGCTCTTTTCCCTTGGTGAAAGACATATTGCCTATGGATGAGATTCTTCCAATCTCCACTATGGAAAGTCTCTTCATTTTTCCCATTAATCTTCCTAAACTTAAGTCTTGTGAGACTCATGAGGCAGGCAGGGAAATTTCTAGATTACACAATCATCAGTCAAAACACTAAGTCAGGTCAGTTGCTTTTATGAAGCTCATATGACTTGGGGTGAGGTAGTCAATGCTTAGATGTATATACTTATACATTAAGGCTTAGTGTTGGAATATGAAAAACTTTAGAGAGTAACCTACATAAGAACAAGAGGAATTTTATAAACTTTGATCAGGTTTCCTCAAATGCTATTTTATAACACTGAAGAGACCTAGACATTATAGCCTGATTTCATAAGGGAGGTGTTCCAGCCCCCTGATCATTCTGGTTGCACTTTTTCTAGTTCCACAATATCATTTCTGAGATGTGATGAGCGGAATTGCACACAATATCCCCAATGTGGCCCTCCACAGATTTACCAAGAGGTATGATAATGTTTGCAGACTTATTTTTATTTCTTTTCTAATTATACCTAGGCACTGCTGCTGCATCAGAATTGTCCACCAGAACCTCAAAGTCTCAATTCCTGATCTGCCACAGAAAGCTTAATAGGCCTAATTGGGTTTCTTTGTCCCATTGTGCATCACTATGCACTTAATAACAGCGAAGCTCAATTGCCACATGGTCACCCACTGACCCAATGTCAAGAGGATGCTCTTTAAATTTTTACTACCCTAATAATTTGATATGATCAGCAAACATTGCTTTCTCTTACTTCTAGATCTTTTATGATTACATTAAAAGGCACAAGGGGATCCTACTTTTTACTTCCCTCCATCTTGAACACTGCCTATGTATTACTGTTCTTTGTTTCTTATCCTTTAGCCAGTTACCAACCCAGAACAGAACCTCACTCCATGACTGAAGAATTTATTCAAGAGCCCTTGACGAAAGACTTTGTCAAAAGCCTTCTGAAAATCCAGATGGACAAGAAGGCATGATTTATCATTCTGGAAGCCATGCTAATTTCCCATCAGCAATACCTGCTCCTCTACATGTGCACTAAGTTTCCTTTTAGTGATG
The DNA here is from genome assembly GCA_014337955.1 of Aspidoscelis marmoratus. Classification (NCBI taxonomy): domain Eukaryota; kingdom Metazoa; phylum Chordata; class Lepidosauria; order Squamata; family Teiidae; genus Aspidoscelis; species Aspidoscelis marmoratus. The sequence continues at coordinate 33,276,427 of MTQE01002208.1, forward strand.
GTTTCCATCACTTTACCTGGAATTGATTTTTTAAAAAACTGGTACTCCCTACAGGAAGATGATGCCCCTTTAGAGTATGGAAAAAGCCATTTCAAATGTTCTATAAAGCATTCAAAACATCCGTGCTACTCCTGCATGGGGCTGGAGCTCATACAAAGTCTGACTTGAAGCAGAATGAGTACTTGCCTCAGCTCACCTTACTTCAGGAGTTCCTCCTTGCAGTGGTTGGTTTTATATATAGCATCTAGTGGGGAGGTGGAGCACTAAACTATTTTTTAAAATGTTATTCTTTAGAGGTCTGGAAAGGTTAGCCACTGCAGGTCCAAAATTGCATCAAGCCATACAATGATAACACTGTGTGGCCCTTTACAGCAACAGTTAGCCTCCAGGCTCCAAAACCGGCCAGGAAGTGCAGCCTGGAGCAAGACAAGCTGAAGTCAGGGCTCACCTTACTGAAGGGTCAGGTTTGCCACCTAGCAACCTTAGTCCTCACAATCCTGCTTTCTTCCCTACCCAAATTTAGTTAAGGCTTGCAATGAAACAACACTACCTTTAACAAAAGTAGCCTTCTTGAAGACCACCTTGTACCTCGCATATGAGGAGAATATACGTCTTGAGTCAGAAAACGAGTTAATAATAATGGATGGAACCCTAACTTGTATACGGCATCTATATGTTAACAACTACTATTTTAACAAGTATTTGGTTATACTACAAGCTTGGGTGCATTAAGTACTGATTTTATTACACCACTTCTTATTAGAAACTGACAGAAAAAAAATAATCTTCCCACCTTCTAACCATTTCCCACTATATTACCCATTTATAATGAAACCTGTCCAAGCTGTGTTCCCATACTTGTATGCCATTCACTCACTATTTCTTTGGCCATCGATGCACGTATGGGGTAAAAATGGAGAGGACAGAAAGAGAACAAGGACAGTTTTAGTATTTACAGAAAAGGTCTAAGAAATTCAATCATTCTTCTATTGTTTTATTGCAGATAGCCCAGCAACTTCTCTATATTAGTGCAGAAAAACTCAAAAACTGACTGACTGCAATGGAGTGGTACGTGTTTAGCTTTGCAATGTCTCAAAGGGCAATGATTTAGCACTAGGAAACAGGTACCTTGCACACAAAACATCTGAGATTGGTAATTGCCTCATGTTTTGTGAAACTGTACAAGGCAGCATGACGTCTGGCCACACACAGAGCACCTGCTGCTGTCAAAATCCTCCTTCCCCAGCCCCTTTCTCCCAATTCCACAGGTTCTGTTATTAAATAGCTGAGAGATTTGTTTGTTTTCGTTGTGCCCTGAGGTTTTACTATATCTTCGGTTCCACATGCTGCGTTAAAGCCTCGTGCCTGCCAGCCAATAGGCTGCATTCCACAGGATTCATTATCCCTGTTACTGCTGAAAGCAGAAGGGCTTTGGAATGGCACGTAGCATGGATATTTGAAACTGCATGACTCATCAATAAGTGTAACAATGTGGTATCATTGCAATTTCACTTGTAAAAGCCATTGTGGCCTTTCATGCTCACAAAGATGATATCATTAAGGGAATCAATGATCTCATACCAAAGAAGTCGACAGGTACTGCATCTTCTAACTATGCACTCTTCCAGTATGATCAGGTTGGAGCATCAGGATAGAAATAATTTTAGTACAAATGAAAGGAAAGTGAAAGCAATGCTGACAACTCCTTATTTGTTTTCTTTTTCCTTTGAGATCCATTATACCTGAGCAAAACATTTCAAAGAAAAGAAAGAAATTCTATAATAACAGTAGTTTGCCTTTTGGAGCAAAAGGGATCTTATTATATACATAATGTAAGAAAACTATAAATAGCACTTCTCTTGAATTCAAAGAATTTGTCTCATAAAAGTGTGCAACATATGCACTCCCAAACATCCACCTAAGCTAATTACATTTCAATATCATATAGGGGGAAAAATAGCCCAGCTGTTCACAGATCAGGCTCTTCTTTTTTCTAATCATGTCAATTTTAGCCTGAAGTGTTATTTAATCTACTCTATTATTACATTATTAGGGTTTTTTAAAAAAATTTGTTTGGCTATATGTCATTTTTAAAAAATATTTATTTGAAAAAGTAAGAATATAACATTAAACCAAAGATTTTCATAAGCTAACAGATAACAATAGTACATAACAAAATTTTCTAATTAATACAGAACTAGGTCGCAAGTTGAACAATGATGTCAAGTAAACACTCCTTATATAAACAAGCTTAGGGATTATAAAGACCACTGCGGGAAAATAGGTTTAATTTTTCCTCTCAAAAGCCTGAGGGGGTATTGACCATATGGAAAAAAAGAATGATCCTTTAAGGCCACATTTATTAATGGTGTCCATTTTTCAACAAACCAAACTTGATGATCAACTGACTGCAACCTCTGACTTTGACATTAGTTCATTTATGAGCAGTGACCAGGTACGCCCTAACTACTGCTCATGAGAGAGAGGAAGTGAATTCTTCCAGTTTAAGAATTTCAGTCTTAGCTGTAGTTAGTAGGGATTGGCTATATGTCATTAAGGAACACGCCATCCAGTAAACAATCATGAATAGCAAAATAAAACTGGGAACATACAAGAAGAAAAAAACATTTTTTATAGGTAAAGATTTTAAAATTCTGCTTACCCATAAGTAAGCTAGCTGGAACTTTATTTTAGGTAAATAAAGAGAATTACAGTCAGATTTAAAGCAAATAATATAATATCCTTTACAAATAATAATATCTTTTTTTCTAGATCATTTCTTATGGATGTAGTCTCTCCAAAATAGGTAACATAAAAATATTAAGTTCTTGTATATTTGAAAAACAGGGGTTAGCAAAATTACAACAAAAACCAAGCTGAAAATTAACATCTATACTAAGCTATAACGAAATTCTTAACCCGAATAAATGGGGTATACTGTAAATAATTTTCTATAAGTTAAAAAGAAAAGAAATACCTGTACTCTAGAACTTAGAACAGAATGAAATCCTTTCATGACATTTTTTGCAGAAGTAAGATGCATCCTTTCACAGAGGTGGAAGAGAGTTGCAAAAGGAGATGGAAGCATTTGCCCATTTAAAGACAGTAACATTCACCCAGAAACCTTTGTCTATGCTCTTAATTAGATCAGGAAATAGGTGATACTAAACCACCTATTTTGCATCTCTGCTAAGAAAACTGTATGAAGGTGTGCCTGTAACTGCCCATGCATTTGTCCAGGAGTCGGTCACAACTCAATGGTTCCAAACAACAGAAACTACACAAACATAATCACCGTATCTTTTCTCATTGACCAAAACAACTTTCAGATGACAGCTGAGCCAGTTCAAAACAATATGCTGCCAAAGTGGTGACTATCAGGGAGCAAAAACAAACAAAATTAAGTTTCACACTTAAGGACCTGACTTTGGCACCTGAAGAAACATGAATGTTTGACGTAGCCCACAAATTCTTTAAACTCAGCTCAATGACTTTACATCCACAAGTTCTGCCAATAAGCACACTAAATTTCTTGTGCCTTTTAAAGAACTTGAGTAATACTTTAACAAAAAACATAGATAGTCAGCAGAATATCAGAAAAATGCTGCTGGGCCTTTATGTTAATATTTATTAACCTTGCTGTGGAAAGATTAATCTCCTTTGTTGCTTGTTCACTTTGTTGGCAGGACAACTGATAAATACACCAAAAACTCATCTACTGTCACTACTGTATTTATATCCTCCTGTTAAGGGAAAAACAGTAGTGAAGATTTTAGATGGCAGGCTTTATCAGTTAGAAAGCCCAGCTAAAGGAAAGTGGGATTGGTACACACCAGAGTTGAATTTTTAGCCACTTGAACCTCTTGAATCTAAAACTTTTAACTGCAGGGCAGGAATGGCTGAGCCATGCTTCTCGTTATTCCCATATCTGTGTATGACTCTATTATTTACTACTTAATAATTAAATCAGTTCTATTTTTAAAAAATCTACTGTATTTGCCAGCGTATAAAGCACACTTTTTTCCCATCAAAATACTCCTAAAATATGGGGTGCATCTTATACATCAGTAATTGCCAAATAGAAAGAGCTGTATAATGGCGATTTCCATCTCCCCCCTTTCTTTGGCTGCAGTTGTTTTGCATGTGGCTTGCACCGCCGCCACCCACCTAAGCGATACCGGCAGGGCTTGACAGGGTTGAGGTTGGGGGTGCTTTCTGGCAGGCACTGAAAGCGGTGCAAGCTGCATGAAAAAACAACTACAGCTGAAGGGGGGAGGTGGGGGGCAGTGGTGTGAGCCACACAAAAACACACATGCAGGCAAAGGGAGGAGGCAGCACCAATGACAATTTTTCTTCCTTAAAGATATGCTATAAAAGGGGGGGGGCTGCTCCTTATACACCAGTAAGTCTTATAGGCCGCCATACACAGTACTTAATATATTCAGAATTTTTAAATGTCTATTTATATGCCTCCATTCCACACTCAGGGAACTCCTACTATAATTAGCATAGCCAGCAGTTACAGATGACAGTAATGATTGAACTAGCATTGCTAAAACACCACTTATTCTCCATTCCTCATGCAGGGAAAGGTTTACCTACGCAGAAATTGCTGGGTTTGTCAGACAACACTGCTCACTAAAGTATTTAAATAATTTAAAAGCAGCACTACTGATTGCAAACATTCTGTCTTGCTATATAAGCTTTGCCTTGCCTTTAGCACTAAGACAAAATCAATAATCCCATAATGTCTCAGGGTTGGCTAGCTACCTCCAAGATTTTGTAGGCCCAAGACAAAAGCGTATTATGGCCTGACAGAGAGTTGGTGCAGCTGATATTAATGTCTTTCCTCCAACCCACACCTTACATTTACAATCATCTCTCATAAAATGCTGTGGTTTGGTTCCTGCAATCCAAACTGTATGAGTAATTTCAGCAATCTACACAAGTCCCTGAAACACTCAAAGAAGTTCAAAACCTTGTTTTGTGAACACCAGAAGAAAAAAGAAGAATTGGCTCTTCTACCCCACTTTTCTCACTGGCTCCCTAACCACTAGACCAAACTAGACCAAAAGTAACAGATATACAAATAAACAAATGCTGCACTTCTCTTCAAAACATCCCATAATTTATTTTTGTTTTGTTTTTCTTAAACATTCTTTGCCAAATTATAGGTTCATCCTATAAGTTGCTCCTTATATGTCATAAAATAGTATAAATATATGTGTATACAGAAAGAGATTGGCCGTTTCCTTAGTAGCAGCTATACAGATCTCTGCAGTTCAACTTTTCTTTCGAGTAACTCCGAATAAAGATTTTAAAAAAATAATTCGTGGCCTTTAGCAAAACTAGACAAAGATTAAGATAAACCAAAGATGCTCTTAAGAAACCAAGTTGTGGTAGAGGCAGGATGTCTCCATATGCTTTGTTCGCATTCATATACTGAGAAGACAGTAGAGGGGAAGCTTGAAGTGGTGACAACAATCTTTTCAGGACTCCTTCTCAAGGTCAGGATAAAACAATAGTGATGCCCCACTAATATCACAAAGACATTTGTTGGAAAAAAGAGAGGGCCTTTACACAAAATACAATAATCATTGTTATTCTTTAGTTCCCACAAGTCATCACATTAGTCAAATTTGTGATATGCAAGTAATGCAGGTAAAATCAGGGATTGGGGGGACTGTAAAGACCCAAACTATCAATGTAAGGCCCATTTTGCATTGGGCGTATTTGAAACTATATACCAGAACAGGGGCCTCCAGGCCACATGCTAGTTCAGCATGGGAATGGTTGTAGTAACCACAAAAGCTGCACAGCTTTCCCCCTGGCTTTCTTTTCTTCAGCCTTCCCTCTCTCAAGCCTCAAAGGAGTAACAATAAGCTCCTTTCCATAAGCTTGTAGTACACACTCAGCACCACCAGGGTGCTGAATTCTT
>MTQE01002208.1:33288007-33301022 GCA_014337955.1 Aspidoscelis marmoratus
TAATAATAATAATAATAATAATAATAATAATAATGATGATGATGATGATACAGCTAGACGTGGAAGAAAACAGAACTAAGGAGGAAGAAAGCAGTAACTATACAAAAGGAACCTCTGACCATTCTAGAGAAGAGGGTACCCATTTTGCTCCAAATTCAGAACAAGACTTTTTAAATATGGATTGCTGAGTTTCAATCTGAGTATAAACCATTTTGAATCAAAATGTTTTGTACAACTTTATGCCATTCCAAGCCAATCTAATGCAGACTTTAGGGCAAAATTTAGTGAACCAGATCAACCAGCAGAATTCTGGCTGTTCTCCCAGCAATTAGTACTTTATTTTTAACTTAACATAAACTGGTGCAAGGGAGATGTTATGGTTACACAATGTAATGCACCAACCATTTTAATGATGCTTTAACTATGTTTTAAAGTATTTAAACTATCCTGCTTTAATCATGTCTGTTCTGTTACACAGTATTTTTATATTATTCTTTGTTTTTTTCTGTACATTCCCTCTCTTTTAAAGAAAGTCAATTAAAAAATAAACTAGCCTTAAAAGGCCCAGGAGACTGATATCTGGAAGACTGTGCTGGAGAGAACTAACAAATGGTTCAAAGCACAACTATGAAACGCAGCATAACAACCGCAAAACTACAACAAGTGATACTATATACGCAATCATTCAGGCCGTATCTGCGACTATGTTTTGTTGTGTGGACAGAATCATCTCTAGGTTATTATAAAAGATCTAGTCATCTTGTCCCAGCCAGGAAGTCAGTACAAACTCAGAATCCCAAAGGCTAAACTTTAATTATAAGCTGTTTGGAAAATGCAAATTTTTAAAAAATCAATCTTAATTCTTTTGTCAATACACAGATTTTGTCCTCCTAAAAGTTGCTGGACTCCAATGCCCACCATTACAAACTGTCCGCTGCATTACCTGCATGAGGGGGACCAGAGCCCAACAACATAAAAACAGGTACAACATTTCAAATAAAGAATGGAATCATTTTGTGCAGAAGGAAGTCCAATATCCACTGACAGATAGTAGCATTCTCTATCCAAGCCCTCAAAATGCTGCATTTGAGATTCTCTAGCAATCAGTGTCTATCACAGTGAAGTATATAAAACTATATTTCAGTACAATAGTTTCAGAACATTAAAATACTGAAAAGCATAAAGATTAACAGTACAGACCTATGGTGTTTAATGTAAGAGTTTGACCTAAGTTTCATCAAGAGGAGGAGGAAGACAGGGAACAGGGTAGTAAAGATAATGACTGATGATTTTCAAAGACTGCATCACAATATTTTAAGAAACAGGTGAATCCCTTCTGCTATTCTGCTCATCTTTCATCCGAACATAGGTTTCTGAAGAAGCCTAAGGTCAGATATAATCAGAGCTACTGCAGTGAGAACACAATCTGGTATCAGGTAAAATTTAGTGTCCTGAACATTACAGCTTCCACCCTGCAAACAGAAAATGATCATATAAAGTTTTCAACACCCTTGAAAATACATAGGAATTCAAACTACAGAAACTGTAAGGTCATGCCCTCAACGTGATTTTCAGTAAGACCTGCAGCATAGCTATTATTTCTTAGCTCATGTTCTCACAGCAGACATTTGTCTTCTTCCAGCACAGGCCTAAAGATCCCATATAATTCATGCTGAGAATACACAGGTTATTTTGGAACTTGCAGAATCTTAAGAGTTTTCTATATCTCATGCTAACACTAGATGTCTTTATTATGTCTTTCTACCCGAGGTGTAATTTACATAAATATCAACTGTTACAACTAATCACAGAGAATTGCCTTAGTTCAGAGCTTTGGCACTCTAGGTATAATTTATAGAATCTAATTGGAATTCAGCAGTTGACATGAGGGACAAAATGAGCATTAGAAAGCTAACTTTAAAAAAGAATTTGAAAATATAACCAGATAAAAACACCCATTGAAACAAGATGCTTTGACCATCAGCCTCAGTTGCCTTCACACCTACAAAAACAGCTATTCTTAATTTATGTCTCCCTTCAAAAGGTCATAACAAACGTGGCAGCTACAACTCACTTGAAAGAAACAAGTTGCTTAATAAAAGGGGGTCAAAAATTATTGAGTCTGTCACATGGAGAATGCAATTACATCACCCACATTTTAATTCTGTTCTATACAAAAATATGTGATTTCTGCAAACCAGCTATCATCAGGAAGAAAATACATTATCTACATCACAGTGTCTATTCCTTGGTAATTCCAACCATTCTAGAAATGAACAGGTTTTTAGTTTAAAACAGGATTTAATTGTTTTATCACAAGTTGTGACTCACCCAGGGGAAGGTGGTATACAGATGTTATACATCAATAAATACCTTGCATAGGTTGTAAAACCTTGGGTTTGGCTTAACAGTCACTAAACTGGCAAAGTCAGCCTAGGCTAGGTTACAGAATGAAAGATGATATGTGCCTATTCCCGAACAGAAAATTTTATTAAAATATACTCAGATGAGGATAAACAATATGGAGTTACAGTGAACTAAAGAGAAACACATTCATGGATTGTTCTGGGTGTGGTATAGAAATGCAGACCCAAATGGGCAGAAAAGGGAGAAGCCTTACAATAGAAAAGCATGGCTTTTAGTGCCAGGATAGCAACTCAAACCATGGAGTCCTCTGATTAGCAAACTGCTCCCTGCATCTACAAGAAGCCTTTCCTCAGTCACTGGCACCCTTAGGCCAACAGGAAGCAGCAGCCTTAGGATGACTAACCACCTAGGAGAGGCCTGTAGGGCCGCAATAACCAGTGAAGCAGGAGTCTGGCAGATATGATGGCAGAACAGGTGGGAAATACAGGTGTCTTATAGTTCCATGCAGAAGCGAAGGGAGCTGGAAGCAACAGTTAGGTTCATAGTCTGCTGCTGCCTGGCTATGAGAGCTGTCCCTCAACAATGTAGACTGTTTTCTGGGTAAGCATATACCCTTAATTTATCTGGGAGGGTTTTTCTGCACTTGGCCTTATTCGGGATTATATCCCAGAATCAGGGGCTGCAGTGCAGACAACAGACCTCTGTGTCAAAATATACTGCATGAATTAGGCCAAGTGCAGAAAGGGAGAGAGGATCAGTGTATATTCTGCCCTGAGCCCAAGCTGGTTCTCTGGAGTAGAAATGTGTCCTCCAGAGAAACCAGCAATTTGTCACTCTTCTCTCTTCAGCAATGAAAAGTTTGTGGATATGGGAGTAAAAGCTCAGAGCCCTCACTGAAATACCAAGACACAATCTAAAGCTATATTGATTGAATTATTTTGGCTTTGACCTGTTCTGTTTAAAGTACAGCTGAGCTCAGGTCACTATTCCAAAACAATATGCATTTTGAACCACACTGTCAAAACGAAGAACACGATGAAAAAGAGTTGACTTTGATACTTTGCTTTTTTTTTCACCCATTTAAGGGGACTCAAAAGGGGCTGACGAAGCTTTCTGTTCTTCTCACCACAACAGACACCCTGTGAAGTAGATGGGCTATGGGAGCTCAGAAAGAGAGCTGTGACTAGCTCAAGGTCACCCAGCTGGCTTCATGCAGTGGTGTGGAATCAAACCTGCTGACTATGAGAGATTATTCCGACAATCTAACCACAAGATCAAAGTGGCAAAAGTAAAGCAGAAAGAGCAGGGAAAATGGTTTCCATCTGGGGTCTTCTCTCCCCAGAGCTGAGAGGCCCAGTTTCCTTCTTCATTATACTGTCTCTGCCACCTTCTTGCAGTGAAACCTAAGCTACCATTATTGGCAGCTGGTCCTGCAGCTCTACATAGGTAACACTCAATGAAAAGAATGAGATAGGGTGATTTGCATTCACTCTTTTCTAAAAAAAAATTATACAATGTCATAAGATATGTAGATTGCCTAAGAAGTCTATAATGTGAGCTGCTTAAAAAAAAAATAGCCATGAAATTGAGGGAGCTAATTGCACTTTTTGGAACCACTTTGTTCCAGAACATGATGTGTGCTTCTGCATGAATTCACCCAATACAGAGGTCACCAACTGGACAACTTAGATGTCTACTTGCCACAACTCTCAATCCTGCAGATAGACAAGAACAGGGGCTGACAACATGCTATTTCGGAATGGAGATACAAGCAAGGTTTAGCTTAGCATTCACCTTTCCCTTTCAAAGCATTTTAAAACAATTCCATCACTCACTTTAAAGAAAGAAAAATAATACCTTTCCAAATACCACTGAGACAAATCAAAAGGAATTTAGGCACTTAGGTTTACTTATATGTTGTATCCAGACTCCTGACTACAACCAAAGGAAAAGATCCTCCAAGAAAGCAATGGGCCTACAAAGGGTATACCTGGAAGGTTTCCTCATCATGCAAAATGAACATGGCAGTTCTGCTTTACAGCAAGTATTAAGATATGGTTGGTAAGCCAGTACAATTCTTTGTTTCCAAGTAGTCATAACACAAAATGAGATTACTGAGAAGCTCATAACTGCCTATATATTCCTTAGCAAGCCTTATCCGTTTTTGAAGAAAGAGCTAACAGTTGCCTCCAGACAGTACTAGGCAATGCTGCTTCTCAATGGAAAGCAAGAGTTGCCTCTCTCCATGGCCAACCAGATACATGGAGGCCCCCTCCATAATGAACCAATTTACTGGGCGTTTGGTGAGGCTCCTAAGACCTTGCTTCCACAGCAACTTTCTGGAGATCAATATATCATTCTCCTCCTTTCTTCCTATCCTCCTCCTCGCTTGGTGACTCCCTAGAAGTTGTTTTCAAAGCAATAACACGGAAGTCTCACCAGAAGCCCAATTTCTTAATTCAAGGCCACAGAATAAAGCTAATGCAGATTCCCCTCCAGTATCTTCACTGCTAATTAAATGGCCAATAAACCATCAGACCCCCAACATGGTGTCACAGCTGTCTGGCAATCCAGCCACAATGCCAACAAGTTTGACATCTCCCATAAGCATCTTGTGTATCCACAGCCATAGTTTTGAATGAGCCAAAATTGAAGAACTGGATTGTTTCCACACTTATCCCTGAAGCACTAAAATTAATTTGCAAACATTTATGCAAAATGAAGCTATTCAGATACAATGTCATAGGAAATAATCATGTTTTTGTGGACTTTGAAATGCCATAGAGAATATTGACTGTTTAATAAAATCTGCTTGACATGAGACGCAAAAGGAATGAACTCAGTATTGACTCATAAAGCTACAGACCTAGGCAGAAAGAACTAAGAATAGATCAGGCATGTTTGGTATTCAGATTATTTTTTTAAATTATGCTACTCATGCTTTTTAAAGTTTTCTAGTAGGCAGAGCATTTTAAAGCTGGTTTTAGACAGGACAAAAACATGATAGTTACTTCCAAGTAATAGCTATTCACATCACCTGCTGCTATTCAAACTATCATCAGGCAGCACCTTTTAGGTTTACTGGAAGAACAATTGGCTTTTATCGCTGTACTTTTACAGACACTTGAAGAGTACTTGAAGAATTTTCTGCCACAGATGCCAATACTATTATTGTTGTTGTTGGATATACAGAAATTAGTTCAGTATAGTTCAGTGATGGCGAACCTTTTGAGCTCGGTGTGTCAAAATTCGCAAGAAAACCTAGCTTAACTCGGGTGCTGTGTCACTTCTAGAAATATCCATAATTTTGTGATATTTGTGGCTTTAGTAAAAAAGTTATATTTTTGATATATGTATTTTATTAAAAGCAAAAACAAATAATTCTTTACATTAGTGACTTTTGTTGCTAAATCTTCAGTTGAAAGTTGGTATTTCGTACACTTCAAGAACAAGCAAGCACTACACGTCCAGGTGCCAGGGTGACCATGTGTGTCACCCAAAAGGGCTTGGCGTGTCACTTGTGACACGCGTGTCATGGGTTGGCCATCACCGGTACAGTTTATACAGATCACAAGGATCACTATGAACCCACATTTTATATTCTTCTCCCTTGTCCTCTGATGGTCCATTCTCCAATTATTTCTTCAACTTCTTTTAGAAAATCTCTCATTGCCTCTTCCCTTTCTTCTTGATCCTTTGCAGTCTCAATATTAATAGCCAAGCCTCCCAAATCAACCAAAGTTCCTTCTTCATCTTGTTTCCTTCCACTCTTTTATCTCTTTTGTCATACATATGTAATTTCCATCTCTCTATTTTCCTTTTCCTTTCCATCTAATCATTATAGTCTTGCCCTCAATAGTAATTTCAAACATTAATTCATGGGTGCATTCAGTTGGTTCCTGTATTAAATTTCTTTCATCAGTCGTTGCCAAAATGTTTGAACCACTCTTAACTGAAGTGAGATGAAATTTACAAGTTAATTTCAACTTCATTTTCTTATATTTAATATATTTAATATCTCTCATGTGTTTCTTTACTAGCTCATCCCATTTTTTTCTCTATTTATATTCCTAACTCTTCATTACATATTTTGAAAACCTTCTTGTTAATTTGTAGTATAGCATCTATCTTGACTGGGCATGTGAATGCCACTTTCTACTCTGCTTCAGATATAAAACGTCTTGGGTCATTCCTGACCTGAATTTATCTCTGAAGACAGTTTCAAGAGAGATCACATTTACCCACATCACTGCCCCCAAATGATCAATAGACTCAAGTGAGTCAGTCTCATTTTGCCTGGAAAATATTTATTCCAAATGAACTGGCTGCTCAATCAGGTACTCAAGCAACAGAAATATCTACATTTATGGTCAGTCATAAAGCATATAGGGTGAACTTGGAACACTTACAGTGTCTCAGGCAAGTGTGACAATAAAGTGTTAACAGAAAGATGACTTACAGTTTTGAGTTCTAAAAGGGAAATTTCTAATACAATTGGAATAAAGATAATCAAGTTTTTTAAAAGCAGCAAGTGGCCACTTCTATACCTAAGGGAAGGGAAATGATAGTTCTCAGAATATCCAATGGAACGTAGAAGGGCCATTACCACCATTTTTCATGTTCTAAAGTCTTCTCTAGCAGGTCCACATGCCATCAACCACTTCTGGCATCAGGACTTCATCAAACTTTAAAAAATGATTTAACACTAAAACACTCTGATGTCTGGTCCAGCCATTTGGTCAATTTACTCTCCATGATGCTTATAACAACTGCAGTCAGGCTGGTGTGAGACTAATGTAAATAAATCATAAGGACAGAGCCACTAAGAACCAAATACATTCAGATTACTGACAATACTTTCATGTTTCATCATAGAGGGAAATGATGTGACATCTACCATTTTTAGGTCTCATGCAAAGCTCACCAAAAATACTGAGAAATTCTACACATTCAAAGATTTGTAGCAGACATCCAAAGTGATCTAGAACTGATTAGTAAGCACAACTAAATGCCTAAAAACTTGGATATTCTCTAATGCAGCCCCCCTGGCCCATCAAAACATTTATGCAGGACCAGCTTCAGCAGTAATGGCAACTTATGAGGAAAGTTATAACAAGAACGAGGGTAAATAATAATAGAAGGGGGGGAACATGCCATGTGCAGTTCTGGGGGCTATTTTATTACCTGTTCTGCATGGGGACAAAGGCCCTAACTAAGACTGCCTAGAGCAGTGGTTCTCAACCTGGGGGTCGGGACCCCTTTGGGGGTCGAACTACCCTTTCAGAGGGGTCGCGACAAGTCTTCCACCACCCTTCCCTCCCACTTCCCAGCTGCTCTGCCCCCATGGTTGGGGGTCTCCACAACATGAGGAACTCCATTAAGGGGTCGCGGCATTAGGAAGGTTGAGAACCACTGGCCTAGAGGCTGGCCTCCAAGTGAGGGCAATGTTTTCCTATGGAAAAGGGTAGTGGGCAGATTACATGTGTCAAGAAGTGGCGAGTGCAGCAATAGAATTTTTCCACTCCTCATTTTGCTGGGAAGAGTGACATAAGTTGTTTATCAGTAGAAGTACCCTCCTGGGGCTATGCAGATGCAGCTTGGTGTCTGGGCAGCGATAAGACAACAGGGGAGCTTAAACAAGACAATACACCAATCAGTAATTCAAATATCACCCTTTGTGCAGTGTTGCTCAAATTCTTGCAGGAAGCATTCAAGAGATACGCACTTTACCAGTTTACACAGGAAAGTTGGTCAAAGTAACAAAGACACCTTTATTTCATTTTGGGTGCCATCAGGACATATCAAAACCTAAGATTGAGTGTAGAGTTCGCTTTCAGTTTAAACCATTACTCTTGACTGAATTTGACAGGCGTAAAGGGAGGGCAAGAAGGAGCAGAGAAAATAAACATGTACAGGCTTGTCTTTTCAGCAGAATGGAGTCTGCTTGACCAAAGTCCCAAAATTTCTATGGTCTTCTTTGGCCTTGCCAGATTAATGGCAATTGCTGCCAGTCATAACCAATTCAAGCATATCTCCTTACAAAGCAGCCCCAGGCTTCTGTGCACAGAGGTAGACAATTAATTATATATAAAAGGGAAGGAGCTATCAATGGTATCTATTTTTAATGCTATCCAGCACTAACAGTGTATGGATGGTGGTGATGGTGATGGTCAGAGTTGGCTTGGTGCAAAGTTCTGCCTGTACATCAGTAACATTTATAATACTTTAAAATGGATAAATATTAGGCTCCCTGACAAAACAAAGCACTTTAATATAATTTTTTGTTTTGTTTGTTGTGATCTAGAGAGAGTGATGGGCTGGGCAAGGCCCAATAAACTGACATGAAATACAAGCAAAAAGGAGGCACCATAGGGAAGTAGCTTTTATGATTGATAGTCAGGAAGGGGACCTTTTCCTAAAAGAAAGTTTAAGTTTGAAAATATTTCTTGAATCCAATCTATCATTTGAAATGTCTATAGATTTGGTGGGAAGAACTGCTTAGCTACAGCTCTCTTTGGACAGAGAAAACCTAGCCTTAGGAATCCGCGCTTTGATAGCCTCATAGCTGGTTTACTGCAATGCACTCCCAAGAGATGCCACTAGACTGACCACATAAACATCAGTCCCCAAAGCACTGCAATTTAACTTACAGCTGAAGCTGTTAACATTGGTATATGAAGTCTTGCATGGTTCAGGTACTTCACAGAGTACTTCCACCATTTCCTTATCAGCCAACGTTTTGAGATCAGATGGAGAAAGGATGCATGGTCCACAGGTCTACGATTCATAGCAATACCTTCTCTGTCTGGCATCTTAACTGGGAAATTTCCTGTTTGAAGGTTTAGACATATCCTAGGCTATGGTCACACCTTCACTCTCAACCTTCTTCATTCCATCTTCCAGTCTGATTGCTCACAACTTTTCATTTCTGTCCATTCTGTTAGTGGATTTTTGACCCTGCTTTCATTCAGGAAAGTCCACAAATGAAACAGATGGATATGAACAAGCAGACAGACCTGAAGATGGACTGAGGTAGTTTTAAAGTGAAGGTGTGACCACAGCCTTAGTGTCATTTAGAATACAGCAAGACCACTTTTTAATGGAGACCACTTTTCTTCAACCAACAGTGGAGGGACCAGTATTAAGTTCTATGACTTTCTAGTAATATTTTAATCTGGTGTTCATTACTTGATAAACCACTTGGAGACTTTTTTTTCTTTTTCTGAGAAGCAATGGATAAATGTTTTAAATAAATATTTTTTGTTTTATTATTCCTGCTGAACACTGCTCCAGGCTTGTATAGTAGGGAAAACAGTATATCAGTTCTAATGAGTAAATAAATATTAAGCCTTACGAGTGCACTGTGGCATTTTGGTCAAGGGAAAAAAAAATAAGTTGAGACATTGTTTTACCGTTACTTCACTTCTTAAGAGTTCTCTGCTTTGATGTACAGCCTCCATTAGGCAGCATATAAAACAAGTAGTTCCAGTTGAATTGCACTGTTTCTGTTCAGTATTCTGCTCATTTACAGTGCTCTTACAAACAAGATATTTTTTCCTTTAACGTGCCCGAGGACATATATCTTTCTTAATAATATTCGCTGTACTCTTATTGTGACATTTGCCTGCCCATAAAACAGAACCAAAATGAAGGACAGATATCATATCTTTAAAAAGAGAGAGGAAATATTATAGAAATAGTCTCTATTACCTGGAGTAGAAACAGCACGCCTAACAACTGGAGCTCCCTAAAGTGGACTTTGCAGCTCATTCAGAACAAATTATTAAGGATATGCACATTTTTCTTCACTGTTCTTCTAGAGACACAAAACTGGATTCTGCTCATTCTACTTTTAATGCAACACAGAAAAAAGAGCTTATGTGAAAATATTTAAATGAAAGAAAAAGGTGTAGAAAGAAATACTATTAAAATTCTATGCTATTTTCTTTAAAAATGAGTGTACATAAAGGTACAGATGTATTACTCTCATTTATAAGCCTCACGAAGGCTGCTGAAAAGTAGAGAAAAGTAGAGACTAGCAAATTCCTGTATAGTTTAAATGCAGTTAAAAAACCTCCAAAACACACACGCGCGCACACCCCTTTCATCAACCTCTTGACTATTAAACATGCTAGGGTTTCAAAGTAGAGTACTACCACATCTCTACACTTTTCTTTCAAGAGCTTACTGTGCTGCAGACATGGAGAAAGAGATACTTCTAGCACTTGCATTTTCACACAAGAAGGCTACAGCATCTCCCTGGTTCACTGCTGCTTTGGTCAGCAAGCAGCAGGTTGGAGCAAAACATGTTCCAACTCTCCAAGGCAACAATCAAAATAGGAATTGTCTGGCAATTTCACAGCCATTTAGTAAGAAAGTGGAAACTGTACACTAAGCAAAAAGCCCACAAAAGGTGACTAAAAGGTTTTGGTGTGTTTTCTCTGTCCCAGGCCCCTGTCTAGTACTACACCTACAAAATGATGATGCAAAGGGGCCCTCACTTACAGACATCCATGAGCCGTAAGCTCTGGTGCCCTGCTCTGACTCTCCTACAGAAGTTGACAGAGGGAATGAGCTAAAAAGCTGAAGAGCTTTTTTTCCCAGCAGCCTCCAGCTTTAAGGCTGCAGACTTCCCAGACCATTAGAAATGCAGTTTGATGTCTATGACGGAACAGATGGTGGCTACAGTTCCTAACAACAGGTGCTCCAGTATCTATCCCATAGTTATACAATTTCCTCCAAAGTACATTAATACCTTTCTCACAAGTCCGGTGTCCCTGACCTAGGGCTGCTATCGTTGCCATCAAGAGCAGGCTGCATTCCTTTCCCTGTAACCCAGAAAGGTCCCATTATCCAACCTATCAGCAGTCTCTGTCTTCTACAGGCCTATTCCCCACCTCCTTTTCTACAACTTAACAATCAGTTTGTGAGACCTTTTACCAATACCATTATAACTCACCAGAAACTCACCTTGGTCAGATAAGCAACTGATATGATATCTACTCTGTTGCAGTAACTGTTTAACACAGATTTTGTGCATCCCTACATTTCAAGCTTCAAGTTTAAAATAAAAAATGCTCATGTAGACTTACCTATCCAGCACTCAAGACGAGCACATGGAGTTGTTTTCACCACATCAGGAGGATCCACCCCAACATTCAGACACAATACTAAGGCAACACTAACCGTCTTCATCTAAAGAAAGAAGTGAAAAAAGATAATCAGCACTAAGTGTTACGATAACGCTTGACCATAACCATTCTGAACATTCACGCACCGTACAGTGTATTTCTGCATTTAAAAAAGCAAATAATTGAAGAGTTCCACCTGTGGCTTTTATTTTAAACTAATCATATTGAGCACACCTTCTGATAGGATGCTCCATGGTAACTGTAAGCCTTTTGGATTCCTTGTGTCTTTTTTGCCTTTTTAAAGTACAATATTTTCACTGAACTCTATTTTTAGGTCACTGGAAAAAAGCCGGGTTACCTTCTAATGAGACAATAAAGGCAAATGAAATAAGCTCAATTGCCAAACAACCCTGTCTGTTCACAGACCGAAAAACTACTTGAAAGATGACCTTAATCCTAATACTGATAAAATTATACCGGAAATGCACTTCCCATAGAAGAATTTGCAGAAACAGAGTCCATGTCCCCGTGGCAAGGATACTGCGAGGAGAATGTGAGTTTGCCTCGCAAGAGTCCCCATGCAAAGCCCTAATTCAGGATACATGAGGGACAAATTACGGGGCAAGAACACGTTATTGTGGGGGCCTGGGGACACTCCCGGGTGTCACGATCCCCAGCGTTCCAGTAAGTGCCTGCCCTCTCTAGGAATAGCTGGGCCCTGTTAGGATGCTGAGTTCGTGCAACGGCCAAGTGAATACTACAGTGTGGACACAAAATACTGGTAGCAAGCGTTTCAAACAGTAAACTAAAACAGGTTTATTATTATACACAAGCAATACTAGAAAGAAAATAAGGTTCAGGTAGTTGTTGGTTTAAATTTGCAAGTCTCTTAAGGTTACCAGCTTCCCAGCCTGTCAGCTCCCCTTCCTCTAAAGGAAAATAGTTCACCTTTAAAGTCAAACCTCTCCACATTCCACCCTCCTGACCAGCTCTGCTTCAGCCCAAGTCTAGCCAGTGAACTAGAACGTAGCTCTGGATGATCACAAGGCTCCTTCCGTCCTTGCTTGCCCAATCACCCCCTGGTCAGTTGCCTGCGAAGTCTTCCTCCAAGATCTCCCAGTCAAAAGACCCCTGGTCAACTACTGGTCCGGCTCCTTCAGGATTCAGCTCTTCTGCTCCCTTCAGCAATGGTCCCAACACAAAGACCTAGTCTACAGTAACCTGTGTTCCTTTATACCTTTTTTCCCTGTGGCCCTGATTGGCTGTCACCTCCTAGGAAAATTGCTGCAATAAAATGCTGCTGGTAGAGGTGCCTGTTCCACACGCCTGATTGGTGGAAACTCCTCCTCTAGCCCCCTCCAGCTCTAAGATCCCCGGACAGCTTTTCCCTCCAAATACCAGCTGTAGCCAATCCTTGCACTCAGGCCTGCACAGAATTTCCCGCCCTTTTTGCAGCCCAAAATCCACGGCTTGCAACAAGCTGTTTGCAAAAGGGGCTGTCTAATGCAGCTTGCTAG
>MTQE01002208.1:33312557-33355078 GCA_014337955.1 Aspidoscelis marmoratus
CACGGGTATGGGGCGGCATATAAATTTAAATATAAATAAATAAATAAATATACAGCACTGTTGAACCAAGTCAGTTTTAACATCACATACATCTGGTCTTTTCACACTTCGCTTCCAGTCCCTATGAAGCAAATGTTGAAATAACCCAAGTATGCACTAAGCATCTACACTTGCCATCTACACCCTCCGTGCACCCTCCATCTTTAAATCCTAGTGGCATCACCAGCACGCAACTAGGGCAACTAGGTGATGTGACATGTTAGTGCACATGCATGGTGCATCATGTGAGCCTCTAGCACTCAGAAGAGTGCTGGAAATGTAAAACAAGCGAAGGAAAATTTTATATGTGGTGGACTTGTAAAAAAAAAAAAATTGGATACAGATACATACTGTAATGAGAAATGTCTTAAAAATCAATGTATCATTCATACCAGAAATGTTTTCATTAGGAATGATAGATAAAAATTTAGATAATGTGAATCTTTTTATTCTCTATATGGTAACAGCAGCAAGAATATTATATGTGCAAAAATGGAAAGAGGACAGAATTCCTTCAGTGGAGAATTGGCTAATTCAACCGGCCAAATTAACATAGATGGACAAATTAACAAACCTTCTAAAAAATAGGACAACAGATAAGTATGTAAAAGACTGGGGACCCTTTATAGACTATGTACTAGAAGCTGGAATAGTAACTGTTGGATTTAATTGACTTTTGAACGGAGAGTGGAAAGAAGGGGAAACTACTGATGAGGAGCACAAAAAAGTAGATATTAAAGAAGACCTAGAAGAACAGAGGAAGCGATGTATAATTAACTATGGTATGATAAATGTATTTTTTCCTCTCACCTTTCCCTCCTGGCAAAAGTCACTGCTTCAGGAGGGGGGGGGGTGGTTTGTAAAAACAGACATAAAAGAGGAATCCCTTAGTTCTCCTGTCACTCAGGATGAAAATCCAACCAAAGAGAGTAAGCAGAAAGCGCTCTCTCTCTGGGATATACGATGTTAAAGCTCCCTGTGTTCAGTCTGTCATGATCCCACTGCAAATATATGTAAGACTTTATGTCAAGAATCTGAAGTTTTAAGGTTGTATTATAAAATAATAAAAATCTACATAATAGAAGAGCCTTACTAGCTCCAGCGCTGGTGCAAGGTTAGTGCATGCATGCTGTACTTCAAACTGCATCAGGTACAATTCATGTGGGGAATGCTCCCAGAGGGAAGGAGCCATTTTTAGTAAAGAAATGGCTTCTTCAAGTGCAGATGCTCTGTCTGGGAGCATTCCCTGCATGAACTACCCGACCAAGTGCGAATTGGTCCACTTATGGAAACTCACAAGAACTTTGAATATTTCTTGTACTCACAAGATTACAATCTACAATAATTTGCATACCAAAGAAGTCAGTCCCTGTACCTTAAAGACATTACAAGGGTAGAGTTATAACTAGGGGTTGTCTGCTAATTTAGGAATGTTATTTACATTATGCTTTTCTATTTGCACAGACTAGAACGAAGCACACTGAACTCAACAAATTCCATTTCTCCATACACCCTCCAACAACAGAGTACAAAACACAATGAAACTTTGTGGGGGGAAATTCAGAAATGTCTCTCCATCCATGAATACCAATATCCTCTCAGAATACCTTACAGGAAACAAAGTTTAATTACCCCAAAACAAGGACCAACAGTCATATTGTTAGTAAGTGAAATGGGACATAATGCAATGATACAAATTCCCACATCTTGCAAATTTTAAATTTATGAATAATTGCCAGTTACACAAAACTTCTCATTTATGGAACTACAAATGAAATTATTTGATAATGCCGTGTTAAACAAACAAGCAATCTGCTGTTAATAAATTTCTATGCCATATAAGGGATGACTATATATGAATATAACCCCCCTCCAAATAAAATGGTGCAACGCTCTGATATATTAATCACAGAACATCTTTAATTAACACAGGCATAAGTTAAAAAAATATCAGAGAATCAAAAATATTTAAAGCTAGCAAATATAAAGACATCTGCTAGCTCAAGAAAAGAAAGCTGAAGGAGAAATGATGGCCAATGATTATATATCCAGGATAGTTTTTGAAAGTAGGGGAACAGTCTTTGATTTATGGCTACTGATCACTTGTTTCCCTCATTATGAGTTTTAATAATGCCAGGTGCCCATTTCTAGGGTTTCAAATGCTTATTCTCAGATTCTTATTCTCAGTGACAATCTACCTCCAGTTAAAGCTGCAAATCTATACATGAACTGAATACAAACATGACTGTTCTAGGAGAAGTAGATGAACAAGACCAAGTTATCTCAAAGGGTTTAATAGTCTCTTTGAGCTTTGAGATATTGACTTCTTCTAGTTTTTATTGTTAAATAATGTTGGATTTATCTTATTTAATAATTGTATTATAATTATATTGTTGATAAATTTTTAACTTTTTTTAAAAAAACGTTAGTGGTCCATCTTTAAGCAAACCTGGAAAATGCTCTTTTCTGCTGCAAGGATGCACTTGTGGCAACATCTTCCCTCTAAAATAAAGCAGGCACTACCGCTTGAACTTTCTTTCCCCGCTTAACCCACAGGAGGATTCATGGGGACACTCTGTACCATAGCTGAGAAAAAGTGCTGATGCAACTTTTTTCTTAATGCACTTGAAAAAGCATGATTACAAATGACACTATCAAGACACCACAATAACCCTTGCAGAACCGAGCCAATCCCACAGAACCGAGCCACTTCCAGATACTGCTTGGCTGCAGAAATTAAGAACAAGGTGCAGTATAGCCCCTAGAAGGCTTAAATGAGAATGAAAACAGCCCTGTAGAGAAGTTGTTGCTTGGCAGGCTATTCCTGAAAATAAGCTTGCAATGTCCTTTAAATGACTCAATTCTTTATATGCGTACTCCGGGAGAAAAGTAAGCCCAACCTAATTCACATGCCTTGAAGCCATACTGTCAAATCCCTTTCTGCACTGGACCTTCTTCTGGATTGTATCTCAGAACAGGGACTTACCATTTGCATGCTTTTGCAGACTATGTGGTGCGAAATACAGCAAGCCCTGTGTGGGGCCTGCCACAGACTGCACCTGTATGCAGATGGCATGTCCCTATTCCAGGATATAACCAGATATAAGGCCAAGTGCAAAAAGGGACATTAATTAACCACTGATAGAAGTGTGAAACAATCAACTGCCTCAAATAAATGTTCCCTGCCTGCCTTAACTTTTTATTTTTCTGAAAACATGGGGCCATCTGAAACTAAGAAACTAAGCCACAGTGACTCTCTTACCAGAAACAAACAATAGAAATCTATAAAATTATACATGGTGTAGACAATTGTATACAAGGGTTTTTTCTGTCTTTCCTAAAACACCAGAACTAGGGCTACTCAATGAAGCTGAACCTTGGAAAAGCCAGGACAGATAAAATAACATCATGGGTTCCTATCTTTGATAGTTGTGTGATTTCAAGAAAGCATACATAGTAAGACAGTGAGCCCCGAAAGCCTGGTGCTGGGAGCAGAGCAAGATTTGTACTTAGGTCCTGTTTCTGGGCAACTACACACAACTAGTTGCTACTGTGAGAACAGTTTGCTGAACTAGACAGACCACAGGTCCACCTCAGCAGGACCATTTTTTATGTAACATGCTTGATAATAGCAGAACAACAAAGTCCACACAGGACAACAAAATCCACATAATACTGCTGCAGCTGTAAGTTACATCCCCATGTCTGTGTGGAATGGCTTGAAATATGCAGCACTGATTCCACAATCAGTTAGTTTTGTTCCTTATGTGTTTCTTGTGATGAGCAAGTCCAGAAGCAACTGGCAGAGACCAGCACAGAGTTTGAGTCCTATCCCTTTCTCCTCCTTGCATGTTTATGTCTAGGGCTGTCTACTATCAGTAAGGTTAACTCTCATGTGAAGGTACACAGATTTGCAGCCTTACAATGTCATCATTTAATATTACCTGCCTTACCTTCCACCCCACCTGTTCTAATCAGTACTGGCCATCATTGGTTGAAGAGGGATAAGTCATAGCAACTATGTCATCAGATAATATGTGTGAAGTAAACCTGCAAAATATGACACCAAAGTCTAGTGACGCTGTGAAGCAGCAACCTTATATCCTTGCAATAATGATCTATACCTTGGAATGATGAAAAGTCTTGTGAGACCATGGGTATTGCATGGAAATGTGGTGGGTGATAGCTTCTTCTTGAGTACTGATCTAGCTGAGAAACTCCTGGATGAGAACCTGACATACTAGAGCACCCTGAGGAAAAACAAACCAAAAATACCAGAAGAAATATGCCACATTCCCAACAGGTACAGCTATTTCTGTATTTAACTTTGTAATTTTTTGTGTGCTTTATTACTGTATTCTTATTTATGGCTGTTGTTGTTTTGCACACTAACCTGGAATGTTTCACAAAAGATGGTCCAGTGAGTTGTGAAGATATTTTCGTATTTCTAATCAGTTTAAAAGAAACTGTTTAAATATATAATGTCTCTTTTGGCTGCACTGATAGATAAGTATAAAACCTCATTGCATGCTTTCCTTGGTCTTTTGCCTCTGCGTATTTATACTACAGCAATTAAGTATTTTAACTACAAAGATGAAAAGCTATTAACACGTGTTTTATTATACAATACAGCAAAATGTGCAGTGTCTACTCTAGAACTGCCAACTGGCTTGATGTCCTTGTCTTGTCCAGGGCTATTTATTCAACAGCCCCTGAAGGAAGCCTGATCAACAACACATTTTCTGGTACATCTGGGGAACAGATACCATTTTCTGGTACATCTGGGGAACAGGGAGCTGAAATTCAAGACCAGTAACATCTTGTAACACTGAACTGGCTCTTGAAACATCACTCTTGCTTGAGTGTTGTTTACAACTGCTTTCTCATTCAAAACTGCACGCAAGAGGACTCCTCTTTCAATAATTATATAAGATGAATCCAGCATTCCTGTGCCCTTCTAGAAGAAAAGCCACCTGGATTTCCCACTTCCCTGGGGCACTCATAAAGATTCAGAGCAGAAAAAAAACACCTCAGTGCAAAGGTGAAACCATATAAATGCATTATTTATGAAGAAAACTAGGAACTGGTATAGAAAACTGAGTCTCTATATGCAAAAGATTGGAAGGAGGGGTCAATGAGAAGAATCCTAAATGACTGGACATTCTCCTGATTATATTCCCCATCCCAGCACAGATACCATCATTTTAAACATGCTGTGTATTGTTTTAGATTTGTTGATTTTTTAAAAGTGATTTTAATGTATATTCTGTTTTTAATCTATTGTTTTAACAGTTGTTACCCACCCAGAGGCCTTCAGGTATGGGGTGAGATAGAAATGTAAATTAATAAATAAATAAATTTCACCAGAGATCTCACCACAGAACATAAGCTAGTACCACATACAATTTCCATATTTCATGCCAAGGGATCAAGGGATAATTCTCCAGCAGGTAGGAGAAGGCAACAGGACGAGAAGTACTCCTTTCAATCAGCACTGCACAAGAACTACCACAGGGCTGAAAAGTCCTTGGAAATGGTAGGAAGCTGCTTCCCAGTAACCAAGTATTTCTGCTGATAAATTGTATTGTTTAATAAAGAAAAAGAAGAATAGGATCAAGTCTGATTCTATATTAAAACACATAAATGTGAACATGGTATATACTGTCATAACTAGGGGATCACAATATATCTCACTTGGAAATGGCAATGACTTAAGTCTTGGCACATATGTTTTAATGCAGAAGCAACAGCTACTGCATCTGTACTAACAAGCTGAATTCTGGCACTGCTTATAAAAAACATGAGGAAGTTACTTTAAGCAGTTGAACAAAACAGAGACTGTGGGTGCATTTCATGGAGTCAAATCCAAAATACTCACTATACTCACTATAAACTGGTACTCATTAAGGGGAAAGTCTTTTCAATAGTTTCACCCAAGATGCGGAATGCACTACCTAGATAGCTAAGACCAGAAAGTCTGCTATGTGCCAAGTAAAGAACTTTGACCCTTTCTACACTGGACTGATAGATCAGCCCAACTCTGGAACACATGGTCTGCACTGCAGACTCATCTCCTGACAGGACACAACTCCTGGCAGAGCACCTCTTCTGCATTGGAGGAGGCACAGGAACAGCCAATGATGTGAAAATGGCACCAGAGCCCACACCAAGTGTGGACCAACTGATCCACCTTAGCAGCCACTCACGTGGAGACAACAAGCAAACAAGTGATTCAGAATTCTACTACACTTTCGTCAGATACCAGGAAGCAGCATTCTGGGTGCTCTGCTAAAATAGCCCTGCCTGCAACTTCAGAGACTAGGAACCTTTTTTCCCATCCTCCAAAGTGGGGCTGGGATGGACCACCTGAAAAGCAGACAGCTCTTGGCATGGGTCATTGTGGGCTGTGTTGCATGATTCAGGCCAGCAGGGAACAGGATAACTTATGCTGTGCGGATACCAGTACAGCTTTTTGAGGACTAGTATGATATACGTAGAACCTAACACTCCTGCAATCAGCCTAACTGCAGCATTTTGGATTAGTGGCAGTTGATCTACCAACTGAGTTACAATGCTCCCCAAGGCTAAGCACAGTTTTATTAATGCGTGTCATAATGGGCCTGTCACCATACAGGAATGACCAGCTAAAAAACAAATCATTTGCAGAACAAACATAAAAAGTTCTATTATAATGCAATATCCCCTAGGAATTGTTCTATTCCCTAGTGTGGCACACACAACCACAGTAGAGACCATACGTTTTTCCTGCATACGTTTTTAACTCTAAAGAATCTGGCTGTCTGAATATTAGATAGTGCATATCTGAATGGCAGTAGAAGCAGTATGAAACAAAAACTGAATGTGTAGGAGTAGAAATGTTCCTCTAAAAATTTATTTCGATTTATTTTACCATTTCTATCCAGCTTATGTCTCAATGACTCTTAAATTAAGATGTAAGGAAGAACAGTCTCAAATTGGTGCTCCTAACCCTCTGGCATTTAGTTTGCTCAAACAAGCAAGCATTTGAATTCGACAGGTACTGCTGATTTCAGCAAACAAGAAATTCTCTTTGACCCTAGTTCCTACAACACATGGGGATTATTTATTCATTCGATCATTCAACTTGACAGGAAGGATGGAAGAGTACTTTCTATGGCCCACTGCAAAGCCAAAACGATGCTCCCAAACCTGGCTAGCAGGGTCAGAAGAAACTCAGACAGATGGTGCAAAACAGTTAGAAAGCAGAAAATAATAACAAAAAATATGATACTCATATAATGTATACATACGTGTCGATTTACGGTTCCTTCTTAAGACAAAAAAAAAATGTGTACGAAGTGGATGGAAGAAACCTACAGCTGAGAAGAGCCGGTCTGGACATAGTTGCTATCGATGTACTTTCAGGAGGGGGAATGTCTCTTGGGGTAGGGGGTGGTGTGTCTGCATCTTGCTTGCTTGCATTCCGGTTAGACCCAAGCTTTCTTCCTAATCACAGCAACGAATACCCTATGAGAATCACAGCACTAGTACTTGACAAGAAGGGAGGGGGTGAATCTGTGGGAAAGAGTTCTAGGGTGTTTTTCCACTGTCAAAAAGTACCCATTTAGGACCCATTTAGGTGTGAGCCGGATGATCCCATTTCCACCACGGCACCCATTTGGGACCCGATTGTTTCGACTGCCGTGGGCGAAATCCGGATCTAATGGGTACATATTGGCCTTTAATCTGGATTTTCTGTAGACCCCATTAATGGGGTCTACAATGGGGTCTTCTGCCAGAAAATCCGGATTAAAGGGAGCCTGTTTCCACTGGAAACAGGCAATGGGGTCCAAAGGAGGCTGGGGGATGGGATGCACCCATTGGGTTCCCCCTAAACTTAGGCTCCGAAGTCACTTCGAAGTCACTTCGAAGCCATTTCGAAGTCTGTGCAAAATAGCTCCAGAGTGCCTCTAAAGTCTGTGCTGATCTTCGGAGTGGAGTTCGAAGTGACTTCAAAGTGACTCCGAAGTGACTTCAAAGTGACTTCAAAGTGAATTCGAAGACTGCCCCCCCCGCCCCCCCAAAACACCTGGGGTAATGGACCGACCCCTTGTGGGTCGATTCGGATTCCCCACATGGGTGCAAACCTGTTTCCACAGCAGGGTTGTTAGCACCCATTGCTAATGGGTGCTACACCTCCCGTGGAAACACATTGGGTGCTTCCCTTAATCCGGATCTACTAGATCCGGATTAAGGAATATACCCATTCCTTAGATCCGGATCTTCTTAGATCCAGATCTAAGGGCTGCAGTGGAAAAACACCCCTAGTAAAATACTCTTGCCTACAACTCATTCCTTTGTCTTCTGGTATCAACAATGAATGGAAGAACCTGCTATGAGCAGTTCTGTGTTTCGTTTCTCCATTTCTTGAGTTCTGGGCCTCTGAGTGGCAATTCTGATAGGTCAGCACTTACCACGAATGATTTTTTTCACAGTCAGATGATCTGAGGACCACAGAACTATGGGCATTGTAGTCCCTCTTTGTGTAGGCAGAAGTACGAGGAATTTTCATGTCCATATAGAGCACATCCTAACCCTCCTGACTTCCAGTTCTGACAAAGCCTAGTCTGGTGTCAGCTCTGGACAGAGCAAAGGAGATAGAGCCAGCCTGTTCCAGAGCCACAAGTTCACCCACTGGGACTCCCCCCCCCTTTAGCCTTCAGCATATCAGACCATCAGAAAAGCCATTCACAGTAAGAACCTACCGGCCCTTCCCTTATAGGTGATTATGTGATGTGCCATAGCTCACTTGAAAATACAGTAGGAAGAAGGCTAAACTGACTCATCCAGCACCTACTCAAGGACGTACCTACAAAATATAACCTCTGCTGATCTAAAAAGATCCAACCAATAGTGTTTAGAAAAGGTAGGTGGCATCTTCCACTCTGCTACCCTAAATATAAGGCAAAGGCATTCACACCATCATCGATCTGGTAGAGTGTGCCATTACATTAGAAGGGAGGGGATTCTCCTGTGACCTGCATGCTAAAATAGTGCAAGCCTTGATCCAAACCTACTATCATCCTGGATTAGTACCTAGTCCCCAATTTCCCAGGTAGGAGGTAAATGAACAAGGAATCTGGTTTCCTTATTCCCTCCATTAGAGGGTGCTACAACCTCTCCAATGCATAGATTGGTCTGTGGAAGAAAGACAGAAATATGACTTTCTGCCCTGTATAAAAGACCAAATCTACCTTGGGGTGAAAGGATGGGTCCATGTGCAAAGTGGCACTGTCTTCGCCCTTTCCAGCTGATGAGTTCTGCCAATGTCTCCCCTGCTTACAGGGATTCTGCCAGGCCAACAACTTGTGACTGTCCCCAAGAAAGGCTTCTCTCTTTCAGGGTATTGACTCCAGGCCCTGGCCTGAGTTACCCCTCTCTGACTGCTTAGCTGCGGATTCTGGGTGCTATCTGACAGGAGCTCTGCCTCACCACCACAGTAGACGTGGTGTTATTGTCCTCTCCCAGCCATGCACTGCTGCCATCTCGCAGCAGGAAAAACAAAATCCAGAAACAGCCATGCTCTGCCCCTGGAGCTCTTTACCCAACTGGCAAGATGGGGCTGAGGTGTCCTTGCCTGGCCACCACTACAAAACATGAAAGCAAAGGGTCTGGAAAACATGTGGCCATCATGGCCACTTCAGACACCTGCTTCACTACAGGAAGAAACAATAAAAAGAGGAGTCAAAGTGTCTTTCTGAAATTGGCCTTATTCTGGAATATCTCCCAAAATAAGCAGCTGGTGTATGCATGCTAGTGCAGGCTATGGCAGGCCCCAGGTGAGGCCTGCCACAATCTCCCTTAGCATCCAGGCAAAAGACTCCTTAGCTTGAGATATGTTCCAAAATAAGGCCAAATAAAGGAAGGGCCGAAAGCAAGCTCTCTAAGGCTTCCTTGCTGTGCAAGCAGCACAGAAAACAAACAAAATGAGTTAAAAGCTAATGAGAAAAAAGACAAATAGCTACTTTCTCCACAACCTCCTTCTGCCAATTTGACAAAGGCAGAGGATGAACGGGGATCCGAAAGAGGGAGGACTTTCCTTATTTCCTCCGCCTACATAAAAATAGACTACAATTCCCATAGTTCTGTGGCCTTTACAGGACTACAAGAAAGATCACAACTGAAAAAGTAAAGAATTAGGTTGCTTGGCCCATTAATAAGTAACGTAATATCAGCATAAGAAAAAAATAGCAAATCAAATACAAAATGGCAGCTATCATATACACCACACCATGCCCTTCCAGCAGGCTAATGCAGATTTACCTTTGAGGTACTCTGTTACATGGCCTTTTTAAAGTACTGCCTTAATTTTAAGCTGTCAAGTTGAAAATAATGATAAAATGCATATTATGATTTATTTGCAACTAGCGCTACGTGGTGACAAAGTTATTTTAATAATGTCAATGTAATTGATTCATTTATACACTCACACTCAGCAGGATGCATCAAAAGGAGTGACTCAGCTGACAGTAAAAAATCTTTGCAAGCCAAAAAGATATTACAGGATTATTAAAGATGAATTTCATTTCCTTTAAACTATTGTCAAGATAACAAATAACTATGATCTGTCAGAAGAAAGGAACAGGGTTTTTTTTTTTTTTGCATACTTTTATACCATTTCTCAGATAGTAAACGCAGGAAGTATTTTACATAGTCCAGCTTTTGCTGCTAACCAAGTTTACCAAAGCTTCACAGAAGGAGATTTACAATAGCTTTATTTTTTTAATTAAAAACATGTTTTATCCCACTTGTACAATTTTGCATTGAAAAAGCAAAAGTCTACAAAGGGAGATGAAAGATCAAGTATACATCGTTAAAAGTGCAAGAGTGAAGGCAGAATTGTATGAACAACAAACAAACTACTGTAATAATTACATTACAAATAACATTAAGTGATTTCAAGAGTTGGCACAATCAATATACAACAAATATATGTATGTTTTCTATAGTAACCTCAATCTAAGACAACACAATTTTCCACTCCCTGCCTAACAAGCTAGGCACATTGCTGGTTAAAATGCATCAATACAGAGGGTGCATGCTGCTTAATGCCTGAGCATCTGGAGCTATCCTTCACGCCTTTGGACAGACTTTACACCAAAAGACACACTGCGGCTGTTGGATGTAAAATGCATTTTGTCCTAACTGCAGAAGTGTATCCTGAAGACATTCAGCAGTGACTAGGTATGCTCCCTAAAACCAGTGAGGGAGGGGTAAAAGAATGGCAAAGATGGATTAATTTCATTTTCATTATATGGGAGATGTATTTTACACTTGAAGTCTAACTCCCTTCATGTTTTCTTTCAGCTAAACTCTGCTGAGTTCAAGGAAATCTATTAAACATAAACATGACAGGATTACCAAATAAGAGAAGATAATTCATTTTAAGAAACTAAAGTATAAGACGACTGGGCGTATAAGACGATCCCCAACTTTCCAGTTAAAATATAGAGTTTGGGTTATACTCGCTGTATAAGAAGACAACACCCGGTATATAAGACGACCCCTGACTTTTGAGAAGATTTTCCTGGTTTAAAAAGTAGTCTTATATGCCAGAAAATACAGTATGCCTCGACTTACAGAAACATGAAGAATTTGGGGAATCAATTTAAACAGATAGTCTTATCTTGGACATTATTTTCAGGCACTATTATGGTTTTAATATAATCATTTTAATTTGGCTTTTAATCTTGTAACCCATACTGAGACCTTCAGGTATAGGGCAGGACAACAATTCTAAGAAATAAGAAATTACCGTATTTTCCGGCGTATAAGACGAATGGCCGTATAAGACGACTCCCAACTTTACAGTTAAAATATAGAGTTTGGGATATACTCACCGTATAAGAAGATGACACCCAGCGTATAAGACGACCCCCGACTTTTGAGAAGATTTTCCTGGGTTAAAAAATAGTCTTATACGCCAGAAAATACAGTACATGGGCCTGAACCTACTAGAACGAAAGCAGCACAATGCAAAGTTATGTCCACTAAAAATGTTTAACTGTTCCTAGTTCAAAGCAATTCTTAATATTAACGCATGGCTTTGTTTGTCAAACAGCACTTAATGTCAACTTATCAGACAGCATGTGTGCTTAAAATAAATAAGAAACTTGTTCTGGCAACTCTTCTTAAAATGGCTGGTTCTAGAAATTACTCTTTTCTCCTTACAGCTATTCTATTCTCCTTGCTGCTACAGAGAATTTCTCAGGAATCAATTCCTACTCAAGCCAGCAGGAAGGTAAGCAGTATTATAACTTAATCATTTTTTAATTAACACTCAAGTACAGTAAGCTTGATGGTTTATTTTCACTAAAGAAAGTGTGATGGGGCATGACTAATGCAGACTTGCTTTTACTAATGAGCCATAGTGATTTAGTACAACAGGAACACAATACATTTACAAAAGCAAAATCCAGCCACCATGTCTCACTGAT
Organism: Aspidoscelis marmoratus; assembly: GCA_014337955.1. Taxonomy (NCBI): domain Eukaryota; kingdom Metazoa; phylum Chordata; class Lepidosauria; order Squamata; family Teiidae; genus Aspidoscelis; species Aspidoscelis marmoratus. The sequence continues at coordinate 33,325,073 of MTQE01002208.1, forward strand.
GGCTTGTATTCACTGGCATAAGTATCTGAAGACATATTAATACAGGAAATTAAATCTTTTAGAAGGTATTGATTCTAACACATTAGGGGACAAAAATGTTGCATGAGCAACATTTCATTCATATATTCTGTACAGTGTTCAGTAGATCCTCCTACAGCGCTAGAGTTCCATTCCTGGAAATTTCACCTAATGAGAATCTGCTTTATGGGGACAACAGATTTCAATGCAAGGTCTGGAACTGAGAGCTCCACTGACTTACATTTGGTTGATCGGCCCTGTTCAAGATTACATCTGCTTGGAAGGAGAAGGCCTCCCAATGCAAAAATCAATAGAGGAAAGGAACCTGAGCCCAGCAGCCTCAAGAAGCATTACCCGGGAAGGTAATGCCAGAACACACAGATGCCACAGCTCTATCACGCAGATGCCAACCAAGATAGTTGCATTGCTACTCACGCAAGATGAGGAAGAGGAGGACGAGGAGGATGAGAAGGGGTGGCTTTTCTACCCCACTTTTCTCACCCATTTAAGGGGACTCAAAGTGGCTGACAAAGCTTTCTATTCTTCTCCCCACAACTCCTCCCCTGTGAGGTAGGTGGGGCTGCAAGAGCTCAGAAGAGGCTGTGACTAGCCCAAGGTCACCCAGCTGGCTTCATGGGGGAGGGCAGAATTGAACCTGGTATTCCCAATTAACAGTCTGGCTCCCTAACCACCAGACCAAACTGGCTCATGGATTACAATGAAAAACACACTGATGTCCTATACCTAGATAAGGGTTTTTCAGACTGCAATGCTGAACACACAAAGATCAGCATCCCCTAACATTAAAATAATAATAATAATAAGACCAAGAAAGTGACTTATACTATGTGCTCAAAACAATAATTCACATCACAACAGACAAACCAAATCATTCTATGGCATCACTCCACTTCCCACTTCCTTATTCCCCAACGCTAAACTACAGGGTCCAAGAAGCCCTTGAAAGTGGAAAATAATTGTATGATATAGACAAGAGTTTAGTTTAGAGATGGGAAATGGGCCCATTGAAAAAGATTCTCCAAGTTATGGTGTTGGCAAACATTAGGTACCACTTCCAGAGAATGAGATCCATACATTAAAAAAAAAATCCCTCCTGTTCCTTTGGCCTTGATCTTATTTCTTTGTACTATTATTGATTAATTTATTAATACCTCCCACAATAATTTATACCAGGTTTCAATTGTAAGATGGTCTCCATGTTTCCAATTCTTTGCAATGACTACCGTAATTTAGGAGCATAAATCAGTAAGTGTAAGAACTGTATTTCCTTGCATTTTAATATTGTTGTATGAAATTATGTAAGAGTGCTGAGCTTTGGGTTTATTTACTGTATACCTAGTATCATTTTTGTAACTGCCACTTTCACCTGTTTCCTGAATTTTGCCACATTATAGAATTCCCACAACACACACAGGTAAAAATAGTCTTTGTCACATTCTCTCCTTCATCTTACCTTTTTTTCTCCCAATACCCTCACTATTTGGAAGGGAGTACAGTTCCATCTACATGTAGTCTTCATATAGTCTTTCAACTTAGCTGATTATTCACTGTGATGTTTTTCTATTTTTGATCTAATTTTCTAATCTTTAAATCTTTTTTCCGTATTTTCTTTAATTTTGTAAAGTTGGAGGATTTAAACTGATAGTATGCTATATATTGTTGATATTAGCTCTGTTCACGAAACAAATATGATAAAGAAAAAATAATCGCATAAGCAAAAAGGAAAATGAACAAAATGGCCATAATAAAGGAAGCAGAAAACCTAGAATGGAAGGAAGAAAATCTGAAGGAAAGTGCACCGAATAAAAATGGTTTGAAATTACGAGGATGTCCAGGAAGCTTAGAAAGAACAGAAGGCACTGTCATGCTCACAAGATTCACCAATTTGCAACGGACAAATATAATCACAACTCGGGTATCCTGTATACTGTTTGATTACAGTTTACAGTAATACGCAAGTTCAACCTTCAAACAAGAGTTTGAAGAGGACCTTGTGATTTCAGGCATCTCCTCTTGTATTCTAGGATAATAATAAGTGCTTCTTGTAGTTGGTGAGTAATTTTGTGATTTTTGAGAGTGTTGACTGGCATTTGCTGCTGAGTGTGCTGGTACAGTGCTGTACCAGACATTCAGAGATAGAAGCAAAATGTATTTTCATGTTGTCAAAGAGATCCAAGGTTGTCTGTCTCACAAGGGCAAGAAGAAAGGTTCTCAACCGCTGTAACCCGCCCTGAGACCTTTTGGGTATAGGGTGGGATAAAAATTCAAACAAACAAACAAAACAAACTAATAATATGCCCTATAAACAGAACAGTATCAGTCTATCAGTGCTAACTGCAATTTGAGCTGAATTGCTTTTCGTCTGGCCTGGGAACAGTTATTTTCTAGGTTCGGCACAGGAATTTGTAGACTTGGAAAGGATCATGTTCCATTTCACCCCCAATTCAAGAGAGAAGCCAAATCAAAGCATCTCTAGGTGACAGCTGTGCAACCCAACTAAAAAACATTCAGTGGACAAGCCAATCATCTTTCTAGAAAATCAGTCCCACTGCTGTCCTGCCCTTATTGTAAAGAGGATTTGCTAAGGTTTAACTAAAATCTGATCATTATAGCTTAACCCTATTATTGTGTATCACACACTCTGAAACGATAGTGGCCATTTGTGACACCGCTCCAGATATTTGACAAGAGTATGGCATTCTCCAATTTCTATTGTCAAGAATAAATATTTCTGTTTCTCGCTGATCTTCATTACCAGCTGCATGATCATCATTGTTGTCCTCTGAACGTGAATCTTTTGTAAAGTTAGGTTTCCAAAACTGGACACTATTGAAGGCATTGCCAAATTGAATTATGACTCCCTGTAATTTTGTGAATTCCCTGCCATGGAGGTGATCCCGAGTTGAACAAGCCTTTTGATGTCTGCTAATTCAGTTTGTGGTACTTTAAAATTACAAGATCTTTTTACAAATGCTGTCACCAAGCCAAGCCAAGCATATTCCATCCCATATTTGTGCATTTGATTCTTTCTTCCTAAGTGAGCACTTTTGCTTTTGTCTGTTTTAAGTTCATCGTATTGTTTTAAGCTAAGTTCTCTAACTTACCACAATTACATTGTATTCTGATTCTATTTCCTAAAAGTTATCTGCCATACCACTTGCTACCTATCCCACTATGTTCTCGCACCCTTGGGAAATTCTCCCCCTTCTCCATTTTTCCATTGTTTGGACAGTGGCGATCATTTTCTTGGATGGCAGATTTCATTCCTCTGGAACAGGTTTCTTCTGTTCAGCATTACTTTGCACACCTTTTTTGGCTGCCTGAGGTGTCCTGCCAGATCATATCAGACAAATGTGCCCAGATGACAGTTAAGTTTTAAAAGGCATTTTTCTCTTTATCCAAACAGGATAACATTACACTAACCACAGCAGTAGAATACTCTTAGTCATCATTAAAACTGGCCTTTCACAATTTCAGCCTCTGAATTACAAAAAGGCAGAGTGTGTATGTTCTGGTTTTAGAGGTTGAGTCTTTAATCACCATTTCCCAAAGACTTAATTGGACAAAGCACGTTCATATTTACCAAGAATCCTACTGTTAGATTACAAACCCCAGTTCAGAGAGAACCCTACCAAATTTCTTCAAAATAAGGACAATTCGGCAGTGTAAATGAAGAGCAGTGGCAACCTCTTCACTGGATGTGATTGCATAGACCCTTCCATTAGAATGCTTTGATCTAGAGAAAACAATCTCTTTCCACATTTCCTGAAAATAGCAGAAAATACAGGGAAACCACCCCGTGTACTTTGGAATGAACAAACAATTGAGGCTTGCCAACAGTATACAATTTGGATGGTACAGATCTTCAGCCAGAAAAAAGAATATTCCTGTAAATGCTGCCTTAATTTAAGTTTTTTGTTTCTTTTTACCTATTTATAGTTTAATATCCTCTTAAGAACTATCTCATATTGATGGATCTCTGTTGAGAAGGGGGCATGAAATGTGCATTATTCCAATCTTCTCCAAGTCAATAGGTCTCAATTTAAGACTGCACTCACAGTGAGGTTTCTGCAAGTGAGATGAAAATAATGCATTAATAAATAAATAAACCCATGGCTCTTGCTAGGTAACTTAGAATCATAAAAGATTTTGTTGTTCCTATTTTAATTTTTTTGTGTGAATAACTGGTTTTCCAGCAAGTTCACTCTTCAATAGGGATTGATGTTAGAACACCACTCTTCTGGAATTAATTAAAAGCTGCTTCTTCCGCCATAATTCCAGCAAGGCAGAAAGGATGAACTCCTCCTTGAAAGAGGCCAATGAGCTTGTTTTCTGCTGCTTATCTAGCCCTGGTATTTCTTGTCAAGTAGACACCTTACACAAATTTGACCGCTCAGAAATCTCTCTCCAGAGACTGAACTGCTGTGACACTTTAAGAAATCCCATTTTTTGGTGAAAAATAGAGCTTACAAAGGACTTGCTCCCTTTGTGCATTGAACCTGCTGATGGGCAGCACCAAGCAGTCTGACTCCTGTGAAGACTTGGAATCTGAAGGCCTCTCACCTCAGTCTTATGTCCTGGGAATGAGATGGATTGTGGACTCCTTCACAGGGGCAGGGGTTAGAAAAAGCTTCAACCAGTACCTGACTGCAAAAATGTGTTTAGGGGATGCTTAAGTACAGCTAAGATGTAGAATTTAGTTATATATTTGGGCCAGAACTAGAGGAAAAATGGAGACCATTTAATTCAGGGCTTGTCTGGAATCTGTTAGTTCCCCAGGGTACCTCGCCCCTGCAAGAATGCAAACCTGCCTTTGGAAAGCCTTTAGTAACCCTGTGGCACCACAGTCTATTTTCCCTGTGGAGATCTTATTTCTAAAGCACTGAGACACCCAAGGGCAATAGCTGGGCAATGTCTCCTAGCCCAGCCCTTAGGAATGCTTTTGTGGTAGGTTCTGCCATTACTTCTTTCCTGTCTGCAACTCTTTGATGGGGTATGTCTATGGAAGTTCTATTGGAAAACCTACTTACTATATAACCCACTCACTGAATGGGGAAAAGAGCTATCTTCCTGGGGGTAGATGGGGGGAGAAAGAGCAAGCTGAGATTAATCTCCATTAGGTCCTAGCAATGACCCCTCCCTCCCTCAACCAGAAAAGGCACCATGCCTGAGGGGAGCATAGAAGAAAGAGCAAGCTGAGAAGATTCTCCATCACCAATGAATGGTGGCCCAACTTCATGCTCCATGACTGCATTTCTGTTTTGTCCCAAAGGCAATGCTATGAAACTTTGGGTGTAGTAAGGCCTCTGGCTCTCAGGAACACAGCCTGAACAAAGGACTTATCCAGAAACGTCTTAGATTTTCAAAGGCTTTACTTTGAATTTCTAAAATAAATTAAACATGAAACTGAATTCTTCTCTCTCAAATACTTGCTTGTGTTTTATCTTGTAGCTTGCTCTCTCTTCTCTGTTGGTTAACTTTCTGTCGTAGACTAATCTCTGATTTCTGTGGCTTGAGTCTTATATTTTTGTGGGCTAAGGCCTATATTTGTCAAAGGAAACTGCTCTCTCTAGGTCTGACTTGACGGAAAGCTTACTATACAACTAACAAGAACTGACTAGAGAGGCAGTATATGACCCTGGATTTTTCCCACAATCCTTTTGTTTCTCAAAGGTGCAAATCTCAATTTCTCCTCCTGCACTAATACATAGAAAAGACTATTAGCACCTTAACTAAATATATGTCTCAGAACATCAAAGATGCTCTGGAGACATGACAGCTTCTATGTGTAATATCTGTAATAATGTTTGCTTTTGTTGTGTAAACCACTCTGAAACTGCAGGGTAAAGAGAGGTTTAAAAGTATAAATAATAAAATAAACAAAACTGGACTTTGCAACACTGCATCAACAAAGACTTTCACACTGACTTGATGTTAACAGTGTTGCAAAAGGGAACAGGAACTTGTGAGTAGCTTAGATCCAAGAATGAGCGGGTTTGATTTTGTGACAAGATGCCCACAGTCATGGGACGGGTCAACAAAGCTATCCAGAGGGTGAAAAAATGTTAGAGATGCTATTATCAGCTAAGGAAAAGGCAAAAACATCTTTGTCCTCTTCTTCTTCATTCTAGTACCTAGTTGCTTACTGCTTTACCTTCCAAGTTTACTGTGGCAAAGCTTAAAGTCATCGCTCTCACAGCCCACTTAGGAGCTGATTAAAGATGAATCATAAGAGTCACTGAGAACTGATGGGCAAAAAAGGAAAGGATTTGTCCCTAAAGTGCCTCCTCCGTTTTCAATACAACCACTTAGGGTTGGAAGAGTCACTGCAATACACAGCAGTCTCCACCTCTCACATCATAAGACCTATAGTCTGAAAGAGATGTAATCTGGTGAGCGTTCCACTTAGCAGCCCATCAAATTGAGAGTAGTAGTCTTCAGGATGGTGCCAGAAACTTCACTGTGGATGTATGTCCTGTCTCAGACACAGTGAACATGACATAGTTTGTTATTCTTTGCCCCAGCGTATTGGAGATCTGGTCAGGGGCAGGTGTTATAATAAACCTGTTATCCCAGTTAGACCACCTTCTGGTGAGCCTTAGGCTCTTTCTGCAATGGACCCTACTCCAGATTATATCCTGGAATAGAGATAGTTTGCACCAGCATACTGATGGCAGATCCCTATCCCAAGAGGTAATCTGAAATAAGGCCCAGTGCAGAAAGGGCCTTAGGGTGTTTCCCACACAGACCCTTAAACCACATATAAACACACATTAGACACACATACAGGCAACATATAAACTACCTTCTGCACTGGAGACCGGATCCGGGTCTCTTTTCAGCCGCGCTTCCACACATCGGCAGACAAGACCCATTCTTAATTGGGTCTTGCCACCGAAAGATCCGGCCTCCGGGAAGACCTAAAAGATTAGATCTTCCTCTGGCCCTTTGCACAGAGAGGTGAAGGCCGGATGTCCCAGCGGACGTCATCTTGGGGAGGGCGGAAGCAGTCTGGTTTGCCGCCTCCTGTCCTCCCCAGCACACTGTGCGCCGCCAGAAACACGCAGTGACTGGCAGCTGCATGCTCCAGTCCCGCGGCTCTGGGGGTGATGTCGGTGGTATGGGAATCTGTCTGCCTTCGGCCCTGGGTGCTGCAGCTTCCGCACAGCACCCGGGCAATCCAGCCGCCCAATCCAGCCTCGCCGTGGCTGCCCCCACGTGTGGCCTCTGAGGATCTGTCCCTATTTGGGACAGATCCCCGGAAGAATGGACGGCTGAAAAACAGATCTTTTTAGATCTGTTTTTCGGCAGCAGGTGCGGAAGCACCCTTAGTCTCCCTAAGAGAACTATAACTTTCTGAGTCTTTGGAATAACAGTCCTTTTTTGGGCAAATTAAGTGCTTTATTTTTACTGGTTTTACAGCTGCTCTACAGTTAATTTAGTTCAATTTTTTCTATTTTAAATATAATAATCCCTTGTTCAACACAGTATTTCAGAGCATTGTTTTCTTCCTACATGGTCAGTAAAATGCAACTTCCCTTGTTTAATGCTATCCCATAAAAGGCTTTTGCAATGCCAAGAACTTGAATTGGCAAACTCGATCTCTACTCTTTGATTTCCCATAACCTTAGTACATTGGGTTTCTAGATTTACACTAACCCTCGCTAATTGTGCTGCACTATTAACTTAAAAAAAAAAATCTAAGGCCAAGCTTTTTTAAAAATGTAAAAAATCATTATGATAGTCATTCAATTGACTGAACATGAAACCTATATAAATCACACTGAAAACTGAAATCAGTTGCCATAATCAAAACACAGACATCATGGAGTAAAATAACAGGTGATGCTATCCTTGGGGAGAAAGGAAACAGAATGAATTCCTCTTCTGGATCTGTATTACATCTTCTAAATATTATAGTTTACAAAAGTAATTATGAGTTCACATAGTCTAAAAAAAGTTCTTTGCTTCGAAAAATAATACCCTGAGAAAGAACTACTTAAAAGCACACAAGAAAATAAGACAGTGCCAACACATGGCAGATCCACTTATTTAAATAGAACACCCACAAATAACTCCTCTAAAAGAAAACATCAATGCCAAATGATATTTTATTCCACCCTACTTTATTTACTGCTTTTTTTGTGGTCCAACACTGTCTCATTTTTCAATATTTCATTTCAAGTACATGATCTGTGAACAGTATTGTGCATGCCAATATTTATTTTCTCTTCTTGAGTTTCATGGGTTTTAAAAAACTATTTTTCCTTGAAAACTGACACTAAAGTGGCATGGAAAACCAATAGTTTAGCTAGCTGTTCCTGAAGACTAATTGGGCTATTTCCCCTCTGTGTTTTCCATCCAAAAAGGATATAGTACTCTATACTGCTGCTATTTGATTTCTCTTAAAATAAATAGCTCTGTTTCAGTATAAATTACTCATGTTGTACATTCTTCCCTCTGAACTTTTTTCTAAGGTGCTGAAGTTTAATAATTTTAAGGAAATCGGCTAAGGCAACAAAACAAGCCCTCAGATTTCTATGTTATTTCTACATTTACAAGCTCTGATATGAAATGTGTTCATACTTTTAAACTAGGAAAATACAGATAAATTATTTCTAAGGAGCATATTCAGATGGATAAATTGAGAGCAGGTTGTCCAGAACTTTAAAAAAAAAACAAGTGAAGCATACAAAAACGAGAAGGAAAAGTCAGAAGTAAAGGGCCTGTTAGAGCATTATGGTCGGATTACCAGACAAAATCTTAAACACTTATTTCTCAGCAAGAATACCCCACGTGGCACAGCCAAGAGCTATAAAGAACAGTTGTATCAATGACTACTAGAATGGATGTCTAAGTACTGTCTCTTGATTGGAGAGACAGGCAGGAGGCCTCAAAAGGTCACTTGCAGGAAGTCAAGAACTGGTGAAGGTTTTGCCTTTGCCTTCTGCTTGAGATTAATGCTCAGAAGCAATTGGTGGGCCACTGAGAGAGACAGGAGCCTGGACTAGATGAGCTGTGGCCTGATCCAGCAGGACTTCACTTGTGTTCTTACTTCCTAGTCAGAAACTAGAAAATCAGCAATCTTGAACCTGAGGACATAGGCTACAAACCTACTTCTTCAATCTATTGTCAGCTTCATATTTCGAATCATGCAATCTTTAATATTTCGCACTTTGCCCTGCTGCACGCTTGGCTACCTCTGAGTTATCTGACACACCATTAGGCAATCACGTGGGGTGGTTATCTTGGGTAAGTGACCTTATATCTGTGTTGCAGTATATCAGTAGGAAGAAAAGCAAAATGACCTCTGTCCCCCTCAGCAATTCTTTCTAGCCAAAGTCCACTTGTTTCCACTGTTTTTCACTGAACATAATAAACACAGGGTAAATAAATCTTAATATACATAAAGTAATCTATAATATTGACTATAATATCCCATGTGTGTTGAGTTAATTTTATCCATGTACTGTATATGAAACAATACTGTGTATTCTATACATTATATTGCATTTATAATGTATACAGTATAAATATCAAATTCATCTTCAGTTTACAGCAGTGCATTTTCTCTTAGCTTTCAAATGTTTTGATGGTTACAGGAAAAAAAATGCCCTGAACTGGAATAAACTAGTTAAGACCAGAAATTGAGAACTATCAAAATTCAGTTCCACTCAGTGCATGCTGCACATGGACATGCCCGCAGAAAAGGCGAAATATCCATCTACCCAATCTTCTGTGATGAAAAAGGAAGTGGTCTTCATTTTAAGCAGTGCTTCACTTGTTTTGCCTATTTTCTTGACTAATTTTAGGTCATTTGGATCCTTCTAATCCATCAAATCTTAATGTCCCAATTATCTCCAAAGTTTGTTTATAATTTCTCTTTAACTATCTGTTTATTAAATTTCAACTTGTTATTATATTTTCTGGTTGCCTTCTCATACTGCTTATCATAAACACCTGGGGTGACAGGCAGACCCCTCATGGGTAGATCCCGATTTCCAAATGGGTGCTCTAGTGTTTCCACAGCAGGGAGGCTAGCACCCATTGCTATACTAGAGTTATACCAAAGGAATGATAAAGAAATATAGAGATTATGAAGAATTCTTTATCCACAAAGACTGTCCCACCAGTCAGTACATATATTTTAATTTATGCCCACGATCCAATATAAAGGAGTCTGTAATCTGATTCTACTTATTCTTCATCAACAATTCCAAGGACCTTTTCTATTAATTCATTTTGCTCAACCTGAGCCCTTTTTTAGTTTTTGAATCAGAAGCTATTTCCTGAAGAACGTTGGGGACGGGGTTGTATTCAAAACAATTAAATAACCATTTAGAAAAACAGAACAAAATATTTCAGCACTGGTAAACTAAGATCATTAAATTTGAACAAAAGCATGAAGAAATATGAATAATTCATATTGCCCTGCAGGTAGTCCACAGCCACACACCTTCTGAAAGGTCAGTTCTCTCCATGATTATGATGACAATGTGTGCTAGATTCCTGGATCAGCTCTTTGAGTCCAGTTGGTTTTCCTTTTTTAAGTGTCCATAATCATTACATAAACAGACATGACGAAGCAACAGACTTCTAATTATCTTGACATAATGTAATCATTTAAAAAAAATTAAGCTATTTTCAGGCCCAGATAGAAATGCAAGTATTGCTCCTATAAAATGATGAAACTGCTGCATTAATCATTTACCAAACAAGCACTTATTTAAACTACTGTTGCAACTCTATTAGGAGCCATAATCAATATTCAAGTTATTCTGTTCAGTGTATCATCTGGCTTACATTTAGGTATCTGTGATATGCCACTCTGTGAAGATGTGGAAGAAACTTGAGCCGAATTATTCACAATAGAGATAATATTTGTGGTAACTGGTTGTGGTCTCCTTATGATAATCTTACATACAATGCAATCTTTAAATTGTAATCAATAAAAAAAATTTAAAAATAAAGATACTCTTTAGAAGGCTGCGTAAAAGCATTATTAGTCCTCATTTTTAACTACATTTGTTTATTCTCTTCTCTTTGACACTCCGCTCTTGAGGCAGAAACACACTGCGTCAACACATAGTGAGGGTCTTTGGGATGCTTCTTTCATTATACCAAAGAATTTCTGCATCAGTTCTGAATCATCAACACACTAGCAAAGGTCAAATATTAGTCCCCATCACCAAGAGGAATAAAGGTCAGACAATGTCCACAGATTGGGTGACCTACAGGAAGGCCCTGGCTTTCAGAGAAGCTGTCATGCTCCCTTGAGAATTTACCGGGGGGGGGGGGACATGGGGTCCCTCCATATAAATGCAGTAATCTGTTAACAAGCAAAATCTTTAGGACAACAACCTTCTAGAGAGACCGTAAACTCTTCTTTAATGCACATACATAAGTAAATAAAACCTTGAATCCATCTCAGTATTAGTGTTAGCAGGTATGGCAGGAGCAGCAAAAAAAGGGAGCTGGAATGGCAGTCAAAGGACCGAGCATGGCTACACGAGCTAGCATAGGGAGGTAATTAACAGAAAGCCACCAGATCACTCATGTTCCTTCCACCAGCAGCTTTAGCCCCAGAACCAGCTCTACAACCTCAGTTGGATCTTCCCTTGTGCTTCCCTTACTGTTTGCCAACACCAGCTTCATGCAGAAGATACAGTACATAACTCATTCCAAGTGAGACATGTGAGGAAAGTGCCAATATTCCTCTGCCTCTGGTAACCAAAAGAGAAAAAAATTGCTTTCCCTAGTCAGTAAGAGCTGCTGTACAAAGAATATTCCTTCCTTCTGTTCTGATCAGCACAGACTTGTTTTTCTCTATCCTAGGCAGTCTTTAGATGGACAATCTACATATCCCCACCAAGATTTAGCTACTCCTTTAGCTACAACAAACTTTTCTCTGCCCACAGGAGGAAACAGAGGCTTCACCAGTCAAACTAGAAATACAATTGCTTATCCTAGGTAAACAAAAACGAAATTATACTGTGAGATAAATATTGTCTTAACGTAAATACAACTTATTAGGAGAGCTATGAATAAGGAAGCACAGATGAGAGAACAGAAACAGAATTAAAGCATAAGGTGCTGTACTGATATTATGTTCCTGCCCTTCTAGAGCATTAGTGTGAGTAAAGGTATGCTGAGATAAACTTCAAATGCAACAAAAAAAATCCAGGCTTACAGACAATCTGATTTTGCAATACTTTTTAGGGGAAAGCATTTTTTGATAAACAGAGCACATCAAAATGGCTTAGTCTAGATTGCTTAATCTGGACAAAAGTCAAAATGGGGACCTCCATTACAGTGAGGTCCAGCCTAGACCAACTGTGGAGTCCAGGAATGGAAGTTCTTGGCCTCTGAAGTTGCTGGTCATGGATATTTTTTCTTTCTGAGGTTCTTTCCAAAGTTAAAGAAATAGCTAATGAAAAACAAACACACATTTAAGACTGGAAGATAATTAGAAAAAACATGTAGGCATTGCTTTTAAAATCTTCTGTCTCCGAGTTAAGTAAATGCATATGAAGACAAAATAAAAGTGTGAGCTGTCAAGTGAACAGATGCTGCTTTTCCACCTCAAAAGAGGCTTGAGAGAAGCAGCCCACTGCAATATGCCTAACACACACTGTATTTCAATGCTAACGCAGTTCTACCAGCTTTCTCTTCACCCTCAATGATCCATTAGAACTAAAGTTAGATGCAGAGAGACTAGTCCCCAGAGATTCTCAGATATTATATCTGAAACGGAAAGATTGGTCGAGTCTTAAGATCATGCTAAACAATTTTTTAGCATTTGAATGGACAATCCCTTCCCAAAGGTACTTTTGGGCAGTTCTCACTGTCCTTTTTTTCTCAATGATAAATAAATGACCATTTCTGAGGAATAAGTTAGAAAAAAATCTGATTAGAGACAACTGTTACATCTGTCCCTCAGGCCTTTTAAGTAAATGAAGGAAATGTACAATCAGATTTATTTATTATTTATATTTACAGAACAATAGGGGAGCAGTTTTATCTCTCTGTCAGGCATGCTTCACTGGGTTTCATAAAACAACTAAAAAAAAGTGGCTGGCATGGAAGGGCAACTTTAAATACAGTAGTTAGTGATTTCTTAATGAATTGGTCATTTCTGTCAATGAGTAAATACCGAAGACGCAATTAATAATGAATAAGAGGGATGGATAAAGAGGAGAAAGAGAAAAGATTAGAAATTAATAATGAAAGGGAATGAATAAAGAATAAGAAATGGAAATTAATAATTTAAATTAATAACTAGAATGTTTAACAAAAGACATGAAAAGAGATACTTAGCTCTTGACATACCTACTTATATGCTCCAGCCTGCCTCCTCTGACATGAAGCCTTACAGAAGCTTGGCTGTGACCCAGTGAAACCCCTGACCCATCAGACAAAAATTAATTCTTTCTCCCACGCAGATGGATGGCAACATTATACAATTTTCTTCTGAACATATTTAACAGTTTGCTTATAGTCCATTTAGTCTTAGCTACAGTTTAATTTAAACAAGCGTTCTTCAGAAACCTTGGAGGAAGTGCAGAGGTAAGGTTAACCATAACTAGTCAGTCACAATATTATGACAACTGCAATTAACGGCTTCAAAGGAAGAGAACAAGCAAGGAACAATCTGAGAGCAGAGAAAACCAGGCCTTGTTCACATCCTACTAACCAACAGCTTCAGTGACATTTAAAAACAATCCATTTTTTAAAATGTATTTTAAGCCAACTCATTGTGTAGAGTTTGGCTGTGAGGCCCATCCCAAGACTTTGCCCTGTTCCTGCCTGATGCCATGCCCAGTGTCAGACTAGGGCAGTGATGGCCAACCTATGACACGCGTGTCACAGGTGACACACCAAGCCCTTTTGGGTGACACACCTGGTTACCCTGGCACCTGGGCGTGTAGTGCTTGCTTGTTCTTGAAGTGTACAAAATACCAACTTTCAATTTAAGATTTAGCAAATGAAATTCAGCAACAAAAGTCACTAATGTAAAGAATGGTTTTTGCTTTTAATAAAATACATATATCAAAAATATAACTTTTTTACTAGAGCTACAAATATCACAAAATTATGGACATTTCTAGATGTGACACAGCACCCGGGTTTAGCTAAGTTTTCTTGCGAATTTTGACACACTGAACTCAAAAGGTTTGCCATCACTGGACTAGGATCTGGGAAACCAAGATCAAATCCATGTTTCTTAGCCTTAAAATATAAAACAGAGGGGAGGAGAACAATGTCCACTGCCTAGGTGACTGTAGCATAGAAATGAATGCAGTAAGAAAATAAAACGAGGGAGAAAATGTTTTTCTTTTTAAATAACGTCCACCACTTTAAAAAAACAAGCTAGATGTACAAAATTTGTTTCAGATTGTATCCATAAGACATGACGCCTATGCCACTAGCGCATTAGTCTTCAAAAGACTAATATTCATCCTATAATCTTACACAGAAAATGAAGACAAATGCAGCTTTATTTTCTTCCCAGTATTATATTACCTATAATATTATTTTATGCATATTATAGATAATATTTAAAAGTTAGCACTCTGCAGAATAATTTCAAACTATATCTTCACAAGCAGTTCTGAGTACATTAAAAATTCTTTCCTTCTAAATTAACATCACATTTATGAGCTCTGCTCCAAAGCTGGAGCCAAAAGATTAACCTTCTCCAAATATTTTGTTTAATTTGCCTTAAGAGGCAAAATTAAGATTACATGGTCAAAGTGTCATATAGGAAAGTCGGTGTTTAGGCCACCATCCATCTTATGGACAAGTCTGAAGTTGACCCGTGAGGCCTTTTTGCACTTACCAGCCTAGTACAGTATAACAATAGCATATTAGTTTGGGTGAGCCAGTCTGGTGTAGTGGTTAGGGAGGAAGACTCTTATCTGGGAATACCAGGTTTGATTCTGCACTCCTCCATGAAGCCAGCTGGGTGACCCTGGGCTAGTCACAGCTCTCTTCTGAGCTCTCACAGCCCCACCTACCTCACAGGGTGTTCTGTTGTGGGGGAAAAGAATAGAAAAGATTTGTCAGCAGCTTTGAGTACCCTTAAATGGGTGAGAAAAGCAGGGTAGAAAAGCCAACTCTCCTCCTCCTCCGCTGATAAAGTCGTGAAGCAGACCAGCATTACCTGAAGTGTGAATGGCCAGGGCAGGGCAGTCTGGATTGCCAGGCCAACGGCCAAGGTAACATCTGGTACACACTCAGATGCCACCATGGCAATCTGGATGCTGCGTGTGACTGCACATTCGAACTTCCATGCTCATCTGCCACACTACACAACAGGTAGCACCTCCTGATCAAGTCGTAGACTGCTTTTTAGCAATTCACAACTAGCTGGCTCTCAGGAAGAGTTAACCAACTCTAGGGCAGTGGAACATGTTTGTCTAGCAACCAGACCAGTGCTAACAGGTTAGTGCAAACAGGCTCATAGAGATCTGTACTCCTACAGGTATGGCTGCCTTCAGAGACATCAGGAAGCTATCACAGGACTTAAAGAAGATCCAGCGATGGAAGGAAACCATTGAGGGATCTACAGAAGATCCTCTCACCACCCCAGCCAGACATGGGCAGCAATCACAGGATTCTACTGTCACCTGCCAACTCCTTTTGTGATTGTTCCTGTTGCAAATAGCCAGAAGCCAGCCAAACACCCATCTACCTCCTCTTTTTTCTTGTTCTTGACAGACATCCAGGAATTTGCAAGAGGAACAATCACAAAAGGAGCCAGCAGATGGAGGTAAGCAATAGCTACTACGGGAAACCCAACAGCAATATTATGGGATATTGCCTCCATATCCCAGGACTATATTAAGAATACAACAATTACATCCAAATATAATCCTGAGAGAATTGTCAGACAATCATCTACAATAGCTGAGTGGGATAAAGGAGGAGCAAAAGAATCAGGGAAAAGCTGACATTGCCATTCATTTGTGTGTAGTTATGATACCAAAAGCTCTGAGTAAATCTATTAATGTCAGTTATTAAGCAGAAAAGTTGCCCTTCACACACTCATCAAGTACAGAATATTCATCCATAAAACAAAATTGTCTTTCCTATACTATTGCTTTCTAGTAGGAACCTACCATCTGCCTATTCCCATAAAAGAAAAGATTTTAATTCTCATTTGGCAGGTTATGAGACAACATGGGGGAAAAGTTGTTAAAATGAAGCCAGTACAACTGAATTTTTGCTTCCCATCTGTTTGAAAAAATGAATATAAGTAACTGTGGTTCAATGTAAATTTTTTGACTTTGAGAGCAACTTGTCAGTTAAACCCTTTAAATTCAAGACTCCTATTTTAATGAAGTACTTTCTACCAGAGCTGTGAAATTTAATTCCACATTGAAAACATAATTGCTAATCTGCAAGATAAAAAAAAATTCCTTAAATAAATAATTGATCAAAAGAGTTGTGTCATTCTAGTAGCATACCAGACACTGTAGGTCTATGTTACAAAGAGCAAGTGTTCTGTAAAATTACTGAATTTTGGGTAAACCTAGTGGTCAGTATTTAACAATGTTCCTTAGCTTCATCAGTGACTTTCCTTTAGAATGCCATATGGCTTCATGCATCAATCATTCTACCAATGGTTACATAAGCATGTGAAACCCGTAAAATGTCAACGAAATCAGCACATAAGCTTAATTTTTTCATCAACAATGCCTGAGGCAGATATTTAATATAAAATATTACCACCACATCACAAATGAGTCTTATGAAGAAGTGGCCTGCATAGCCTGCATAAAATCATTGCCGAAAGACAACTACAATTCGTAGGCCATGTCCTATGAATGAAGACTTAAGAAAATCCTCATAACGGCAATGACATGGGTACCACCAGGTGGCTGCAGGAAAAAAGGAGGGCCACGTAACAACTGACGTCGAACATTTCTAAAAGATCTCAAACAGATGAATATAAAATGGGATGAAGCCACAAATCTGGCTGCTGATTGGAGTTGCTGGAATAATCACGTTGCTTGATACGCTACTTAGTATGAGAAGAGCTAACTAACTAAGGACAGGAGTAGGCTGTAGCAGAAACTGCAAATTTTTCTTTAAAAGTCATTTTATATTACAAACACCATTTTTTTCTACATTCTTTGTTTTTTAGTTTTAGAACACTACTAAATTTACTGCCAATGTTTTAAGATATTATACCATTCTTATCATTAGGAACCTAAAACAGATTTTTCAGATATAGATCCAACTATGTATGATGCGCTGAATGGCACTTTCTGCATTTGCCTGTCATCTGATTTAAGGAGCCTCCTTGGTCTAGTGGTTAGAGAGTTGGACTCTTATCTGGGAATACCGGGTCTGATTCCGCCCTCCCACACAAAGCCAGCTGGGTGACCTTGGGCTAGTCACAGATCTCTTCTGAGCTCTCACAGCCCCACCTACCCCACAGGGTGTTCTGTTGTAGGGAGAACAGAACGTTTGTCAGCTGCTTTGAGTTCCCTTAAATGGGTGAGAAAAGCAGGGTAGAAAAGCCAACTCTCCTTCTCCTTTTCCTTCTTCTTCTTCTCCTCCTACTTCCAATCCTGGGCCTCCTCATCTACACAGTAATGCAGCTCAATGAAGCCCTGCCCCTTTTGGTCTAGCTCCAACTGCACTGGACAAAGCCAGATCTGGATTAAGAGATCTTGTTCCAGAACTCAGGTGATACGCAGACACCACGCTCGCCGTGTTCTGTAACTACCTTCCCAGCCCCTCCCCCAGTCTTTGTTCCTAGTCTTCAGAGGCTGTGAAGCTCATGTAAACTTCGTAGCTACAGGGAGACATGAACTAGATCAGCACCATCAGTGAAGACAGCAGTGATCTAGCCTATACCTCACTTGATCTGGATCAGTGGACTCAGTTATTCTGAACCCACTGACCCAGATCTAGAGCAGAAATGCAAAAAGGGCCAATGTTTCAACATAGGCACATAAAGGAAGCATATTATGTGGCAGTAAACAGAACCACTAAATCCACAGTTCTCCTGGTCTAACAATGGCTAGACTAAAAGGCAGGAAATGGCAAGCCACAACCATCTATTAGGTTAGAATATGTTGTGTTAAATGCTTGTAAGGGAACAGGAGGATTTAAAAGCCACTTAATTCTAAGCCTCTAACTTGCAACAACATCCACAAAATGCCTCACTTTCACCCTTCAATTGTAGAAACAGAAGTCCTCTAGTCCTTTGGAACATCCTTCATGAAACTACAGAATGAAGTCTTGGATGTAAAGTGGAAACAATGGCCAGATTACCAGATTGGTAACTTGAAAAACAGCATATGGAAAATTCCATGTCTGGATTGTGGTATATAGTAATCCTTCAAAAAATGCAGTCTTTGATTATAACAACTTTATTAATTGTATGCACCATGTTATACAAGCAATTGCAAATGTGGTTTCCAACCCTCAGATTTTCACAGAGGCCAACTTGTTCAATGTAGTTTCACACCATATAGTGGTCTCCACCACCGTATTATACAAAGATTATCACATTCTCGCAACTGCATGAAAGCAAAATTTCATTATATGGGCAAGTATTGATGATTTGCTTTTAAAAGTAAATCCTTCAGGTCAGACAACAATTGTTACAGTTCTGCAAAATAAGATTACCTGAAATGACAAAATAACTAAAACTGCAGCACTCTTCAGCTTAATGTGCCATAGGAACAGTTTTTATCATAAACTAAAAAGGTCAAGTACAGCTTAAAGAAGTTTAAGCAGTGATCACCTTTTCCCATCATATAACATCCAACAATAAAGTTCCAGAAAGAATTCATGAAGATAATTATCCATATTTAACTACTTAAGGAGCAGCCATGTCCTGACAAATCTGAGTGAATACAAGTAACAAGTAACAAGAATACCATGCTGGATAACAAAATATCAAAACATGAAACTAGCCAAGACTAGTAGTAACATTAAGCTGATAGATATATCCTACCTAACCCAACAGTGACTTGTGCATGCATGAATCCACGCTGATATTACCTTATTCTAGCACAACACTTTACCGTATATCCAAAATTTAAGCCAAGAAGTTCCAGTGCGTTGCCAGAATGTTTTACAATTCAGGATATCAAAACTTTGAAACCCCAAAGCTTGCTTTTATTTCTGCTTTTACTACTTCACTTGGTGAACTTAAATGAGGTATCAACCTTCTTTACCAAGAAAGAGAAATCAAAATGATCTCTCTGAATCACTACAAATGAAAGCATCTTAAAACAACCTTCTTGCTAAGATTCTGCAGTTTAAATCGATTATTTTTTAAAAAGAAATAGAAATACAAACATAGCAGATTCCTAATACAAGTTTACCACTAATCAAAACTGATCCAGAAGAAAAGGATGGTAAGAAACACATTCATCTATATGAGACTAACCTTTCAAGAATAAAACTTTAACATATTTTCCCTGTGATGAATGAATAACATTTGGATTTAATGGCTACATTCACACATTTATTTAAAAAATTATAACACCCTTCACCAAAAGATCCCAGAGAGGCCTTTTTTGCAAGGATTTCTGTTACATCCTTCTCAAACTGATCATGACCTAGTATATAAGTAATTCAGAAGTTATCTGTATACTGAGTGTGATCTTTCCTATAACCTGACAGTGAACTCATTCTCGAAGTGTAGTTAAAACAGAACACAAAAGAAACACACCAGTAGGAACCCCAACTCTTGAAGAACAAAACAACTTTCGAAATGAGGACATGGGAAAGAAGGTAGAGGAAGAAAAAAAGAAGCACATAAACTCTGTTTTGTAAGATAAATGTGAGGAAGCACAAGAAATCGACACAACTGATATCCAACTTCAGTGCTCCTATAGGATCTTTGTAACAGGACAGTTGGTTACTTAAACTTCCCAGATGGGTTTAAACACAACCCCTCTCAAACAACAATTCAATATCCCCTTTGCAACACCTTCCAAAGGAAATCTGTAAACTAAACCTTTAAAAAACTTTTCATAAGCTTACAAAATTCTTTATCACCTGAAGATTTACATAGTCTTACATTTCTATAATAGAGTTAATAAATGATCATGGATACTCCATGCACCATAAATGATGGAGCAAAGCTCTGGCACTTCTGAGTAATGAAAATCTCCTTAAAACATGCATATATTAAGTATTCTGTCCACACAAATTTCCACCAAATTACTGCTTAAACTAAAAGGCATGCACTGAGTGCTAAAGAAATACCTATCTAAATCATGAACTGCATTCATTATTTGTTTATGAACATGTACTGTAATAACAAGGATAAAGGAAATTAATCACTTGGAAAGTTTAAGGATTGCTCTAAAGAACAGAGAGAAACATTAGAAATCTACTTCCAAATAAATCTGTTACTGATCATTACCCGGTCTTTCATCCGCCAACTCTGAGCCAATGACTTGGAGCCCTCAATTTTCTCACAGTGCCTTTTCTTCATGAATGCCAAAGGGAGATTCCAGTCAGTCATGTCCGACTCATCTTCCTCCCCAAGCCCCAGGAGGGGTGACTGCAGCATATCAGACTCCATCCAGAAGAGTAGGAGCTAAGGTACCCAGTGATCAGAAATCTTCACAATATGCAGGAAAAAAGTAGCCTCAGAAGGCAAGGGAATCTGGCAATTCCTGTTTCAGATGAAGCTCTATAGGAAGAAATCCAGTTCAAAGGAGATTTGTGATTACCACACAGTCTCTGAAACAGTAGTAATCTTTCCAGATAAGCAGATGAGGGGCTGTAACTTGGGGAGTAGCACACCTCTTATACAAGATATTACCATAACCCTCTGGCAGCAACAGATTATCACTGTTTAGATTAAGTGATAGGCTTCAGATCCTTTTTTATTCTGTCCTTTCCAGGAATCAGGTATAAAGATATATAATCCGTATCTCAATATCAGTGTTGTGTAAACTTGCTACAAGCAATAGACATTACTGAAACAAGTTCAAGTTAACAAAAGAAACTATAATTTGGTTTAGAAGAGTTCTGGGCAACCTTTGAAATGATAAGTCTGGGACCACATATGTAGAAAGACTACCTCCCTTAATAAACAATTTGAAGGAACAGCCTAGTCATAGCTAACCAGTGGCTTATGTTTAAAAGCTACTTTGTTAAAGGACAGGCTTAGAAGTACTCTTCAGATCAAAGCCAGTGCCTTGTAAGGCTCAGTGAGCAATGCTGCTGTTAACACTGGGAGACAGATCTCTAGGCTGAATAGAATGCAAAGCGAAGAGCCTCTTCAAACAACATGGGAGCCCAAACTGAAATTCAGTGTCTGATGCTGTTCAGTTTTCGTCTTTATTACGAAAATGTTGTCCTTTGAGGGGGCTATGATAAACTCGTAGCTCCAATGGGTCGCTCTGCGTCAAATATGCAAATTCCAATTGCAAAATCCTTGTCAGAACAAAAACTTCAAAGGGAAAGGAGACTTCAAACACGGGTCAAGGCAGCATGTGAGTCCAAATCTTATTTCAGACAAAATAATAGGTAGTAACGATGCAGCTTACAGGAAAAGAAGCCGTGTAGCCGAAGGCGCTTCTGTTACGTTGTGGTTATAACTTCTGTTACGTTGTGGTTAAGGATGTAGGGAAAGGAAGCTCACCCCCGGCAAGTCCACCCTCGTGGGGAGCGGTCCTATTCAGGTGCTGGGATGGGTTTCCCTTCTGGGCCTGTTTCCGAGAGCCCGAGGTCGCCGTTAGGGGTGCAATCCCCGCATAATTGCCGGCTGCCTGCCTGGCTGCGGCCAGGGGAGTCCAGTCCGGCCCATCGCGTCCCCGCCTAGGGCAGCCGGTGGCACCTCTTCGCGCTCGAGACCCCGGACGGCGGGGTTTGAGAAGCAAAAGGGGGAAATCCCAGGTTGCCGGAGAGCCAAACTCCTCTCAGCGGCACACCAAGGAGGCAGCCATATTGCCAAGGTCCAGAATGCATCGCGGCGACGGGCCGCCGGCAGGTTCAGACCGAGAGGAACGCGTTTGGGACATGCAACTTCGAAGGAGATAACGGCGCGGGAGGGGGGGAATCCACGAGCGAGGACGGTTGCTACGGTAACGACCCGAGCCTTTTCTTTAGTGACCGCGCGTGATGGGGACAGCGCGCGCGCCGCCGCTGCTGCTGCTGCCAACAGGGAAAGTGTCAAAGCCTCATAGGCAAGCGAAGAACTTTAGTTTAACGCTGCTTGTTCTACAATGTGGCGAGAGGGAGGAGTCGACTTCTGTTGGTTTTAAAACGTAAAAATAAGACCAGCAGTTCTAATATTAAATACCTCACTCGCCTGGCTAGGATTTTCGCCCTATTTTACTACATCTTTTTGTTTCCTTTTTATCTGTACATTTCTTTTTTTAAAAAAAGAAAGTTTGCAAATAAAAAGCATTTGCATTTCTTCCCCTCCCGGATGCACAAACGCCCAGCATATAAGGGTGTGGTCACACTAATGGTTTAATCCAGCTTCAATCCACTTTCAGAACGAGAGAGTACATCAGCACAGTGTCAATGTATTTTCTTTCAGTCTTAAATAACTCAGAACATCCACCTTTGGAATAGATACTGTGGAAAGAAAATGACTAGTAACTTTACTCTTGCTCTGAAGGTGGACTGAAGCTGGATTAAAACTTAGGTGTGACCACAGCCATGGTGATAGCCACACTGAAGAAAACGGAATGAAGGTAAAGCAGCATGATCAAACCCCTAGCAGCCAGGCCCTGATTGTTCCCTTTCAATAAATAAGGCCTGGCGAGCGTCAGATGTTGCTGAACACCTGCAAGTATCCCTGGTCATTGTTTGCACTAACTCTAGCTGATGCTAAGTTAGAGTTCAGCATGATAATGTACAGCAGGACACACCAGGCACATGAGGTAAAGTGAGTGTGAGAATAAGGAAATGTGGCTACTAATACTGATATTTATCCAACCATAATAAAATGGCTATTGTATAATCTTGAAGCATTATGCAACTCTCAATGTACTCTCTCAGCTTGAAAGCTGAATGAGAAATGGATATTACAGAGGAGCAAAGAATGCAGGAAATAGATTAAAATGAGAAAGATAATTTAATTATATATTTTATATGGGAAGGGCACGCGCTGCTAGCAAATTCAAGAATGCCATTTGGAGTCTGCAAAACACAGGCATATTGAGAAAGGAAACATTTGAAGTTGATAGCAATCCAATTATATTTTACATCAGTGCAGATAATCAGGATAATCAGGAATTTTAGTGTGAGATGTCATCAGTCAATATGCAGATAACACCCAGCTCTATGTCTTTGCCATCTGAATAAGGAGGTGGTCAAAGTGTCTGACAAATGCCTGGAAGCAGTAATGGGCTAGATGGGGCCCAACACATTGAAACCTTAACCGAGACAAGATGGAGCTGCTGGGTGTCTCAGGTGCATGAACTTGGGTGGCATTCTGTTATAGATGGGCTTGTAACGCTTTGTCCAATATTGACCTGCCCTGGCTGTGACGAGATCTGTAGGGGAGGCCCTCCTGGTTGTACCACCTCCTTCAGTAGTAGACAGGTAAGGACCCAAAACGGTTTTCCTAGTGATGGCCCCTGGATTGTGGAATAATCTCTCTCCTGAGGTGCATAAGTCATAAAAAATGTGTACCTTGGCCTTTGACTGAAGTAAGAAAACATCTTCCCCTCCCCACATTCAGTTATTACTTTATTAACTTATTTTAATCACTTATGTTTAGTTTTCTATTGCTGTGATCTACCTTGAGATCTTTGGGTATACGATAAAAATGCAAATAAATATTACGTTTATGTGTCTAGCTAGAAGTTTATTATAACAGCTCTTAATACATTTTTTATGTATTTTAACCTGTTCTGAGACCTCAGGATATAGGGTGGAATATATATGTAAATAACAAATATATAGACTGTTCCACTGATGGGGGCCTTTATTTGAATGTGAACTTTTCAACTATTCATGTTCTGATGTAAGTGGTTGTGGCTCAGTGCCATAGCAACTGCCTGGAAAGCTGAGGCTCACATATTTCCATGCCTTATCCATAGAATATAATGGTAAACAGTGTTAATGTCTGTAAAAAAGAAAGAAAAATATTGTGGCTGACCCCAGCCAGAAGAGGTACAGTGCTGGTTAGTGAGAACCACCTCTTCTGAGACCCTACCTCTTCTAAGACTTATCCCAAAGATCTTGTACTAAGGTGGTGGACACCATCTTTTTGGTCCAAGCTTCAGTTCTTTAATACAATTGCCAAGCACAAAAATTATATTATCCTACCCTTGCCCCATCCTGCCAATCTGGAGTTAAGATTGCAAAAAAAAAAGGCTTTTGTATTTTTATTTTATTTTTGGTTCATGGCAAAGCTGAAACACATCGGTGTATTGAGTAATGGCATCTGGAACCATATTATATCAGTACATGGCTTAAGGCTTAAAAAATACAAACTAAGGGAGTAGAATTCTAAAAGTATTAGTCTAAACATATCTAAATAAAACAAATATTCAAAAATATATGTGCAATTTAAGATAATCCATATTGCAAACATTTTTAAATGCCCTCCTTGAACCAAATTTTGGAATGAAAAATGATTTGAAAATAAAGTACTGATGATCACATCATTTATTTAAATGAATGAAAAAATAAAAACTTACCTATTTATGAAGATGTAATAAAGTCAAACATCTGACAATCAAGGTAAACAAAACAAAATGCTAAAACTAAACAAATACCTGTAAACACAAAACCTACAGAACTATACAATACTCTACCACCCATTTTCATAATTCTCACAATTATCATATAGACCACTTTTAGATATATTAAAGATGGGAAATGCCTTCCCCCAACCTACAATAGCAACAAAGAGTTCATATGCTGAGGATTTTTTTGCCCCGTATGGTGGCTGCAGAGTCCAAACACAGTGGTCAAGTCCTAAGCAGATGTGAACTGTGTTGGCACTGTCTATGCTAAAATAAAAGTGCACACTCTGGAATCATAAATTTAGAAAACAGATGCAAGCCAACAGCAGCATAGCTTGCTGGTACACACAGCTCCTGAAATGTGCTACAAAAGAGCTGCATTCCTCTCAAGTCTGTCATTCTCTGGTTAATTTAATGCAGCTTGAAGCATCCAGCAAAGTCAGCTTGGAGCAGGAAAGGGCCATGTATCATATGTGTCGTGCAGCCTGTAGATGTGCTTGGACCATACAGAAATGTATATCTATCTAAAGCCATAAACTCAGATTCAGGAAGTTTTTTTAACCTAAAAAAATGCATTACTTCAGAAATAAAATGAAAAGAATCCTTTTGAACAACTGACAAGATGTAAGCTATACGTTTTACACTTCATACTGCTAGGATTGATGGAAAGTCCCTTGCTCTCCTGAGTCATGATTTTTCTAGTCAGTTCATAACTGAAAACAGTGAACAGTTCCTGCCACAGAAGATATGTTTTTGGTACTAATGGGATAATGTGGTCCCTCGTCCATTCTCTTTGCAGCGAACAAGTACTTTCACTCAGAATGAAACACGTGGGGGGTTAGGGCTTTGAATATTTTATTATCCCATACTCTTCATCCATCAGGAATGAGCAGCTTTCCCAATTTATTTTAACTGGCTATGATAGAAGTGATAGAACTGGAAAAAGTCCAGGGAAAGAAAGGAAGTATTTTTGGAACATGTAAAAACAAATTAGGACACTTTATATTATGAGAAAAGGCAAAGTACATGGTGGTCTGGGATGCCCAACATACAACTTTGAACTGCAGCTCCCAGCGCCTTAGCCAGTATAGTCAGTTCCAAGGAATAATGAATCTTTAGTTCAGCCACATATAGAGGCCACAATTTAGTCACAAGATGCTTTAGCTTTCACACAGTCTGTAATACCGTTTAATGGAAAACAGTTCCCAGCTCTATGTCAGCTTCAGATCAAATTCAAATAATACAGGACATATTAAGATTTCTAAAAAGCAGTTATATGCTGAACTAATCTAATATTCCTTTATCATTCCTCAGACTATAGCTTGCAATTCTGAAGGTATTGGAGTCACTGATATACCTCAAAAGTGGCACCATCTGCACAAGCAGAAGAAAGAGTGTTGTTTGCACACTGCCCCTAGTCCCCAAGATTAAAGCTAGGGTTTTCCTTGCTGGGAACTTGATGGGGGAGGGAAGGTTGCTTCCCGTTGACAAGATCACAGCCAATTGCTGGCTTTTATCTTGATGGGGAGGGGGGAGGGGCGGTATCATCAAAGGAAATGTCCCCATCCGATTTGTGTCAAATTATGGATGCCTGGTAACTGGTTGTGATTTTCTTGCAAAATTTATTGGGAAGAAGAGTTGGCCTTTCTACCCCACTTGTCTCACCCATTTAAGGGGACAACAGCTGACAAAGCTTTCTATTCTTCTGCCCTCAACAGAACACCCTGTGAGAGCTCAGAAGGGAGCTGTGATGCACCCAAGGTCACCCAGCTGGCTTCGTGGAGGAGTGCAGAATCAAATCCAGTATTCTCAGATAAGAGTTCAGCTCCCTAACCACTAGACCATATTTAGGCAGAGGATAGCATCTAAGCCTTAGCAGTATTAATATGCCTACAGATCCTACTCCCCCATAAATTGTCTAAGATGCTCCCAGGTGACACAGCCATTGACTTGTATAGAAGAGCAAGTCAGGCCTTAAAAATGGGACCCAGTTTCTTTATTGCCTTTCAGAGATACTTTGACAGAGAAGGAAGGAAATATGCCTCCTTCCTAAAAGATCTTCAGGTATTAGCTGCTATAACAATTTCATTGTTTATGCCTGACCAAAATAAAATGTACCTTGACCGGGCAAACTGATCTGGCCAGTTTGACAAACTCCTCTTAGGAAAATCCTGTCTCACGCAGCATCCCCAGTGAAGGTCAGACAGTCACAATTTTTATGCAGAACCACTGTGCTCTTGACAGGTGCATCTGGTTCAGTAGGTTTTTGTCCTTTAATGTATGCTAATAAAATGGCCTCTATCTTTTTGTCGGAACATCGCTTAGCACTAAACTCCAAAACCCTGAAATATTACAGACATTCTAAGAAGATCACAGGGATGCTTTTGTTGCTCATTCATGCCCAACCCTTTGTGACTATGAGCCATATTGCACCAAGTTTGGTCTCCTGGTTAAGGAGCCAGACCCTTATCTGGGTGGGAATGCTCTTCTAAGCTCTCACAGCCCCACCTACCTCACAGGGTGTCTGTTGTGGGGAGAAGAATAGCTTTGTCAGCTGCTTTGAATCACCTTAAATGAGTGAGAAAAGCAGGATAGAAAAAACAACTCTGCTTCTGCTTTTCTACTGTGTTCAGGAGTTTGCCCTTGACTCCAACCACTTGCCTTGGCCTTTGGCCCCTCTAATTGGCTATTTCCTTTCTTCTAACCGCCAAACATGTGTTTGAGCTTTAGCTTCCTAATTTCTGGCTCATTGTAGGCAACTACCAATGACGTCTTTTTGTCCTCCTTACACATAATCTGCGCATGAGAATTGGTTTATTAGATACGATCAAGGTCTGATATTCTTTCTCCACCAATAATTAGCTGAATGCTTTGGGGAGGAAACAAAAAGGTATAAACCTTTCGTGGACCTCCAAGTTCGCAATTAATTATTTGGAATGATATGCTTTGATCATTTCTTCCAGAGATTACTCCAATTCTAATTCAAACACTTGTGACCTTGTAAAAAACAT
Organism: Aspidoscelis marmoratus; assembly: GCA_014337955.1. NCBI lineage: Eukaryota > Metazoa > Chordata > Lepidosauria > Squamata > Teiidae > Aspidoscelis > Aspidoscelis marmoratus. The sequence continues at coordinate 33,352,815 of MTQE01002208.1, forward strand.
GAATACTATAAGAATACACTTGAATTTTTAAAGAGATGCTTGTTCCTTGTCTTTGTTCATTTATTGCTTTATCTAGCTGTGTACATATAAAAGAGATAAAAACAATATTTTTAAAAGGAGGACGGCATTAAAGACTTGAGGCATTTATCCACAGCATCTGGAACTCAGCATCTGTACATGGAAGGTTAATTATCAGAATTTATAACAATGGCGTCATCTCATAGTGAGCCTATTCGTAGTTGTCCTAAACTGCATTTGACCTTCAGTCAGCTACATATGGACAGAGATGTTCTTGTGGCTATATCTTATCTATCCATCTTATTGATGGTCTTCATCTGTTTGTTGTTTGTTTGTATTTCTATCCCGCCCTATACCCAAAGGTCTCAGAGTGGGTTACAGCATTATATTAATCTTAGACAGGTCCCTGCCCTCAGGCTTACAATCTAAAGAGACAAGAAACAAAAGGAAAATGGTGTGGGAGGGAACAGGGAACAGCAAAAAGCCAGCACTTGAGTTCTTCAGTTCCAATTTTTCTCTCCGTTTCTTATTGCTGGAATTTTCCTCTTAACTTTACTTTGAATTTTCTCTTCATTGATGACAAACTGGATGATGGTAAAGATGGTCATCCGGTATCAGCCCCACCCTGCTCGGCTTCAGGACCAGACGTTTTCTCAACTGGTGGATTGGCTGCTGTAGTCTCTTTGCCATCTTCTGATGGGAGCAGTTGGAAGAGGGAGGGGCACTGCTGGGAGGAAGATGGCAGAGCAGCCCAGCCTGCTGCCTCTTCTCCACTCCTCTCAGGCAAGATGGTTCATTGCCTTGTGATGGCAGTTGGAGGAGGGAGGGGCACTTCTGGGGAGCAAGATGGTAGAGCTCAGACTGCTGCCTCTTCTCCAGTCCCCTCAGGCAAGTTGGTTCATTGCCTTGTGATGGCAGTTGGAGGAGGGAGGGGCACTTCTGGGGAGCAAGATGGTAGAGCTCAGACTGCTGCCTCTTCTCCACTCCTCTCAGGCAAGATGGTTCATTGCCTTGTTTTCCTTGTGTTCATCTCTTATGTGGTCCTTCAAACTTCCCAAGCAACATAATAAATGTTAACAATTCTACCTTCAACTGTAGTTCCTCAGCATCCCAAGTGCTTGGCAGTATGTTGGAGCTTGAAGAAAACATGAATTTCCTAGGTCTTCATTAAAGACATCTAAGCTAGTGGCCATCACTGCATTGTGTTGCATTAGTCCTGTAAAGTTGTTTGAAGTACTTCCTTTTGTCTCAAGCTCTCTGCCAGTCAGCTTTGTTGCATACTTCTAATTTTTAGCATTACAACAGGAAAAGAATTATTTGTACGCACTCTCTCATGTCCCTACTCTGGTTAGTTTTAATTAACTAAAAAGCACTTGTGATTGTGCAAACCACCCAGCTGTTCCATCCAGGTTCAGCACATCATTACAAACAACCTTGAATTAGTGTGAGCCTTACAGAAGAGGAACTTGTATTTGTGATGTGGTCTCATATTGTTGCTTCTCTAGGAGTACACTTGAATGCCCAGCCATTAGCTTGCACATAAAAAAGAAGTTGGCTGTATGCCTACAACTTGCCTGAATCAGTGCACACTGAACAAAGTCAACAGTTACGTTAAAAATAAATGACAGGGCAGGAACATTTTTAAATTTCCCCTATTTATTTGCAACTTAATTTCCACTGCATGTATAAAAACCTTCCTGCTGAAGCAACATGTATCTGAATCTAATTAATTCCCGGGTGGGACACCTTTTGGAAGCTACATGTCTATTATTTTGCATTTAGGACAGGAAAAGGATAGGCTATAACTTTTTAAAAAGGCACACAAAATGGTTCATTGAAAAGAATTGAACTGTTCTTATTTTAAAAATAAAAAGTAATGATGCCAAGCTAAGTAATCTATGTCTGTGAATGACCATCTTGATTCTCAGAAATATGTTACAATTAAATAAAATCTAAAATACCTTAACAGTGGAGAATACAATATTCTTAACTATAAGGGCCTACTGGAGGATCAAATCCACTTCAAAATACTGGAAAGAAAAAAAAATTCACTATTCTCTGGAAGATCACTGATAATCAAGATCTATAATGCTAAAAATTTTGTTCCTATATCACATGATGCCAGTGGTACTACCTCTTAACATAAAAGGCTGTGTTCATGCCTAATTTTAATCCAGCTTCTGTCCACTTTCATAATGAAAGAATGCATCAGCAAAGTGACGAGCTGATTTCTTTCAGCATTATCT
>MTQE01002208.1:33358338-33368802 GCA_014337955.1 Aspidoscelis marmoratus
CAAATATGGGAAGAATAAGCATGACATATACACAACCAAATTTTAAAGTTTTATTGCTTTATAATTCATATTGTTATTCAAAATGTTTAATTTTGCATAAGGAAACATTTAATATGCATGTTATCAACTAATTGCAATAATGTTGCCAATTGTATTATGCAATGAAAATTAATTTTAAAAAATTAAAAGAGAAATCCAGAGCAAACTAAAATTATTTTGACAAACTCCTCTACAGACTGACCAGTTCTGCACCTTATTATCCATTTCTGAACTCTATAAAGGTAAGGAAAACCTTGTTACATCTCTCATGGGGTTTGAGCAACTTCTCTTCTGCCAGTATCTTTGGCTGCATGGATCCAATCTATGAAGCCTTATTGTCACAGTGTGACAATAACCTCTTGGTCTTAAAAAAAAGCAATGGGATACACATCCAAGTAACTCTCAAATGAATGGAGATAGTTTCTGATTTAGCCTGGATGCAAATATATGAAAAACCACATCAAAAGAACTTTTCTACATTATTAATAATACATTACCTTTTTGTTGGCAGTGCAAGGAATCAAAAGGCACCTTTTCCTGTTTTCATTAGTATACTGATGGCACTTCACATCATGTCTTCTGATTACCTTTTTCACTGCCTTCACCCTGGAAGAATCCCATGTGGAATCCCACAGGGTGAGATGTTCATTACTTATCCAAGCTTGTTTCTATTTCATTTAAGTATGTGTCACGTCTCAGGCAGGAAAGGAAAACACTCACACAGCTTACTCAGTTCCAGAAGGGCTCAGGCATACTCAAGGTTAGTTCCAATCCAGGGTCAAGTTCCAATCCAAGTCAGCAAGGGTCAGTCAGTCCAAAGGGTCAGCAATACACAAGGTAGCCCAAAGTCAGAGCACAGAGTTACACACTGAAGCAAGGTGTGTTTGCTCAATAAGTAGAGGAATCATTACCCCACCCACAGTTCAGCTGAGCTAATCGTTCTGATTTGCACTTCAGCTGCTTCTGTTGTCTCAGCAGGCTAGGGGAGGGCCTTTCATGAGGCTCACTGCTTGTAGTTTCATTGTCAGAGCTGTCTGCATGCTCACCTGAAACTGGCCTTAACTCCTCAGCGTCTGTAGTGCTGTGGTTGCTTCTTAGTCTGTGGTGGCAGTGCAGGCAGAACTTCCTCCAAGGAGGAGGCTGAATGGGGCAGGACAGTATGCAAGTTTTCCAAGAATTAATGATTCATATGCAAAAATCCTACTATGCCACATATTAGGGTGATATAATATCTAAAAATGGCTGTAAGAAAATGTGATAGCCATCTAATATGTTACTATTTTTGAATTTGGCTTGCAAAAAAATTCAGCGAAGGTATTTGCTACCTTCTGGCACCATAGTGTCATTTTTTTTTCACCCATCAAGAAGGATGTTCACACTTAGGAGGTATGAAACTATCGATTTGCTGTACAGAATATTCCTTAGTACACCAGAATGTAAGGTCTGCTAAATTTGACCAGTGGCCTATCTGACAGAGCATCCACTCATGTTGGTGAGTTCCTTTTGTCTATCCTAATTCTTCCATGTTTCAGTTTCACTGGATGTCCCCTAATTCTTACATTGTCTTTTCTTCTTCTTTCTTTTTCTTTTTTTGAGAGAAAAACTTTTCCTTATCTATACCTCTATCACACTTCACTATCTTTAAAGAGGAGCACCTCTAGCATCCTGACCATTTTTAATCAACCTCTTGAACCAATTCTAATCCCACTAAATCCTTTTGGAGATGTGGCAACGAAAACTGTATCACACAGCGAATCCCCACAGCAAGCTTATTTCGCTTTCCCTAAACCAAAATAATAGAACCGGATGCAAACGCGAATTTGCCTGTTCCCATTACTTTTAACTTAATCGCGTTCCATCCGGATTCTGAGGATCGTACGTGACTCAAGGTGGGACTCAAGTGGCTACTTTTTAAAAGCTGCTTTTCAGGACTGCCCTGCCCTTTTCCTCCTGGCATGGATGCGCTGCCCATAAGGGACCCCTTCACCGAGCCTAACTGGGTGGCTGAGTGGCTGCCACTTCCATGGATGGAGGAAAAATGGCAGCGGGCAGCCAGCCAGCGATTCTTTCCCCTCCTCTCCCCATTGCTCAGGGCACACAGCAGCGGCGGCAACTAAAGCCCCTTTGCTTTAAACGTTCACATTCAGCTGCTTTCCTCCCTTTCCCTTTCTAAAGTCAGAACTCCAAAGAGCTAGAATTGTGCAAAATTGCAACATTGTTATTCCAACAATCAAGGTGTGAAGTGGTTCCATCGCTACAGTGTAGCGATCCCTGTTAAGTGGATTTTTACACTGAAATCACTGTCTTTGGAAGCAAGCTATTGGGAGAGGGAAACCCTAAACATGGATTCTCATCTCTTAAAATGGTACTGTCCACACAGTAAAAAATGTAAAACGTTTCAAGCGCACAATCCGGAGTGAGACCTGTTGAAATTAGGATTGAGATTCTCCACGCTTTGGGGTGGTTTAACATGGGAAAAGCGTGTTAAGCCAAACTGCCGTGTGGACTCCAAGGACTGAAAACGTTTTGAATTCGAGATAAGGTTGCAGTGAAGACACGGCCACAGTATGCCAAAAATGGTGTACCTTCCTGAAATAAAGGGACAGTTCTTAAAGGAAGAAAGCCAAAGAATGGTTGTCAAAACCAAAATAATAACCAGACATTGTATTTTGTGAATACAAAACATCTGGGAATATTTCAGTACAAAATACTTTTCTAATACAAACTACCCAACTATGAAATCAGCTGATCAACTAAATATTAAGACAGAATAATCCAAACTCAGGAGCTGTTGGCTCCATCATATATACTGACCCAGATGGAATTGCCTGGAAGATTTGTATATTTTTGCTATGCCAATTCCTAATAAAAGCTGCTGAGCATTGGATTCTATAGATTCTAAGGTAAGATCCATGTTAGTTTAAGAATGCCTCATCTGCATTATGGACTGGTCCACCAGGATTCCATACCTCCTGTAGAATGCTGCCTTCACGTGAGATGAGGTCCCTGGACTGAAAATTGTACCAGAGTCCACACCAAAAGGATACCACTTCAAAGCAGTATCCCAAGTGTTCCATGCAGTAGACTGGGCCAGCCATTTGGCATGCAGATGGCTTGGTGGGATTACTGGTGTATGGAGTCCAGCACCATTTTGTGAGACTTCCAGAAATAACCCTGGGAGTGCCCCATTTCTAGGTGTGTGGTGAAAAAGCCCTGGCTTGAACCTGCCCTTTGAAATTGGGCCAGGCCAGGTCTTCACAATGTGGATGGCCTGTGGCATGTGCCATGGGCTGCTGTTTGGGTCCTTAATAACAGTGCTAAAACTACTGGTGGCACTTTTCCACTTGCTAAGCTAAAGTTTTCCACAGCTAGACTCTGTTTTACCATCATGACCGAAAGGGAACAATATACTGTATGCATCATCCTAACTTACCCATCCATCAGTAAAGAAGAGTCAAAGGTTTTATTTTGGATTGTAGTCTGCATTGAAATAAAGTTGCCTTTTATTCTGTCTGTATCACTTCTTTTTAAATTTGTGCATATAATTCAACTGCTCCTCAGTGCTTAAGGACTGCGAAGAAATATTATTGCACAGAGAATTAAAGGCTTTGCATGTTATTTATTGTGAATTATATCCACCTATAAAGATGCAAAGATCCAGAATATAAAATAGTTGAACATTCAAGAAAGTGCATAGAGATTTCTTGAGAATAAACAAACAATACTTGGATTTAGCATATATTAAAATTTAAATCTCCATAGGCCGTATGTTATTATTTTTTAAAAAAATGAGTCTTCCTTTAGAACATTGATTGGCTTGGTCAAAGAACATAAAGTGAAAATAGTATGTGAAAAAGGAGTAAGAAAAAATTAATTTAAAAAAAGACAGATATAATTGATAAATCATTTTTACTCCTTTTTGTTTGCAATTGCTTTCTGCAGGTTTTTAGATTTTAACAGTGTGCAGTTTTTTCACATTGGTTTTGCTCTGATTGCTTAAATTTATTATGTATTTATTATGTAACTCAGTTATTTCCATTATAGCATAGTCAGGATTGGGGGAAGAGATTTTACTGAATTCTTCAACCCACAGGATACTATCATCCAATAACCAAATTGACAGCAGTATTTTAAAACATCAAGCATTTAGGTTTTGCAGAATGGCCTATATTTATCAACCAAATTCATTCCAAGACAGGACAGAGATAAAAATAAAAATTCCCACACTGATCATCCTTCTAAATTGGATGACCTGGCTTCAAGCAATGGTGCTGCAAAAAAAGCATCCACATTAAGACTGTCATGAGTTCTTATAAATGTTTTTGAAAATATGTACGTATTTACTTGGGGGGGGGATGTATGCATTTACTGTACCCCCCACCCCAGTTTTTAACATTTCCATCAAGGGATTCATTTTCTGGGGCAAAAAATACCCACTGTCTTATTTTGCTTTTGACAGGAACACAGTATTTCACTGCCTTGCTTGTATGGTTGTAGTGCTGTAACTTATAAACTAATTCCAATCCTTATCTGAGAATAAGGGTGGCTGAGAAGCAGAAACTTTAAAATAAAATGACATACAGCTGAAGAAGTCAGTGTAAATTCCACCCCAGTCTCTTCACCACACTTGTCATATCTTCTTTGGATTGTAAGCCTGACATCAGGGACATGTCTAAGGTTACATATTGTTAGCCATTCTGAAAGTTTTACTAGACTGAAGGGTGGCAAATAAATGAACCAAATAAATTTCAGCTGTCTCCTGGAAATGACCCTGGAATTCAGCCATAATCTGGAGCTCAGCAAAACGTTGCCAGGCCTCTTTTCTGGTTAGTTTTACTAACTGATAGGACTTAAAGCTGAGGTTGACAGAAAGAAAAAGTGTTGTCAATCACAGCATTGACATAGAAAGATAGACCATTTCTGCACTGGGCATTATTTCAGGTTATATTCCAGAATTGGGGTCCGCCATCTCTATGCCATCTCTATGCTAGTGCAGACAACAGCAGGCCCCTGGCAATCCTGTCATATTCTGGACCAGGATGAAGATGGCAAACTCTTGTCTGGGATATGGCCCAATGCAGAAAGGACCATAGCCTATTAATCACTGCTGTATCTCTAGTCCGGTGATGGCCAACCTATGACACGTGTGTCAGAGGTGACATGCCAAGCCCTTTTGGGTGACACACATGGTCACCCTGGCACCTGGACGTGTAGTGCTTGCTTGTTCAATTGAAGATTTAGCAACAAAAGTCACTAATGTAAAGAATTATTTGTTTTTGCTTTAAATAAAATACATATATCAAAAATATAACTTTTTTACTAGAGCTACAAATATCACAAAATTATGGATATTTCTAAATGTGACACAGCACTCGAGTTAAGCTAGGTTTTCTTGCAAATTTTGACACACCGAGCTCAAAAGGTTCACCATCACTGCTCTAGTCTATGGTGGCTGATTTGAAATCCTTTGGCTGTTAATAGCTTGTAATCAGAGCAAAAAATCAGAGTTCTATGGAACACTAGTTGAAAAACACTGGACTATATAGCAAGATGTCGTGCCTCGCCCCCTCAGCCTTTCCTCTTCCAATGACAAAGTGTTTCTGGGGACAATCAAGCTAGACCCAGCTTTCCTGAAAGTCAGGTTGCGGCAAACAAGGTGCCGGGCCTCAATGTTAATAAGAAGTTCTAAGAAGAAGAAGAAGAAGAAGAATTGGCTTTTCTACCCTGCTTTTCTCACCCATTTAATGGGACTCAAAGCAACTGACAAAGCTTTCTGTTCTTCTCCCCACAACAGACACCCTGTGAGGTAGGTGGGGATGTGAGAGCTCAGAAGGGAGCTGTGACTAGCCCAGTGATGGCGAAACTTTTGAGCTCGGTGTGTCAAAATTTGCAAGAAAACCTAGCTTAACTCGGGTGCTGTGTCACATCTAGAAATATCCATAATTTTGTGATATTTGTAGCTCTAGTAAAAAAGTTATATTTTTGATATATGTGTTTTATTAAAAGCAAAAACAAATACTTCTTTACATTAGTGACTTTTGTTGCTAAATCTTCAATTGAAAGTTGGTATTTCATACACTTCAAGAACAAGCAAGCACTACATGCCCAGGTGCCAGGGTGACCATGTGTGTCACCCAAAAGGGCTTGGTGTGTCACCTGTGACACGTGTGTCATAGGTTGGCCATCACTGGACTAGCCCAAGTCCACCCAGCTGGCTTTGTGGGGGAGGGCGGAATTGAACCTGGTATTCTCAGATAAGAGTCCGGCTCCCTAACCACTAGACCAAACTGGCTCACTGGCAAGATCTGAGAAGATCAGTGCATTTGCAGGCCAAATACTTGTGGTGCTAGGGGCGTGATTCTCCCTCGCTTACTTAAACATGCCTCACACATGCAGAACTGTTGCAGACAAACTGTCTCTTCCTCCTGTGACCCTAGCTCATTTGCTTGTTGATACTTGGACTGAAACCTGACCCTGCGGATTCTCTTGCAACTTGGAACCAGGAACGTTTTGACTGCGTTTGACTCTCGCTCTTGAAAGAACTTACGGCTGTTCACTACTCTTGCTTGCCCTGGTGTGTGCATGTGTTTGTTTCTAAGACCTGGCTGACTTGGGACATGACACGAGTAAACAAAAACAAAGTTTTATTCATCACCGTGGAGAATACTGTCAAAATACTTCCCAGTCAAAATATTTTACCTAAAGATGAAGGAGCCTACCAGACAGTACTGGGATGAAAAATATAAAATAGAATGAAAGGGAACGAACGGCCATGTGTCTGCAATCCAGGTGCTACAGGTGAATGAGCAATGAGGCTAGTGAATTTTTGTAATTCTTTAAACTGATCTTAGGCTTGGAAGCCTCTAAAATGAAGGTTATTTTAATGTCGCTGCCATCTGTAAATGAAGACATTCAAACAACCTAGACTACCTATATTTTCTTGGAGAAGGAGCTTCACACCCTAGAAGCTGCAAAAGAGAAAGTTGTTTTCTTTTTCTTGGAAAGTCATCATTTTGACTGATCCAAAGCTGGGCCACTGTCATGTCTTGTGTCCTCTCTGACTCCTTGGAGGAAGGCCCTGCCCCTGCCAGCCAAAGTGAGGGAGGCATGCCTCAGGGGCCAGACTCGGAAACTGCTTCTGTTCCCCCCAGATGGGAATAGTTCAGATTCAGACAATACACAACACCCAGAACCAAGTTCTCTTCAGATAGAATGGCAACAGCTGCACCATTGAGCTTGCCTCACCTCCATACAAAACATCTGTGCAGCTGGGGGCATGACTTTCTGAGTCCTAGTTAAGAAATGCGCAACTCTGCACCCACCGTTGCAAAGAAAGAATCTCCTTAGCAACCCCCGACTCCTGTGAACCCTGATTTTTTACTCCTGACTGACTTCCCAATTACAACTCCTCTCTGGTACCTCAACTCTTGGCCTGTTTGACTCTGTGTACTCTATATCCCCAAGAACTCTAGAAACTGACTTAGTGTCTTGCTGTCGCTAGCTGGGCATGCGTGTGTGTGAGTACTTCACTGTTACAGTCACTCCTGTTAATATTAGAGGGATGCACACATACTCATATAGAAAACAGTACTTATCTTGATCCCAAGGATTTTAGGACTATATAATAACAACTCTCATTTAGATTTATATACTGAAATGGTTCAGCAACCAACGGATTACTTGTGAAGGAGATGCTCTGTTGAGACCAGATCAGATCAATTACAGGCATTACGGGAGTCTCCAGACAACACAGGGAAATTCCACCTCTTTAAAAAATGCCAGCATTTGCCTGTGAGGTGGGCTGCTGGACTAGCATGGACTCCTTCAGCATAGCACAACATGCAACGCCCCAGAGGTCACTGCATGAGTGAAAAAAGGGGATGATGCAGTGAGGTCCCCAGGGTTCAATTTGGCACTGTATCAAAGAATCTAAACCAGAAAACTGATTCTCCAGCAACATGCCATTATTTGAAGGACAGTGTGAGAAATCCTGCATTATCTTTGATTCAAGTTTTGGGGACAATACGCAATATGGTGTTGGGGCCCTCTGCTGGTCTCACCTCGATGTTAGTATTTTTAACATGTATACGGCTACCTGTGGGTTATTTTGCCAAGATTTCCCGTTTTCTTTTTAAGAGGATTCCAGGCATTTTCATTGCATGCTTTTTGCATCCACAGTGAGATGGGTCAACTCAAACCAGCTCTTGACAGTGTAATGAGTTGTGTCTTAAACTGGTTCCCAGTGTTCTTATAACACATTTTCCTTTTGAATTGCCAGACAATATAAATCAGGCTGCATTTTTGATATCTAAGGAGCTTACACATTTTGCAAGGATGAAGGAGATACTTACAACATCTCATTTTCATGAAACTCCACAGCCTTTTGAATCCATTTGCAGCATCTGGTATAAACACATGCTGGTTATTTCCTTTCCACAAAAGAATTAATGCTTGTCTTTTTCCCTACGTACTACATCTGTAAATGCACAAATCTTAGGCTGTGGTCTCACTTAAGGTTTAATCCAGCTTCAGTCTACTTTCAGAATGCGAAAATACATCAAAAAAATGACAAGCTTTTCTTTCAGGGTTAAATAACTTAGAAAATTCACCTTTGGAATAGATAATGTGGAAAGAAAATTACTGGTCACATTGCTGATGTGTTCCCTTGCTCTGAAGGTGGATTAAATCTTAGGTGTGACCACATCCTTAGAACCCGTTGTCAGGAGTACCCTGTATATATGGGATCTGTAAAATAAAATAAAGATAAACCCAGACTTACTCATTTTGTCTTTAGGATAGAACATGTTTGCCTGAATTTATCCAACAATCCACAAAGCACCACAGTCAAGGGCAAACCGATTACTAAACAAGGAAGAAAAGGAGGAGAGAATAGGCCTTCGGAATCGAGCTACTGAGGGGATCTGAGAGTAGTTAAGTGCTAGATAGAGCACTTTCTAGCTAAATATGTGCTCTCCATTCAACTTAGCAACTTTTCACAGTCTTGACTGTTTATTCCAAGCTAAGAGGTACACCATTTTGCCAATGCAACGTAAACTTCATTTGTTCTCTTGCCACAATTTCTGCTCTTGTTTTGAGTTGCCCACCTCACCATTTACTCTCCACAGCACATAGGCAGCAAAACACTTCTCTTTAAGAATCTTTCTGTCCTCCTGTGGTCTTATTCTGGAACATATCTTGGAATAGGGCTTGCTGTCCACATACTAGTGAAGACAAAGGCAGGCCACAGACAAGGCCTGCCATAATCTGCAGTAGCATGTGGAAAACAAACTCCTGTCCCAAGATATATTTATGTGCTCACTGGTTCTGAATCCAAAATCACATGTTGCTTTGCTGAAACTGAGAAGCAGCAAGTAAAAACAGCATTTGCACTTCAGGGACGCCAGGCATGCTGCCTACCTCAAAGGGCACTTGTGTCATTCTTCCTACACAGCAAGAAAATTGACTCTGAGGGCACTCATCACTCTCAGCCACACAAGTAACCTACCTGGGTCACACTCTCCCCAGATATCTTTTTCATCACACTGAAGCTGGATGAATTGGGAGCCATTTCTGGTATGACAAACAAGATGTCCAGTGGGCACTTTTTGTTACCCAGGAGGAAGCACTCCTGCTCTTAAAGCACTGCAGTCACCATCACTGGGATCCAGTCTTAGGCATAAAAGTTAATCCATTTCAATTTACATAAGCAAAATTATTGTGTCCTCCTTGCCCTTTAAAATAGGGGTTCTTAATCAGGAGTCCACTGACCCCTTGGGGATTCATGGAAAGATTTCACGTGGTCCGTGAACTTGTATTGCTGGTGTTGAGTGTCATAAAACTTATCTGCCACTACATTCTGAGAAGGGGTCCATGGTTTCCACCTGACTGGCGAAGAGGTCCACAGAACAAAAGGGGTTAAGAGACTCTGGCTGCATCCCCATTGCAACGTTATTTCGATTTCAAACCGTTTTCAATCCTGGCAGACCCCACATCAGTTTGGCTTAACACGCTTTCCGCATGTTAAATCGCCTCAAAGCATTGTAAATGTTAATCCTCATTTCAACAGGTCTCACTCTGGTTCGTGCGCTTGAAACGTTTTACATTTTTTACTGTGGGGACCATAGGGTATTAAGGGATGAGAATCTGTTTTTAGGGTTTCCCTCCCCCAATAGCTTGCTTCCAAAGATAGTGATTTCACTGAAAAAATCCACCCCTCAAAACAGCCACTATAAAAATCCACTTCTTAAAGTAGCTGCTACACTGTAGCGATCTACTCACTTCAAACCTTATAACAATGGTGCAATTTTGCGCAATTCTAGCTCTTTGAAAGTTCTGACCTTTAGAAAGGGAAAATAAAATAAAGCAGCTGGAGGTTCTCTTTTAAAGGCTGTGGCTGTGAAGGGGCCTTAAGTTGCTGCTGCTGCT
>MTQE01002208.1:33368963-33383411 GCA_014337955.1 Aspidoscelis marmoratus
ATGGGGAGAGGAGGGGAAAGAATCGCTGGCTGCCTGCTGCCGTTTTTTCTACAGGAAAGTGGCAGCCACCCAGCCACCCAGCTAGGCTCCCTGAAGGGGTCCCTTATGGGTGGCGCATTCATGCCAGGAGAAAGAGGGCAGGGCAGCCCCAAAGAGCGGCTCTTAACAAGTAGCCACTTGAGTCCCCCCTTGAGTCATGTACGCCATGTACGATCCTCAGAATCCGGATTGAACGCGATTAAGCAGAAAGTAACGGGAACAGGCAAATTCGCGTTTGCATCCGGTTCTATTATTTCGGTTTAAGGAAACTGGATTACGCTTACAATGGGGATGCGCTCTCTATTTTAAGAGGAACAAGTTTTAACTCTAGAATGACTCTCCACTAGTTTGGGCAAAGGGGTCATCAGCTGTCACCACAGCAGCTCCTCTAGGCTTTAGCCCATAATGGAGTGTGTTGCCTCCCCCAGAAAGAAAATGAACAGGGAGTAAGATAAAATACCACCCTGAAAATTAGATAGAAAACACAGCTGTCCAAAGTGAAACAACATGGAATAAGTGGAAAAAAGCAAGGCAATCTTTTTCACAGCACACATTTATATTTAATTCGCTCACTTATCCATCTAGTCTAACAATCCGGGCAGTGCAAGAAGATTGGCTATTATGGGACCTGCTTGGCACAGGCAGCATCTTTATTCATTCCTATAATGGTAAAATACCTTCCAACGTTTGACAGATTAATATAGGTACATTTGTTCCACATTAGGCAAGTCAGTAGCTCACAATGCACAAGGGAGCATAGGCTACCATCAAGCCTTTCCCAAAGGTCAGAGTTTTGCTCCAACAGAGAAAGTGTGTCACCTTCAATACCCACATTTCCACACAGACCACAATTCACCCGTCAAGATACTTTGGCATGATAAAATCTCCTTTTTAAAAAGTTCAGCAGACATAAAATATACCATTCCCAAATGTCAAGAATTGTTTAGAATTTCAGGCACAATCTACCAAATAACAGGATTGAACAGAAATCCTATTTGCTCCAATAGATTACTGCTTTGCATTGCATTCAGTGGATTACAGTATTTAAAACTTCATGGATGAAAAACAGTGAAGTTGAAGGAGGAAATCTGATGCGAGTAAAGACAGGCAGAATCTGTACGAATCAGACAGATGTTCAAGTCCAACATGGGGTCCAAATAAAACGTATATCAGCTAACATACCCCCTCAAGCACTTATAGTCAGCATATGCACTCGTATTCTAATAGAATAAATTCTTGCACTGCAAAAAAGAAAGAAAAAGAAAAAAGAAGCCAGAGCAGGATGAAGGGGAATGGAGAGGAAAGCATAAAGTTGTTATTTGCTAGTTCTTTTGTGGTTTGGCCTGGCTTCTGGGTGAAACTAGCTATAACTCATGATAGCTTTGAGCATGGATGCTGATCTTTGTAGAAGTGCCTAACTATGTGACCACACTGAAGATGCCAGTCACAAAGCAGTCGCTGTAGGGATGGAAAAAGACACAAAAGTTGTATTAAAAATGAATCGCCTTGCTCCCTATGCCTGACTAGGACTGAGGGGGAAAGGAAGAGCATCCATCCAGGGAGCCATTCCATCTCAAGGCTGCAGGAAAAAGAGACGATGGCTCTGAAGGACATCTCCATCTGTCTTCCACTGAATTCCCTCCTCAGCTGTCATCTAGGCAGCTTTTCCACAAGTGGGTAACAAAGACTGTCACTAGCCATATCATAGTAAGACTAGTGGTGTGACTAATCCAGAACTACTCTCCCTGGCACATCCAGATTAGCCTGAAGACCTATAAAGGCCTAAATCAGTGGTTCTCAACCTGGGGGGGCGGGACCCTTTTGGGGGTCGAACTACCCTTTCAGAGGGGTCACGACAAGTCTCACGCTGCCCTTCCCTCCCACCTCCCAGCTGCTCTGCCCCTGTGGTTGGGGGTCTCCACAACATGAGGAACTCCATTAAGGGGTCGCGGCATTAGGAAGGTTGAGAACCACTGGCCTAAATGGTTTGGGCCCCAAATATCTAAAGGAATGCCTTTTCACATATCAGCATGTCCGTGCCTTAAGATCTGCAGATGAGGGCCTTCTTGGTAGGGATATGCACGAATGCAGTTTTTGAATTCAATTCAATTTGAATCAAACATTCAAATATCCGAATTCGTACAAATAAAGGGGAAAAAAATGAATGTCTAGACATTTGAATCAATACAAATACATTTGTATCTATTCGTATGAATATTCGGTATGAATTTGATGATACGAATCTCGTACTCATCCTGTACATATCTGTACGGATACAAATAAGATGCGTACAGATACATATGCAATGCGTGCACATACGTACACATACGGATGTCCGAATTATTTGTACAAATAATTAAAAATATTCATATTTGTTCAAATACTAAAAAAAATGTCTGAATTTGATTAAATAATGAATATCCTGAATATTTGTCCACAACCCTACTTCTTGGTTCTATTACTATTTTCAGTGCCTAAAAGGATGGGTACTCAACATAGCGCCCTTGGGGTGGTAGTCCCTAGACAACCATCTTCGTTTTATACATTTAGAAGACTGGCAAAGACACCCCTATTTCACTGTCACATGTGGACAGAACTAGATATACAATGTTTAGCAGCACAACAAGGCAGCAGCTGTTTATTAGCAGATCAAAAGGCAGTAATTACAAACCAGTTTGGGGGCTCATTCACACTTCGGCTGTAGTTGATAATTAGGCAACATCCGGGCAAGTGCACCTGCACTTGCAGGAGGTATTTGTAGTAACGAATGAAGACTCACACACAAGATGGTTGCCAAGTGAAAGGGTAAAGTTTACTGAAGATTTAGGGGCTTTTTATGCCCAGTTACAGAATATATTTCTCAATGGAAAAATTTCCCCGGGGTGCCCATATTTGGCATAACTGGATAAGATGTTACTATCCTTGTTACTATACATTGTTTACATGTACTGTAGTTTGTACTGTGGATGTTATGACTTCATGAGACCTTCTTTGAGAGAGAGATAGCAAAGTTACTGTGACCTAGGAATTTCTTATTTGGCCTAATTGCTTCAGCTTAACAACTGTTGCTTTTTACTTTTTAGCCAGAATGGGCAAATTGCACCCCACAGGTATTTATGTGCTAGAAATGCCTCCTGCTGCCCAGAGGTTCCCTAATTATCAGCTAGCTGTGCACCACAAAATTCTGTCCACAAGATACCTAACCTTCCCCAATCACTTAACCAAAGCATCCAGCCAGGGAGCACTCTCACCTCTGCTGTACGGGGAGGTCAACAGAGCATCAGCATTGTCATGGTGATGGTGTTGACACATGCGCAGTTGTGGCCATCACCACACTCAAGATGGTGGCACCCTGAAGAGGATCGGCCATGTAATCAAATGGAGGTATTTGATCACAGAGGGGGAAAGCATAACATTGCCTAGAGCTCCCAAGTACGAGTGCTAATTAACATTAGTTCATTGCACACCTTTCCTGTCCAGCATATGGGAAGGGAAATGCAAAATTGCCCCAGGGAGCAAAGTCAAGGATCAAATTACCAGAGCAAGAGTTCAGAGCCAAGAAGGATTGTCCATAAGGCAGGGTCAGGAGCCATTTCGAGCCTCATGATTAGGAAACAGGATTCACAGAAGGTGAGGTTGCCTGCAACAGCTATGCTACTTGCTCTTCCTTCTTTTATTCATCCAAGTCAGAACTTAGCCAGTGGGAAGGGTGTGAACTAGATGCCTTCTTAACTGATGCAATCTTAAAGATCTTCAAAGTTCAGCTTTCTCCCTATAATGCTGAGTCATCAAAGGCCCACTATCAAACTCCAGGGCCTCAGTTTGCCCAACTTCTGAAGTTACAGGTTCATCATCAGAATCTAAGTAGAAACAGCGTTCTTCAGGACAACTGCTACCCCCGTGAGGGCTCCTGGAGCTTGATAATGGCCCTGGCCAGGTTAGCACGGAATCTTCTGGGCTGCTCCTTCACACCAAGAGGAGGAGGATGGACTTGATGACCCTAGAAGTCCCTTCCAACTCTACGATTCTATTATTCTTACCCTGTTGTAAGTGCTTAGAGGAAGCTTCTGCTCTCCCCCACTGTAGAAAAGTGGGTGTAGATGTGCTATGGACAATTCTCTTATTACTGCAGCATTCCTGGGATTGCTTTGTAATGAGGCATTCTGAACCTGGATCAGAGGCATTCTTTCCTGTAGGTCTACATTAAATAGTAATGCAAGTACAACTATCAAATTACTGCTCTGAGTAAAAGCTGGGAAATGTGTTAGTGTAATATTAGTTAAGGAGAAGAACTTTAATGTGAATTACTCATACCATTTTAATAAGCATAAGAACATTTGAAATGTCTTGCTGGATCAAAGCACTCACCTATTTAATCCAGCAGCCTGCTTGCACAATGGCAGCTAGCAGCATAGGGAAACCCACAAGGTGAGGCCAATTTGCACTTAGGCCTATAGTCAGCAATTAGTGCAGCTCTGGTGAGGAGCATACACACGTCTACTAGGTTGCTACAGTCTAGAAGCATGCCCACCCTCACTAGAGGTGTGCTAATTGCTGATTAGGTGTGGCGCACGATTTTGTGTTCCATACCTTTACCAGCCTTTATCTAAGGCTTACCGG
Source organism: Aspidoscelis marmoratus (assembly GCA_014337955.1). Taxonomy (NCBI): domain Eukaryota; kingdom Metazoa; phylum Chordata; class Lepidosauria; order Squamata; family Teiidae; genus Aspidoscelis; species Aspidoscelis marmoratus. The sequence goes on from MTQE01002208.1 coordinate 33,373,623, forward strand.
CAGTGTCCTGCAGCATGACCATTTGCACATCTTCCAGCTTGTGGTGTACGGCGAGTGCATTATCTGCACAGGCACAGCTGCGTTGCCACTCCTGGTCAATCGCCAGCCACTTCCACAATCAGGCAGGACTCTGTAGGCTGGCGCCACAGCAGCAGGTTGGCTGGGAACCAATCCACATGACGTTGGGGCACAAGTTGTCCCGCAACAAGTTGCCGGGATCAATCCTGCCCCTCTCCATTGGCTTGCAGGTGCATGAGGGATAATTTCCTGAGCCTATAAGGGCTCACTCAATTCATTTTTCTTTGTCCTTACTTTTCAGTCTCCCCGGTCTCAGTCTGGTGACTGGGTACTTTTCCCCTCTCCAGCCCTCCCATCCACCCTGTTTCCTCTGTGATTAGAGGCACTCCTGCCTGTCAAATATTGACTTATCAAGTTTCCTGTTGGTGGAATTTAGAAGGTGAGGGTTTCCAATCCTTTTATTTTTCCTATTTTAAAAAAGGTAACTTTTGCACAGTGCACAGCTCTGCATCTATATCCCGCCAGATAGAAAAATAGGCAGACACACACTTTGGAGCTTCAAAGAGGACCGAACCAAAGAGTGTTGCACTTGTCCTGGTTTTTAGATTGTTACGTTATGTTCCATGGTTCTGCTTTGAACCTAAGCTTTTAAATATGGCTACAGTATCCATCTTCAAAGGCTATGATTGCTGAAAGAGTCAAGTGCGACTGCATTTGCGTTTGACACTTCTAGCCAGCTGCTCTTCTCTCAGTCACATCCTATGAAGATGGGGATCATTGACACATTCAGATATTTAGGTTCAAAGCAGAACATGGCAAAACAACCCCAAAACTGTGGCAAGTGATGTCAAAACCGGCTGTGGTAGCCTCCATTCTTCCAACCAAAAGGTTTTGCTTATGAGAAAGTCTGTTCAAAGCCCCACCCACAGTGCTCAGCAGAGGCAGGCAAGTGCTTAAATAACTTGCCCCTTGTAGGGATGACATTGGATGATCAAAAGGAAAGGAGCAAGGAACAGATGGGGATCAGCACAGGAAAGCAAGCAGACAGGTTTGTATACAAACATGAAAATGCACAAACTTGCAGCTATGCTGAGAAGAAAAACACCTGAACACTTTTCAGATGTCCCTTGTGCCTGCATAGAGAGTGGAGGAGGGAGGTGAGATCTGTCTCCTTCAAGAAACAACTCTAGAGAAGCACTTGAGAAGAGAGTTAGCATTTGCTGAATTAGAAAATTACCCAGAGGTCAACCAGCAGTAAAATATAGAACCCTAAAATTAAGCCAAGGTTTATGAACGTCTTCTTCCTTAGAGGAACCCCCCCACACACACACAGAGAGAGAGAAACTAACAGAATGAAGTCTGTGAAAGAAAAACGTTGTATGTTTACAAATAAGAAGTCAGTCAGGACCTGATCCATTGAGTGATTAAAGGAGGAAGGCAGTGGCTGTGATCTTGCAAAGTTCAAAAGGGCAAGGAAGAAGGGGCAATTCATCATGACAGGGAAAGCCCACTATTTTTCAACCAAATTGGCTTTCTACAGGGATACCTCCTCTCAATTTTTGCTTCCTGCCTTCTTTCATTTTACTTGTATTAGGCTCCCCTTAATATAAGGAACAGGAAATGGCCACCATGATCCAGACACAGCTGCCACCATACATTCTGTGCCTTAAGAGAGTTTTTGATGAAGCACCTATGTGTATGTATGTGTGTTCTCATACAACAATTACAATTTTGCATGTGAAAAGAAGGCATTCAGAACCTACTTTCTTGTTCTTCCGTCTATAAAAGAAGCACCTCAGTGCTGACCCTCTGAAGGTGCAGAAGACCCACCAGTGGCAGTCAGATCACACTGACCATTTCCTGTACAACACGTGAAGATGAATCCTAATAGATGTAAATGAAACAAGGCAGGAGAGAAAATTGGAAGACCAAGACTTGCTGTCTTCATCTTCACTTCTTAAAATTAGAACTTCAGCCTTTGAACCTCTACAGTTCAGAAGAGCTGCTAATAACTGTGAAGAATCACTCTTCCCTCGGTGCCAGTGTTACACAGATCTATTGTTATGGAGAAAGAATTGTGATTGGCCAGTTCAAAAAAAAGGGGGGAACAGCTTTTACCCTCCCTTGGAACAACTCTTTAGCCACAGATAATCTGGGCCACTAAAACAGTAAACTGATCTAACAGGGAGGCGGGGGACAGACTAAAAATTCATTTTGCAAAAAGAGCAGACTATGCCAAGAATAAAATGGTTCCTGTATAGAAGGTCATATTGTAATGTGATCTCCATGGATAGAGGCCAGTGGAGTCTGAGAAAAAAATAGTAGTGCAGACACAGTCTTAGAATTTTAATGTCAAAACTACATCTCACACATGAAGCAGAGAATTTCAGTCTATTTTCAACTATTGCACTCATCAACTACTGCGTAGCCTGTGGCCTACATAGCGGGCATTATTAGTTGAAGAGGGAACTGTTGATCAGCATATGCCATCACCATATGCAGCTTCCCTAGTTTCTCTATCTGACCCTGACTATAACTTTTCAAGAGTACATTAGTACTCATTAGTAACACATTATGGCTCTTCAATATTTTAAGAATGTTTTTATAATCCACATCTCCAGGCTTTCGTGGGCAAGCTAAACCCTTAACCTAAACCTCCCTAATAATGTGGCAAGTCCACCTTCTTTCTCATTCTCTTCTTCAGAATCAATTGCCTGAAAGTACTTTTGTAGGCTCTAAGTGTACCGCTGAAAATTCTTCCTCCTTTTCATTAAACCAGAAAGCATTTCTAAATAGCCATTGATTTTCAGGACGTCTTCATTTTAATGGAACCCATTCTTAATTTAAAATACTGTTACATATAGATGTCACCTAAGCTCATCAAATGAGTGAGCTGGTTTGCAGCCACTTCTGAATCACATTACTTTGGCGGGGGAAAGGCTCTAGTTTTGGCAGTGTTACTGAATCTGTGTTCTGTTTGCCGGCTTCCATATTGACCACTGTGAGAACCCACTGGTGGATTAATGAGCCATTAGTCTAATCCAGCAGGGAATATTCTTGTTTTCTTATTCAGTTCTCCCATTTCAGGCTCAGGCGACAGCAATGGCACAAAATGCCTTTTATTAGTTTGTTTTGATATCCAGAGCCAAATCCCCCTTACTTCACTTGTGCTAGGCCCAGCCAATTGGGTGTTCAGCCAATTCAGTGGTATTACATTCCCAACTATGATTTCATGAACTCTTGTAAGGACAGTAAACTGAATTTCTTCCTGACTTTGCTGGATTTAAACAGACAGAAGGAACTTTGGAGAACCAGGCCATCTGCAGACTCTTAACCTCACTTGGTGTTTTGAATGTATTTCCTGCTTCTTTTTGCATTGACCTTGCTTTCAGGTGGTCACTATCTTCTGATTCCAGATCCAATTGCCTACATACCAGGGTTTTGCACCTGCCTCCTTCTGGGCTCAAGACAGGTCACATGGACTATCATTCCTATTTGCCGTCTGCCTGGACGCCCATGCAACATTTAAAGACTATAACGCTGATCGAGCAACACCTAATCCTCAGAATGGAAGATGACTGAGTGAGATTGCATCTACATGATAGATATACAGTAGGTGCTTCTAGAGCCCAGGGGCAAATGTGCCTGCCCCACTGTGTCTATAGGAAGCCCCCAGGGTGTAAAATCTTCTTAGTGGCACCCTTTGTGCATAGCACAATAAACAATTCTCGAGACCAAGGATCCTCAAACTACAGCCCACGGGCCACATGCGGCCCTCCGAGGACATTTATTCGGCCCGCCAGGTGCTTTTGCCGCTGCTGCCTGTCCTGCTATGAATTTATTCATAGTTTTTTAAAAACTATATTCCGGCACTCCAATGCTCTGAGGGACAGTGAACTGGCCCCCTGTTTGAAAAGTTTGAGGACCCCTGCTCAAGACAGATGTTGTCCTTATTTGTCACTGTTGTCGTTTTGTAAAGCAATGGCAGCAGTAGGGACAACTTGCCAGGGGCAGTTTCCACTCTGCACATCTTGGTGTGCGATGCAGAAGTTAGTCTTGGATTGGATCTCTCAATCTGAGCCAAGACTAGAGCAGCAACCAATGGTACGCAGCAGGAGCCATATGCTATATGGCAATCTGACCTGACCCTTTTCTGAGGGCCAGGAGTGAATGTTCTAGGCTATAAACTTGCCAGCCAGGGTATTATTTCGGAGGGAGATGCAGAAGCTGCCAATTTCCAAGGCTCTTTCTGAAAGTCTAGCAAAATGACTTTAAGCTCCATGTACATCATAGCCTGGTCTAAGGCTCTTTGTGCACTGGTTGGTGATCTGCATTAAGGAGCCCTATAATCTGGATTACAGGTATTCTGATCTGCACATTAATGCAGATCAGGAAGACCCTGATCCAGATTAAGAAGGCCCTTGATCCAGATCTGTCTCCCTAGTGGCATTTTGGCTGGGATGTGGGCCACCTGTCAGCATTGCACAAACAGGCATGGCCTCTCAGGGTTTAATTTCAAATGCGGACACCATAGTCCCCAAAGGTAGCAAGCCTAGTCTCTCAATACTATGCAGATGCTGCCATGCAACTAGACATCCTTCATCTGAGGGAGACACCCTAGACACAGCCTGACCATGTGTGCTCTTGATAGGTGTGCAGAAAAAGCAGAATGAAATGCAGGTGAGAGTGGTCTCATATTCATGCACGGGCACAAGCAGTGGAGATACAGTGAGATGGTAGGTATTGAATACAAAAAACAGAGAATGCTTACTCCTTGCCCTTTGGCTATTTGGTCATTATTGCTTGTTCTGAAGATGAAGTGAAAAGGGGAGGAAACTGTAACAGTAAATGCTCCAAAAATTCTGTATTAAAAGTATATATGTGCACAAGCTAAAAATAGGTGTCGCAGAGGATCATGGGACCATTACAAAAACTATGGGCTCTTTTTTGAACTTTGGGCCCAGAGAAACTAATTAAGCTACATCAACTACACAAGCATATGTGACACCTGGAGTTGACCTTTAAGTGACCACCTTTTCATATATCTGCTAGCTTTCGATTATAAATAAAGCAGAAGATCTTTTAAGATTCAGAGGTGTAATGCTAAAAATAAACATTAACCAAAGTTTTCATTTTAATTAGTACCTTTTATTTGTTTTTCCAGGAGTAAATGAAGCAGCCGCTTAACTGATCTGTAGGACTGAAGTACCTCCACAAAGAGACTTTATAAAAAGGCAGAGGTTTGAGTCCAAATAGAGGAGAAACAACTTGGAAATCTCTTCTCTTTCCTTATTTCTGGACAAGACCTGTGGAGCTTCTGTACCCCTGACTGCTCTCTTCCTTTCAGGAGTCTTCAGAATAGGTCAATATGTATCTCTGGTAGGGATGTGCATGAAGCTTTGGTTTCATGAGAAATCCCCCACCCATGAATGTGGGGAACTTCTCCTTTGTGTATGAACAGCTGTCAAATGTTTGCATGTGAAGGGAACCCCCATCCCCTTCCTCATCGCCACCTCCCCTCCCCACTCACCTTTTGTCGCTGCCACCACCACTGCTACGCCCTCCTCAGAGGCTCACGTGGCCTTCCAGAGATGCGTGTGCAGCTGAAGAGGCTGCCCCTATCAGGAAATCTCAGATTTCACATTATTTCCAGGAAATCTTGTGAGATGTCCCACAATTCCCAGACAGGAGCAGCCTCTCCAGCTTGTGCACGCTAGAAGTCCTTGTTGAGCTGGATAATAACTATCAAAAGATCAAGACAATGGTTTTTTTTGGGGGGGGGGGAGTCCAAAAGTACATACTGTATATTCTGGCGTATAAGACTACTTTTTAACCCAGGAAAATCTTCTCAAAAGTCAGGGGTCGTCTTATACACCAGGTGTCATCTTCTTATAAGGTGAGTATATCCCAAACTCTATATTTTAACTGGAAAGTTGGGGGTCGTCTTATAGGCCCAGTCGTCTTATATGCCGGAATATATGGTATTTGGCATCTTGCAAAACATAGGACTGAGCAGGTATCCTGCTTCCCGTTTCTTAAGGGTTGTATTTCAAGCTTCTGGTTGAAGGAAGACTCCAAGTGAATATGTTACTCTGTCAGCTCAGAGGTGTGCTAACACTATTCTGAAATTTTACTGTTCCAGGGAGGGGAGTTTTATTTCTGCACCTATTAAGGTTCTTACCTCTGTCTGCTTGCTCTTCCTGTTCCTCTTCCTGTTCCAAATCCCTGGATGCTAGAAAAGCATTCGCCCACTACCCTTTGTTTTTTCCCATCCTTTGGTACCATCCAATTATTTGGAACAGTAACATAAGGAGCTGGCAAACAGAGGATTGGATTATCCATCTACAAACTATAGGGGAAATGTTATGGATATGTGTGGCATTCCCAATATAGTCCCAGGAGAATCATGGATTTTAACCTGCATCTGGAGGTACCTATGTTGTTTGAGGCTGAATATTCATGAAATGGGGAAGTGGGATAGTGGCTGCGCCAGTCACATCTGCAATGTATCCAGGGTGCATTTGACATGGTTTGAGAGCAGATTCAAAGTGGATTCAGGGTGGATTTGATGCATTCAGAGTGGATATGTTACAGGATATGTTTGAATATGTATGGATGCATAGCAGATATGTATGCCTTTGTATCGGATATTTGTACAAATAGATTCATATCGAATAGAATCCTACCACATTTGAAGGAGATCTATTTGAATGAATACAAATTTTCTTACATTTAATTCGATACGAATCGAATTTTAAAAAATCCATTCATACACATTCCTACTTTATGGTGCACAGCTGGGGTTCTTATCAAAATTTTATTCCATTGTAGTAGCTAAAATCTCAGCTTCTCTTCCCTCCAGGGTATCTAAATCTGTGTACTTTTACGAGCTCTGTAAACCATTCTGCTGGTAAAGTGTCATAGTGGCATTTATGGTGGCCTGGCAGGGGAACAGAATGGCATCCATGCAGACATTACATTCTTCCTCTGCATTAAATGTACAGCCAGGGGGCAATGCTGTGTAGACAATGTGGCTTCATTGTGTGCTCAAAGTGCCATTAAGGTGCCATGCAGGCTCTTCCGTAAAAGGACTTTTACTTTGGCCCAATGCAGTATTCTTCCTTCATCCCTTTTAGAGGGTACATATCAAATTGTCAGTAATCAAATTGAAATGGTGGTGCACGTTTTGGTTTACTATGCTTTTTATAAGAAGCTTGGTGATGTTTTAATATGAACGCTATTGTAATGATATTTTATATCTTTCTGCTCTTATCTAATAGGGATCCACCTTATAAAGAAGCTAGCATCTGTGCAACTACCTGCAAAAATACATGCAGTTCTATGAAACCATCTGGAGTTCAATGATGCCTTGATTTTATGGAACAGGCAGTTAGAACTTGATTATTTGTGTTTATATTTAATTGCATTTCTTTTATTGAATCACCTTCTGCTCTAATAATAGTATTCTATTTGTCCTGGTCTTGGACTGTAATAAATAAATATTTGATTGAGAATCATTTGTAATTTTGTGTTCTGTTCCCTGGTATAATAGAGTGTAGCTGGTTTGTTGTTATTCTGTACCTTCATACTGAAGTGGAATCCTGGTGAATTCTTTCTTGGCAAATGCTATTATCTTCTTCTGGAGAGATGCTGTGGATGGAACTTTCAACCCTCTCCTTTCCAGGTAATTGCTCTCCCACTGAGCCATGAGTGACCAAAGTTCAGCTGGTAGTGAATTAAGTATAGATCAAGATGGTAAGGGAGGAAGCAAAAGCAGGCCACAGTTTTGAAGGAAGCAGGACTGGCTCATTTCAATTTGGCTTTCTCTAATATAAAAGGTAAATTTCATCCATTGCTGTAGAATTGCAAATTAAGGCCTATCTAAGGCTGTCACACCTAAATTTTAATCCAGCTTCAGCCCACCTTTAGAGTGAGAGAACACATCAGGAAAGTGCCCAGTAATTTTCTTTCTTTCCACATTATCTACCCCCAAGGTAAATTTTCTGAGTTATTTAACACTGAAAAAAAAACAGCTTGTCACTTTGCTGATGTATTCTCTCACTCTGAAAGGGGACTGAAGCTGGATTAAACCTTAAGCCAATTTGGTCTAGTGGTTAGGGAGCTTGACTCTTATCTAGAAATGCCGGGTTTGATTCCACACTCCCCCATGAAGCCAGCTGGATGACCCTGGGTGAGTCACAGCTCTCTTTCTGAGCTCTCACAGCTCCACCTACCTCACAGGGTGTTCTGTTGTGGGGAGAAGAACAGAAGGTTTGTCAGCTACTTTGAGTCCCCTTAAATGGGTGAGAAAAGCAGGTTAGAAAAGCGAACTCTTCTTCTTCTTCTTCTTAAGTGTGACCATAGCCTTAGTTACCAAAGCCACCTTGTAGAAACAAAATTTAAGCTACAATATTATAAGAGAAAAAAAGCTTCCTAGCACCCAAGGTATTCAGTGGCAGAGCAGTTGCCATTTTTATGTTGATCCCTGATCCTTGACTAGGTCACAGGTGTGAATGCACTTTACTATTTAACGTGTGAAGTAAAGGGCGTAGCATTTACTTTTGTAATTCTCCATCTGGAGATTGTGAATAGAGTAAAGCCAGCAAATATCAAGTTCTCTTTATAGAAGGCAATAGAATATTTAAAAAGAGAATTTTTTACGCCCTCAATACTGTTGATGGGACCAAAATGAACATCTTTTTAAAAAGGCATAAATTAAGAGGTCAGAGCAGAAATGGTTCCTAATTTGACAAGGTTAAGATGAAATCAAAATATCTGAGTTTAATGCTATGGAACTTTGCTAAAGAGGCAACGCAAACAGGAGATACTTACTTGGATCTATGCTGCCTTGACATTAAACCACAGGGTTTTTGTTCCCTTGCTTCCAGTCTCTTACCAGTTTCTGTCAGTCTCTACTCTTTGCCTAGTTCTTCTTCATCTACTCCCTTACCACTGGGGACTTGGAAGTTACCATTTGGGTAAGACTTTTAGCATTGTGACAGATCTGTAATAGGGCCAGCTGGTGCAGAGAAACGTGAAGTGATTGGAGATCTCACAACGACAGCCAGCTGAGAAATGGGGCTGGGAAAAGATCAGATACAAAAAGAAAACTGAAATTTTGCTCAGTCACAAAAGTTATTGCCTATCCATGGACATTAGGTGACAAAACCGCATAATTTATTTCAGTCTTGATACCTAGTTTTTGTTGTTCCCGAGAAAGTAATAGGCAAGATCAGAAAAGAAATTCAAAACAATTTGCTTGCGTAAAGGGAAGGAGAAAAACAACAACAGATGCAGATCATGTCCTTAAAATAGGGTGAATTCTAACTTTTAAAAAGACAACTGTTGCTTGCGGGTAGAAATACCTAGTGTGCATCTGGCCCTTTCTGTACTGGGTCTTATTCTGGATTATATCCCAGAAAAGGTGTCTGCCATCCACAAACTAGCGCAGACTACAGCAAGCATTGAGTGGGGGCTGTTGACCATAGTTTGCACTAGCACGAAGATGGCGGCCCCTTATTTTGGCACATAATCCAGTGCAGGAAGCACGTTTGTTGAATCCAAACTAAAAAGTTAGGTTTGAAATAGGCTTTGCTTTTTCTTCTCACACTCCGTGGAAACCTGGTGTGCAGGAAATGTGATGCTGCAGCCACAAGTGGGAGAAGGTTGCTTCTTTTGTCAAGCCTCTGCTGCTGCCATCTTGAGAGATGCTGTTCAGAGACACCTAGGTCCTTTCCCCACGACGTCGTTATCTCGAATTCAAAACGTTTT